>OX596074.1:12389922-12882422 GCA_951394005.1 Protophormia terraenovae | reverse complement strand
AAATTTGTAAGAAAATAATATAAAAAAAGGACACGTGAAAATTACTGTATTAAGAGATGTTAAAACATCATAAAAAAATGTATAAGAAAATTTATTTGAATTTGTTTGAAGCAAAAAAAAAGGGGTCATTTCTTTAGAAAAAAAGCTATGGAAATGATATGGTCAATGTTATTTTTAGTTTGGGTATTATATTTTGCGTTTCAAAAAATAAGACATTCAACAAGTTTAACTGGTTTGGATTTTTTTTAAAGAGCTAAGAAAAGAACTAAATTTCAATTAAAATACTATAAAAAAAAACTTAAACAAAGGGAACTTTAAAAATGTGTTTAAAGTTTTAATAAAAGAAATTTATAGCCCTAAAATAGGCTTTAAAATTGAAGATAATATATAAACAAAGCCACGCCCTTTTTTAATGTTAAAAAATGATTTATAGAAAAAACCATACTAAAGAAGTTACGAGTTTATCAAAAACTTAAGTTTTTTAAGGGAAAATCAGACTCAGAGCCACGCCCCTTTTATAACAGAAAAATCTTAAAAATTGGTAACATTAAATAGAAAATTATATAATTTTAAAATATTCTAAATTCCTTAAAATATTTATTTTAAAGTCATTCAATTTAAAATATTTTTTACAAACTTTCCCATCATTAATAGTTTTAAATACCCCCCCAAATTAAATCTGACAAATTATTAAAAGTTAAACATAACATTAATCTTCTATAAAATTTCTTATTTCCTCAAACCATTACTAATACTTTAACAAACGTTTTCCAATAGTTATATCTTTTAAATATTTTTTATAATTTATGTAAAATTTTCTTTATTAAATGAGGTGTAAAGAAAAGCATTAAAACACCTTTTTTTGTAACAGAAAATCTATTTAACCATTAAAATAAAAATAAAAAACCTTAAAACATTTTCTTAACATTTTAATCTATATAAACCACTATTTCCTTCAATAATTGTTAATGTTTATCTAGGCAAATCATTATTTTTTATTTTTCTATAAGTTTGTGTGTATTGTAAAAGAAAATTTCTTTCATTAAGTATGCAAACAAGGTTTTCTTTGTTCCCTGTATCTCCATCCGCCAACTTGTGTGTGTTTTTCTTTAAAGGAAAAAAAAATTAATTAGTTAGAAAATAAACTATAAGAAAAGGGTTAAATATTTGTTTCCTAAAGACAATGCTAGACAATACCTTTGTTGGTTAAACTTTGTCACATATTTAAATTAATTTTTTGTTTATTTTGAAAAAGAAAAACCCCGATCTAATTGAAACTGGTTTATCGGCAGGCTTAAAAACAAAAAAAAAGGCAATAGAACATATAACACATGTAATCATTAGTTTAGGGTTAAGAAAAAAGGGTCAAGTAGTTTTAGATGGGAGATATGCTAAGACAAAGTGTTAATAATGTGAGGAAAAAAGTTCAAATGTCTTAAGAAATATTTTCTCATCAATATGTTCTCTTTATTACAAAAGTTTTTGAATATATAAGGAAGGGAAACAACCAAATCTTAAAAAAAATGTTTTCGTTAATTTCCTCTTTTCTTCTCTCTGGATCTTTCTAACTGTTTTGACAATTTCATTTATTTTATAAATCTATATAATAAATGACAGCTTAAATTCTCAGCTTTCTAACAAGATATATAAATTTATGTTTTGGTTTCATAAGACATCAAAATAGATAAATAGTATGAACTTGTTTGCGAAAGACATTAGATTTTTTCTAAAGTATTAGATTATTTTATATTTTACATTAAATTAAAGTTCAACTTAACAGCTTTCTTACAAATGAAAGCTTACATTTTCAGCTTTCTAACTACATATAAATTATATATTTTAATAAGATATACAATTATATAGTAAAATTTTATAACAGAAATAAAATATTAAAACTTTTCTTGAAAATTTTAATTGTATATCAATTGAAGGATTACCTTCTTAGCTTTCTAATAAAGTATACTACAAAACAATTCTTACATTAATCAGCTTTTAATTTCCTTTATAATTCCTTAACATTTTTTTAAATTTTTTCTTCTTTGTCTCCTTTTGTAATTATCATTTGTTTTTAACAGCTGTCAAATTAAGTACATTTTCTGGTCTTCTCTTAATTTTGCTGCAATTAATCATTTCCTTAAGCCTTTTCTTCAACAAATGTTAAATGTCATTTATCTTTAAAATTTTAAAATTAGAGCAAAAAAGTCAAAAAGATGTGACAGGAATTGTCAATTGTAAATTGAAGCAATTGATCTTAGAGAAACTTAACTAAAGAAAGTTGAAGAAATCATACTAAATTCAGAAATGCTTAAGACGCTTATTCATAAGCCAAATAATAGTTTTGCTCATAGAAAAGCTTTTAGAAGCTTCAAAGTTGTTAAATTTTTTTTCTCTAAGCTTTTAAGTTTTTCTGTATCTATCTTTGAAACGTTTATTTATTAATTTATTTTTTTATTTATTTATTTATTTATTTATTTATTTTTTTATTTATTTATTTATTTATTTTTTTATTTATTTATTTATTTATTTATTTGTTTATTTATTTATTTATTTATTTATTTATTTATTTATTTATTTATTTATTTATTTATTTATTTATTTATTTATTTATTTATTTATTTATTTATTTATTTATTTATTTATTTATTTATTTATTTATTTATTTATTTATTTATTTATTTATTTATTTATTTATTTATTTATTTATTTATTTATTTATTTATTTATTTATTTATTTATTTATTTATTTATTTATTTATTTATTTATTTATTTATTTATTTATTTATTTATTTATTTATAAATATGAAATAAATCTCATATCTTATATCTTGAGAAAATTTAAGTTCCCTGGAAAAATTGTATTAGTTCTACAACTAGTTCCAGAACGCATGAAAATAGCCTGCAATCGTACTACTTTGGCGTTACGACCAATGATTTTTGTTTGAAATTGTAACCTCCTCTGTAAAAGCGTTATCCAGCCAGTACCCATTCTATGGAACGGTTCTAGAACTAATTCTTTAATCAATAACTTTTGTTCGAAACTGTCACATTTAGAACTCATTCCACAGAAGCGTTAGGGAATGGTTTCAGAACCAATTCTTTTTTTTTTTTTTTTTTTTAATGAGCCATTTCCTAGAACCTACTTTTTAAATCAATATAATTTTATTAAACTCTTGGTTTTTATTAAGTTTTTTTTTCTAAATTTTTTATTCAAATTTTTTTAAACAGATCATTTGGAAGTCATTTGTGAACTAGTAATTTGTTCAGTGAATTGATGTAGAAGTCATACAGAGTTAAATCTTAAGCACTAGTTCTCAAAATTATTCTTTAAAACAAATTTAGAATCATAATAAGGTTCTTTTCAACGAGTTCCAGAATTAGTTGTGAAACTACTAGTTCTAAGGAAATTATTAAGGAATCTGAAGTAGTTGGGATTACACCAATTCTAGAAGTAAATAATGGTTTTAGAACATGTTCTAAATTTTTTCCTAGGTTTCCTCATTTAAAATTTGATGTCTGTAAAACTTTTGTTTGGAATTTAGTAGTGAAAAAATTAGTTTAAATTTTTAAAAGCTTTTAAAATTGTTTATTTCTTTATTTATCTCGGAAAAGCTTATATTTATTCCTCTGCATATTTTAAACTTTATACAAAATCTAAGCAGCCTTAGCTGTAATTTTTTATAAATTAAATTTATGTCTTTTTTGCGATCACTTATTTAAAAGTTTTTAGGCAGTTTTATTGCCTTCAGGAAATATAATCAAAGCTTTTAATTTTTTTTTTTTTTTTTTTCCTAACTTGGGAAAGTTTTATGCTTCCTCATCTTAAACTTTCTATCCCTAAAGCTAGTGACTAGAATTTGGTGTTCGAACGTTATGTCTAAATTTTTTAAGCTTTTCTTTTTTTAAATCTTTTAGAAATTTGTATTTTGTTTTTTTTTATTTTAAACTTTGTTTAAGATTTAAGCAGCCTTTAACTTTAATTTACATATTCAATTTAAAGCTTTTTTTTTTTCTCAAAAAGCTTTATTAGCAAGCTTTTTATTTCTTTTTTAACATATTAATAAATGCTGTATTGCTTAAAACTTTTAAAGCTTTTATTATATTTATTTATTGCTTCTAAATCCTGTTAAAGATTTAAATTTTTAATTTACGTTTTAAACATTTAAATTTTATTTTATTATTTTTTTATATTCTAAACAACCCAGTTAACTTTTTTTTAAAGCCAATTTAATTACATTTTTACCTTGTTTGTATTTTTTAGAAACAAGGTAAAATTAGAATTTGTTAATTTGGTATTTTTATACTGTTTGTATTCTTAAAATAAGATTAAGACATAATAGTATTAACAACTAGTTTAACCCACATAAACTTGAAAATAATTAACAATTAATTTCGAAAAGAAAACAGCAACAAAAAATCTATTATTCTTAGTGAAAAAAAAAATAAATGATTCAACATAAAAATGGCATTGAACTCAAAGAATAAAAGTTAAAAAAAAAACGTAATAAATAAATTTATTTATTTAAAAATATACTGGATTTCAAGATGCTACCTTAAATGGCAAACTAAAAAACCAGGCACGCTTCGTAATTGAAAGTTTATGCCAAGTTTTTTTAAGGTGGGAGGTTTTTAATGGCGCTTTAGGTAAAATAAAATTAATATTTGATTTGAATAAAATAAAATAAAACATGTGTTTTTAATTGTTGAAAATATAAAAAATTCACACATTTTTAATCAGTTTTAATATTTTATAATATTTAACATATTCATTATTTATTTCCCTTTTTTATTTCTTTTAACATATATACGTTTCTTGGCATTAATTTCATTTACGTGTTCAAGCATAACTTATTCCTAAGAATTTTAAAAACAGAATGATAGATTAAAAGCTTATTATCAAATTTATATTTTTTCTTTTTATTACAATTTCTGAGAATTAACATTAACATGACAATGTCTTCAACTGTCAATCAAATGAAATCCTGAAATTTAAACAAAATGTTCATATAATTATTAAAAAATTGCCTGCTCTCTTTATTTTATTCTAAAAGTTATATAAGAAATTGTTTTCTAAAAAAAAAAAAAAAAAAACTGGTCTCTCAACCTTCTGCTGTCACTTTTTAAAAGGTTGCCGGCTTGTTTGTTGGGTTATGTTTTTTTGACAATAGTTTATAAAAAACTTGGCAATTTGCCTTTAAGGTATAAAAATGGTTTTGTTTAGCAACTACAAGCTAAATATATATTTTTTTTTGTCACAGCTAATTACGTATTCAATTCCATTTAAAGGACTATACAAATATAAAAAGGACATCATGATCATGTTTAACTGTCTGGCAACCAGTTTATTTGTATTACGGTTCATACTTTTTTTTTTCAAACATTTAGTTTTTGCTACTTTTTTTCTGTTTTGGATTTTTGACAATTGCAATGTTGCAGCAACCTTCATTTATTTAAGTTTTTTTTATTCAAGTGCTTTAAACAAACTTAAAAAAAGAAAAAAATCCCAACAAATCGTTTCCCCCTTTTTTGGCTGCTATGGCGGCTGTTAGTTATGCCAGTTTTTTTAAACAGACAAAAATCTTGATGGCCACCCAGTGCTTTTCATATGTCTTGCGGACAAATATTTTTTTATTTTTTGTTTCATTGTTAAATCTTATATAACATATGTAAGCTTTTTTTGTTATTGTTTTGGTCTTTGAGCTGTTGTAATGTTATACTGGCAATATGTTTTTGACAGTTGACAGTTTATAGTAGCTGTCTTGTCAAATAATAGCTGAAGATAACAGGCAAGTATAAAAAAAATGGTAAGAAATCATTGCAAGAACGAAATGCATAGAAAAAAATTTAAAGGGATAGACAGTTATAAATAAAAATTATGACATTGTTAGCGAAAAAATAAAAATAAATGTGATTTGTTAAAAAAAAAAACAGAAATAATAACGATTTGTAATAATACTTTTTTGGTATTGCGACAAAAAAAATAGAAAAGCGCGAATGTTATATTCGACTCGGCCGAATCTATATACTCACCCACCCCATTTTTTGTTTCCGAGTTTACATTGGTCCTTGAAATATTTGAACACAATTTCGATGAAGTTTCACCTTATATGGGAGGTGGGTGATAAAGTGGGCGGAACATGCCCATTTTGTATTTCCAAGTTTATATCGATCCCCTAACTATCCGTACAAAATGTCGTTGTCATACATGCGTTTGTTTAAGAGATATCAGCAAAAAAGTATGAAACGGACTCCCTGTGTTTCTAGTTTTTAGCCCATAACTTTTTTGTTCATTATTGCCCATATTCAATCCCAAACAAACCTTATATAAGATAAATATTTGCGCCAAATTTCGTCCCCCTACTTTGTCCCGTTCGAGCTCTATCCTGCTTTAAACAGACGGACGAACATAGCTAGATCGACTCAGAATCTAACCAGGACCCAGAAAATATATACTTTCAAGATTTATTTTTTTTAATTAACCAAAAATTTATGAAATTACTTAAGCACTTCACAGTTTTTACAAAATAATTCAAAAAGTTTTGAAATAGTTTCAATCTTTATGCTTTAACGTCAAAAATTTAAAGTTTTTTAATAAAATTCTAAAATTTCTTTATATTTTCAATTGTACAACTATAAAAACAAGATTTAAAAGCTTTTAACAAAAGCTTTCTAAAACTTAATTATCTGAATTTCTATTAAAAAATTATATACATGGAATTACAGTTTAAAAGCTTTACATTAAAAATTTCTTAAATTTAAAACTTGCACAAATTTGTATAGGCAATTTTATGTTAATTACATGAATATAAGCAAATTCAAAAGCTTTCGGTTAAATCTTTCAATACTTAAAGCTTTTTGGAATTTTAAAGTTATAATTATAACAATTTCTATAATAAAATAGTAAAAATAGCATTAAATAGCTTTACACTAAATTTTTCGTATAAATTTTAAAAATATAAAATAATTCAAAAGATTTTTTTGGTAAAAGCTTTCTAAAACTAAAAGCTTTATTTTTTATTTTTTAGTATTATAAGTTGTAATGTTAGGAATTGATTATAAAAGCTGAACATCTTTATAAAACTTTAAGATTAAAGTATATAACTTTCAAAAACTTAGGATCAACTTTAAGGGATAAATTTTATAAATATAAAATAATTCAAAAGTTTTTTTTTGGTAAAGACCTTCTAAAACTAAAAGCTTTATTTTTATTTTTTTAGTATTATAAGTTGTAATTTTAGGAATTTGTTATAAAAGCTGAAAATCTTCTGATTAAAGCTTTATAAAACTTTAAGATTAAAGACTATAACTTTCAAAAACTTAGGATCAATTAACTTTAAAAGGATATATACGATGTATAAAAGCTTAAAAGCTTTATAAAAATGTCAAAAGCTTTTAGCTACAACCTTCTAAAACAAAAAAGCTTTGTTTAATGTTAATCAAAATTGACTACAAAAACCATTAATCTTTGTGCAAAAGCTTGATAAAATTTAAGGATTTTGAATACTGTTATAGAAATTAATTGCTAGTAATATTAGTGCTTTAAGCTTTTTACAACTTAAAGTTTTCATAATTTTGGTACAGAAATTACCTAAAATTTGTTGTTTTCTAATGAAATTAAAAACTTTTTGAATTAAAAATAAAATTTCTTTAAAAAAACGATAGAGCTTTTTTATAGAAATGTATCTTTTTACAATTTAAATTAATGCTTTTAAAAGCTTTTTTGCCACATAATAATACTTAAATTGTTTTTTAAAAATATGTAAAAAAAATGTTATAAAAAATAAATAAAGAAATACGATTAAGCTTAGTAATTTTTTTAAAAAACTTACAGATTTCATAAATTCTGTTAGAAGCTCCTTACTAACTTAAAGCTTTTCTAATTTGTTGAATAAATTACTCAAAACTGGTTAAGCTTTAAAAAAATAAAAATCTTTCTTTAGTTTTCATAAAATTTATTACAAAAACTAAAATATTTTATAAAAGCTACGCAAAATATAAATATTTTTATGAAAATGAAATGCAAATTAAATTAACGCTTAAATTGAATTTGAATTTATGAAAGCTTTAATTTTAAATTTAACTTTTTTATTTTTAATATATATATATATATATATATATATATATATATTAAGTTATGAAGCTTATTTTAATAAATTCCTAATAGTGCTTTTGTTATAGATTACTAATAAAGCTTTTTTATATAATTTGTATATAATTACAAATTTAATAAATATCTTTATATAATTTAAAGCTTTTATTAGTTTTCAAAGAAATGACTAATTATTTGAAAAGCTTTCCTGAAAATGTTTCTAAATATTTAAATTTCACGAAGTATAAAATTCTATTTAAATTATTAAAATATCGAATTTTATATAAAAATCGTATATTTTATTTATATCTGTTTTTCTTTTCTTCCAGATTCCTTTGTAAATAGTCAAGAATGGACGATATCCCGTTCAGTGCCCGATTTACGTTTAGGCATTGTCGGTTCTTTAAACTCAGGCAAATCAGCATTGGTACATCGTTATCTAACGGGTTCATATATGCAAGAAGAATCCCCAGAAGGAGGACGTTTCAAAAAAGAAGTTTTCATAGATGGCCAAAGTTATTTATTGTTAATAAGAGATGAAGGAGGAGCTCCAGAAATGCAGGTTAGTAAAAAAAAAAGATATATTTTAAAATTAATAATAAAAATTTAATATTAAATAATATCAATATTAATATTAATAAATCTTAAAAATTTATACTAATTAATGAGTCGAAAATTTATTAAAATTTAATATAATTTCCTTTCTTTTTTTTAACAAGTAATTTTTTAAACATTTAAAATGTTAATGAAGCGTGAATTATTAAGATTTAATTTAATTTTTTTAGTAAAAAAAATCGTATTATTTTTTACTCTATCAAATTGCTTTGCGTCATTTCCCTTTACAAATTACTCGACCTTGCTTTAATGTGATTGCATTTAATCTTAATTTTTGTGTAAATAGCTACTTTTGTTTTATTTTATTTATATTTTTTTTAACTAAAACTTTTAAATAATTATGTGCTTTTTTTTTCTTTTCAAATATAATAATATGTTTGTTTATTGTTATTATAATATAGTTTAACATAATTTATTATTTAAAAACAATTTCTTACATTTTCTTTTTTGTTTTATTAATATTTTATTATAAACCTCATTATTATTTAGTAGTTTATACATAAATTACTTTAAGGTTTTAGTTGCTATGTTTGTTTATAGCATTTTTTTTTTTATTTTTTCTTTTGTTCGTAAACTTAATTGTTTTTTGTCAGGTTTAAGATAATTTTTTGTGCCTAAAAGCACGCTATTGTGCACCTAAAAGTATACTGTATAATTTATGGTATAACATTAAAATAAACTGTTTTTACTCTTAAGCTTAAAGTGTTTTCAGGGTCCCTGTTGGTTTACTTAACTTCTTAGCAACAAAAAAAACATTAGGTAAATGACCCTTCATTTCTTATACAGGTGAAGAAGTTAGTAAAAGAGAAAAGAAGTCATAAAAATTCTAGTTTATTTTAATGTTAACACATTAACATTTTGTAAAAATATTTCTTCATAAATTTTAGCATACTTTAAGGCTTAAGTTGGTATAAAATATAAAAGCATATGTTTAGGGTATCATATATTTAAGTTTGCATGTGTTTAATAAATATTTAATAACAATTTTATCAATATCATTATTGACTTTCAACCCCTATAGGTTTACTACATTCTCTTTCAATTCCCTATGTCCTATTTCCAACCATGCCTTTCTCTTCTTTTTTTGTGTTCAATAATATTTAAACTGCTTTCATATGTTAATTTGTTGATTTAACAAAAAAGCCTAACTATATGCAAATTTTGTTGCCAGTTAAAAAAAAAAAAAAAAAAAAGAAACAATAGTTTAATTTGCATAATTTTTTTTATTGTCTGGTTTTCGTATTTTTTTTTTTTTTTTTTTTTTTTAATCAATTTTTATTTTTTTCGTGTCTATAATTTTATTTCTGCAATATTTATGAAGCCTAACAAATCGATTTTCATGTGTTTAAAATTATCAGTTAAATTTGTATAAACAAAGTTATAAATTGTTTTATTAATTACTAAATAATAACAAGTAATTAGCATTTGAATTGTTATAAATAATTGAATGCAATTTACAAGGTTTAAACAGATTTAAAAGGGACATTAACCTCCTTTCACTAAAACAAACAATAATGTTTAATAAATAGAAAATATAAAAAGTTTAAATATAAATATTTTTAACAAAAATATACATTTTTAAAACAAATTTTTATTTTTTTATGCAATTAATGAATATACTATATATTCAATGGGATTTTTTTAGCAAAAAAATGCGCATCAAGTTTCTTTTTAATTGAATTATGTCAGGGATATTTACATTTTTTATCACAAATTCAATTAAAATATTTTTCTTAAATTTTTTATATTTTTATAATTAATAAACAATACTCTGTTGCACTAAAAAATCTCTCGAGAAAAAGGACTTTGGAAAGACAAATTAGACAAATTAGGCTTTTCAATAGTATAATTTTAATTAAGTTTTTTTGAAATATTAAGCACAAATTTTTAAACAATATTTAAAAAGATAAAAATTTTTTACAATCTTTCGAGTTTAAATACAATTTATTATAAAGACCCACACAATGATGCAGTAATTTTTAATACCTATGTTGTTAATATAAAAAATTTATATTTTTCAAATCGATTAAAAACTGAAGAACTTATACGACTTAATGTGGAATAACATAACTGAACTTTTCAAAAAATGTTTCATTTTTGCGCCAAAAAAAAAAAAAAATATGCAACCAATAAAATATTAAATAAATAAATTAACGTAACAAGATTTTTTTTATTATTATGGAATAACTTATTTAAACTTTCTATACATTTTTTAATTTTTAAGCCAAAAAGTATACAACAAATAAAATATTAATTAAATAATTTAACATAATAAGATTTATTTTTTATTGTGAAATAAGTTGTTTAGACTTTTTATATTTTTTTTTAATTTTTAAGCCAAAAAGTATGCAACAAAAATATAAATATTCAAAGAGATGGATAATTTTTTGTTGAAGTTCAGAAAATGTTTAATAACTTTTCAAATTTTTAAGAGATTTTATAAATTGATATCACATTTTATTCTCAACAAAATAGCATTTAAAATTTTATGTACAAAAATCTAAATTAATTAAGAAAATTAATATCAAAGTTGAAATTTTGAAAAGGAAAATTAATTTTAAAAATAGTTAATAAGTCTTTACTGAGGGCATAGCATTATAATTTAAATTTCTTATATGCTAAATTTTACCGCCAGAAAGTATGCACTAAATAAAATATAAATTGAAGTATTTTAAATTAAAATACATAAAGATATTTTTGCTAAACTTTAAAAAATATTTAATACGTTTTTAAGTGGTTTTACATTCTTAGCAAAATATTTAAATGTTTATATAAAAAATTAAAAATTGAACTTTTCATTCCTGCTCCAAAAAGTATGTAACAAATAAAAACACTGCTGTATAATCTATATATATAAAAGAGTAACGTTACTAAGTGATTGACTGACTTACTGATTCATCATCTCACAGCCCAAACGGTTAAATCTAAGAAAAATAAATGAATAAATATGGACGGTAGATTGGTCTCCTATCAAATAGATCCACTAAGACGGGATTTTAGGAAATTCGAATTTAAGGGGTAAAAACGGCTAAATCTGGTAACCTCATATCTCCTAAAATAATAGAGATACAAAAAAAGTTGAATAATCATCGTAGTACATTTAAAAAGGAATCGGACAGGTGTCTGGTACTTTTTTGAAATTCGTCTTTTTTAGGGAGAAAACGGGTAAAAACTGTATTTTGGTACTTCTTTGAAACCCTATCAATCTTTTAATCCAGTAAGTATAGAAATAAAATGTACATCAAATTAATACCTTATCGAAAATTAGTGCAAACAAGTTTGGTACTTTTTGGAAATTTGAACGTTTAAGAGGTAAAAATCGTACCTGATTTTGGTACTTTTTTCACAATTTTTTTATTTTTTCTTTTATTTTTGAATATTTTAAAATTATATAATTATCTATTACAATTTAAAAATTCATTGGAATACAATCTTTGTTATATCCAGGGGGAATAAAAAGTACTAAAAAGGGAATAAAATCGGGAAATTAAATTTTATTCAAATTATGCATTTTTTTATTATATTAAACCTAGAAACATGAACTTAAATATATGTAGTCCTAAGTGAGTGAGAATTCACAAAACAGAACTTTGTGGTACTTTTTTGTTCTTCTAATGGTACTTTTTGCATTTTCTGTAATATTGAACTTAGAAACATAAAATTAGAGATATATGGTCCTAAGTGAATCCTTAAAGGGGACTTGTGGTACTTTTTCGTTCTTATAATGGTACTTTTTGAATTTTCTATAATATCTAAAATCAGGAAATTGAAGATATGTATATGGTCCTAAGTGAATGAAAATCCGTAAGAGGGTACTTTGTGGTACTTTTCGTTATTATAATATTACTCTTTGAATTTTTTGTAATAATAATTAACTTTAAAACATGAAATTAAAGATGTGTGTTTCTGTCTTGAGAATCCACAAGCCCTATTAGTCACATTCTTCTCTAGTAAAATATAAAAATAGAAATAATTTGGTAGTTTTTGAACCTTCGAACGTTAAAGATGTAAGAAACAGGTAATTAAAATATTTAAGAAGTTTATTGCTCTTAATGTTGACAGAACACCAATATTATAATTGTTCTCACGGGAGTTGGGAATTATAGTTTAATTTTACGGATTTTTTATTTCACTTTTGTTACTTTATTTTATTTTTTCTAAATTAAAAGACTACAGATTTTATCTGGGGTATGCAGGAGTACTATTTATATAAAGGTGAATCTGTGTTTGTTAGTCTGTCTGTTTTGAATTTTATTCGTTGCTTTATTTTATATCAATACAATGGGGTAGCGAAGCATACTATGTTTAAGCTATTAGAAATATTATTCAAAAATTTATAGTCATAAAATTATAGCTTAACACAATTTGAATTTGTTTTTAGTTTTTATTAAAAAATCTACGCTAACGAAGTAACGGGTGTACTGCTCGTATATCATAAATTTTTTGATAAACTTTAGTAAATGTTTAATAACTTTTTGAGTTTCTAAAACATTTTAAAGATGAATATCGCATTTTATTTCTAACAAAATAAAATTAAAAATTGTATATATAAATATATTTAGTCTTAAAGAAAATAAGTAAAAGAAATGGCGTCAAAGTTAAAATTATGAAAAGAAAATGTAATTAAAAAATGTTGTATAATTTATTACTTATTACAAATATATATAAAATATTTTAATGTGATTAAAAAGTTAAAATTTTCCGCATTACAAATCTGTTTTAAAATATAAAATTGACTTCAAACTTTGGGAGATATGAGCACATTAAGCAATAATTAACCTCAAAAAAAGTTTTTTTAATAACTCAAAAGTTATAAAGATTTTCTCTTTTTAATTGTTCTGTCATTAATCTATTTTTATTAGTATTTTAGATTTTAAATAGTTTTATCTTAATTTCTTAATCCTTTTATTATACTAATGCCATATTTTAAGTTTATGTCTCTTTCTTTTTTCTTTATATATTTCTGACATTTTAATTTACTTTCCTTTCATAAATATTGCAAATACCAACATACAACTACAAGAATTTATAAAAAAAAACTAATTTCAAATTGTCCTTTTTATTATACACCAACAAACCCATATAAATAGTATTTTCCATAAGTTTATTGTAACATTTTTCATGCCATATCTCTTAAACAATGACATTCCATCTTATGCAATAAATATAAACATTTTCCAGCACAAAAACGTGCCAAGAAAATCGAAAAATAAAAAAAGTAAAATAAAACAAAAGTCTACTGTTAAAAGAAAAACAAACAACAAGTTATAACGGACTAAAGACGAAAAAAAAAATTGTAACAAAAACGTGACATTTTAGCCATAAAATGAAAGCCAACAACTATTTAATATTATATTTAGTAGTTTGTTTTACAAAAGGTATTAAATAAACTAATGTGGATATAGAGTCTCCACTCATTCCTTTTAGTTGTGGGCCAAGACAAAAAGTTTAATGTTTAAATAAGCATTTGCATGTTATTTACCAGGCCATTAAAAGAAGGTCATTTAAGAGGTTTTTTCTTTGTTAAAAGAAATGTGTGGTCGTTTGCATTTTTTCTATAAATTTAAATTAAGTAAATGTTAGAATGTCTTTTTCTTTTTTAAATAAAGACATTTTCCACCCTGAGTTATTAAAGCAGGAAATTGACCTGAATTTAAGACATTATTATTTTTTATTATAACTTGGTTTAACGAAAAAACTTTTCATAGATTTTCTTTTATATTTGAGGAAAAAAGTAATAGTGGTAAATTTAAAACTATTACTTAGTAGTAAAGCTATGCATAGTTAAATTAGGTCAAATATTTTATAGCTAAAGTTTATACCTTTTTCCTATTTTACTTTCGCCTTTCTAAATATCAAAACTAAAATTTTATCTTATTGTTTTTTTTTTTTTTTCAAAATGACTACCTCAACTTAAAGATTGCTTACAATTTCTTTATTTGCTAAAAAATATCCTTGTTTCAGAAAATAAATAAACTTTTTAATAAGCTTTTCAAAAAGTTTGTTTTGTAACAAGTTTAATGCATAAAATATTCTCGTTAAGTATCTAGAATGATGCTTGAAAATCTTGTGTGTAACTTGGCGTAGTAATAAAAGTTTTCTGCTTTCTCCTCTTATACTCCCTTTGATACAGTACTTCTCATAGTTATTATATAAGATGAGCTAATAATCTTAAGTAAATATTTGCAGGATTTACCTTGATACTTGTTTGGTAGATTTTCATTTATAATTCAGTTTGCTACGCATTAAGTGGCTAGCTAAAGTACTAATCAAAAATTTATAAAGTAATTTAAAGTGCTTTTTAATTGAGCTTTTCTTTTGCCAGAGCAGGAAAGAGAGAAAAAAGCTAGAGTAGGGGGTGAGAGAGAGAGTGACAAGGGTTAAACATTAAAAGTGAATTATTTAAATTTTCCTGAGTATTAAAAAAATCAATTATGTATTAAATTGAATTTAAATTTTACTTGAAAAAATATGTTTGCTAATAAACCATAAAGTTAAATTAAAAAAGCTTTTTATTTAAATAATACTCTATTAACGTATTAAACCCTTTATTTTCAGTCGAAAAACTATCAAGTTTACAAACAATAGTTAAAAATTCAACACATTTGATTTTGAAATTATAAAAAACATTTTTTTAGATTAGTTACTGCAGTCAAAAATTTTTAGCTTCCTAAATTTTAATTGGATTTCAGTTTTTCAAATTTATTTAGAAAGCAGACAAATGTAGCTTTTTAACTATACTTAAATCTTTTATAGATTCCAAATACGTAATGACTTATTCAAGATTTTTTTAATTTATTTTCCTTTTTATTTTAAAAATGTTGGCTTTGTTGGTATTTTTCTTAATTTTTTTCTATAAACCAAACATGTTTTGTAATTCAAGTTTTAATTGCTATGTTGTTTAAAATAAAATGAGATTTCAATTTTTAAAATCGCTTAAAAAATCAAAAAGTTAATAAACATTTTCTAAATTCTGCCATATAGTAGTGTATTTTGCATTTTATTTGGTGCATACTTTTTGGCGCAGCAATGAAAAATATATTTATATATTTAAGTTGTTCCAGATAAAATCGAATAAAATTTCATGTAATTTAAAAGTAAAATACTCTATTTCATTTTTATTTGGTGCATGCTTTTTGACGCTGAAATTTAAAAAAATTTAATGAAAGTTTACCAAAGTTACTCCACATAAAATGGAACTATATATAAAAATTAAACGCATATGTATAGAAAGTTTTAAATCTTATTTTGTTTAGAATAAAATGAGATATCAATCTTTAAAATCGGCTAAAAACTCAAAAAGTTGTTAAACATTCTCTAAATTTTATCAAAAAATTTGTCATATAATACTGTATTTCGCATTTTATTTGGTGCATACTTTATAGCGCGAAAATTAAAAATATGGGAAGTTAAATAAATTATTCCTGATAAAATCGAATAAGATCTAAGGTTTTATGTTTAAAAAAAAAAATAATTTAATTTATCTTTTATTTGCTGCATACTTTTTGGCATATAAATTAAAAATGTATGAAAAGTTGAAAAAACTATTCCAAATAAAGTGATATAATTTATGCAGTTTTCGTCCGATTTTAAAAAATTTAAATCTTGTTATGACAACAACAAAAATATTTTTAAAAGTTATTGCATCTTTTAATATGTATTTGAAGAAAAATTTATAATAAATTGAAGTTAAATTAAAAAAAATGTTGGAAAAATTTTTATTTTTTAAATGTTAATTAAGAATTTATTTTTAATATTTAAACAATATTTATAGGATTAGAAAGCATAATTTTTCTATTTAACAAAACCGTTTAAAAATTAAACATTAAAAAATAATAACAGAGTTAGGGATTTATTAATGCAAGAACTTAAACTTAAATAGTTTTTTGAGCAAAAAAACTCAAAATTTTGAAAGTCTATTAGAAATATTTTGAAACTGATTTGTGATGTCCTCAATATAATACAGTGTTATTATTTAAATCCCTATTTATATGAATTTATTGACTTTTCTAATTAAATTTTTTTAATATTTTTCTAATCCATTCCAAAAAAAATTTAATCTCCTCAGCTTCCTTATTAATATTTAAAAAAAAAACTTTAAAGTAGGCACGTGCCTATTTATAATCTCTAATTTTGAAAAAATTATTTTATATCAAATCTATAGCAATTAATCCCTTATAATTACACAAAGGCTTAAAAAAAATAAATTGATTGGCAACCACTTTCTCTCTTAACCCCTGAAAATCTAAACAAAAGAAAGTTTTGAAATAAAAACCCAGCAGCATATATAAATCTTTAACGATTTTGTTGCCACTAATATTTGCATTTTAATTGTTTTGTGGAATTTTAAAAAATTTACATTCATTTTTTTTATAAATCCTAACAATACCTTTTTTTGTTTTTTTTTTGGCAAACAAAAACCTAACTCCCCGTTTGAAAAAAAAACTGTGTGCAAATTTACTTTAACGATTAAAGAATTGCATAAACTGCATAATATCTTGGTATGGGGCATATTAGGGGTTGCTACTGAGGCTGCAATTCTAAAATCATATGAGTGAACATTTTTAGGTTGAAAGGGGATGATTTATTTTTTTATTATTTAAAAAAGCGATTAATGTGAAATGTTTGACAACAATGTAAACATTTGAAAGAAAAAGGATTTAGCTAAATATATATTTTTTTTGCAAACTTTATTGAAAGTGTACCAAAAAGTTTTATTTTTGGGGTACATACTATAATATTTTGTGCTGTTTGCTTTACTTTATAAGAGCTTATAGTTCACCAAAATAAAAATTGTGTATTTATGTCAATAAAAAGGAATTAAATGACATCAACAAATTATTGAGGTCATAAAGAAAGAAAAAAACAGTCAAATAAAAATTTATTTTAAAAAATATTTAAAATTTTATTATATCAACATTTAAAGGTTAAATATTAAAAGCAAATTTTTAACCATTAAAAAAATTAATTAAATTTTTACAGCCGTATTTAAAAAAGTTTCTAATTTATGTTTAATAAACATACTAGCTAATACATAATTTAGCTCTTTTATTAAGAAAAGTATTTAAGAAACTATTTACTGTCTACATTAACTAATAAACTCTTTTTTTGTTTACGTAGGCAATCCTTCTCAGTTAATCTCTCATTCTTATTGTCAGTGTTGTTAGTAGTTAGAATAAATTATTTGTTAACCAGCGATGGAAAATGAAAATATTTTTGGGAATCAAAATAAATTTCAAATAGTACTTTTTTCACACTCAAAGTTCTAAAATTCAAATTTTTGATTTGTTATTTATTTTTTATTTAGTGCATAACTCAAATAATGTAATTTTTATCTTCAAATCGAAGGACTAAATACGATACTAACTTAAGGAGAAAAAAGTCCAAGGTCAATTCCTTAAAATCCAGCACTTCAGAATTAATTTCTTAAAATATAATTCATTACCTGATGTCTTTAAAATTTGGATCATTTTTACTTCAATTTGATTTACAGAGTATAGAAACTTATAGTTTTTAGTAATGATTATAAATTAATAATAAAAAAAAAAGTATTATAAATAAAACCTACAGCTCAAATATTTCTATAATATAGTTTGTTTGCCTTATAAATTTATTTGAATTGTCCTAATTTCATGTCTAATATTTTGGGACCTCGAAGCCACAACATTTAGTCAAAGATAGTGCTCATTACAATTCCATTATTTCTTCCGAACACCATGGTTTTAAATCGATTTCTATATCTCCAAAATATATTTTCTTTTAAACATTTTATTTTTAATTTGAATTGTTGAATATCCACCTTATCAAATGACTTGCGGGAGTACTTCGGTATAAAAAAAAGTTCTATAGTATCAATTGTTCCATCCCTGTTGGTATTTTAATCCAAAAGCACGTAGAATATACTTTTTCCTGTTTATGTTTATAATTTTAATACAAAATAATTTAAAATATGTATATAGTTTAAAAATAATTACAGAAAATATTATCCTGTTTCGGAATTTATTTAATACGTTTTTAAATTGCTATACTGATACATTTTTGAATTTCGGAACAAATCTTAACATCCCAACATTTAAAAATATGGCGGTTTTGTCAAAAATTTACGAATGAATAAAAAATTTACAATATTAAAATATTTAAAGTTAACAATGGTTTACTTAAGGTATAGTAAGAGAATCATTGTTTTTAAATACAACTTTAAGCAATTTTGCTTAACAATGGTTAGTAAAGCTGTGTTAAGTTTTTTTAATACGGCTGTTGGAGTTTAGCTGCTTCTTATTCTATAATAACCTATACAAAGATGTATTATTTTAGAGGCAAAATTTTTTGGTTTTAGTCGGATGAAAATTTGCTTAACTTATTCGACTTTATGTGAAATAACTGAATTTTGAAATTTTTGTGCCCCGAAAAGTATGCTCCAAATAAAATATAAAATATATATTTGAAGAACTGTTTGATAAACTCCAGAAATTTCTACATTTTATTTGTTTATTTATTTATTTTCTTTAATTTACTTAAAAAAATGTTACAAAAATTTCAAAATTCCTCCCTTCAATCATATGCTTGATGTTTCAAACTCCTTTAAATCATATTCAAATACTTTCAAAATAAGCTACTAAGTATCCTTCAACTATTTATTTACACAAAATACCTCTTAAGCCATGTAAAATGTAGTAATATTTCCAAAGATTTCCTTCATTCCTCAAGCATATGCTTGTTTGCCTTTTCAATACATTTCCCTCTATATGTATTTCTATATTTCCTTGAATTTTCTTTGCATTTTCCATCCCCCCTCTTAACACTTGTACTGTTAAAACCATTTCTCTATTTAAACAACCCACTTCTTAGAAGAAAGAAAAAAAAAAGTCCTTCAAATTTTTTTTCAAATACATACCCCATGGCTTAGTAACTAACCCTGTTAAACATTTAAAGGTTTGTGTATTGTATCATTTTAAAGATTTTATTTCTATGTGACGTTAGCTATGCATCATCATGTTGCAGCAGCACCTTTAGGAAAATTGTAGCAAGCAGCATCTTAATCTCGTATTTCAAATGATATCATTTCATTGCATTCGTTTAGTTACTGCGCAGTATTGCAAATAAATAATATAATATTTTAAATAAGAAATGTTTTTATTTCTGTTTTTATATATTATTTTTATTTTCCCTATATATTTAAAAAAAACGTTTGTCACTTACAACCACAACCTTGACGTTGAGCCAAAAAGGACTCGTTTTTTTTACTAACGAATTTCATGGTTGTCTTATGCAACTGTGATTTATGTAGCTAAGCAACCACCCTCCTTCTTGACATTTCTTTTTTCACCGTTTTAGGAAAAAGTTGCAGCAATTTTTTGAAGTACAACATCATAATAATATATAGTTGTCGTCAGCTAAGATTTCAACAACTCTTGAGACTTTAACACTTTACCAAGGAGTTTTTATTTTTTCTTGCTTTTTGGAAATATAAAAATTTTAGAAAAAAACTTTCATTCTCATTTTGTGCTACTAGACGCGTGTCATTAGTTTTCGACATTTTTAACATAAAACTGTATTACATGTTAGTTGTAAGTGATTTGTGTAAGTACTTCATCAGCTTGAGAAGTGTGTCTTTATTGTGTTGGTGGTTTCCGCTTTACTAATGATTTTTACTTGCATAAAATTATTTAATATTTTATGTATGTTTTGAAAAAAATAAAAAATTTTGCTGGTTTTCAAATCTTACTTGCATTTGTAGTACAGTTATGTTTACAAGAGGATTAAAACATATTTTTTTTATTTCATATTTTATGCTTGTGGAGGTGGTGCATTAAAAATAAAACCAATGTCAGTTTGATTTATGTGAGAAAGAATTTGTTTTAGGAAAAACACAGAAAAAATATTATTTTAACTAAGATTTGCCTTAAAGCAAGCTATATAATTTAAAAGCCTAAAGGTAGGCAATATTATTAAACAACTACTTTATTAATCGAACATATACCTTATTTATTTATTTATTTATTTATTTATTCATTAATTCATTTATTTATTTACTTACATTAATATTTCTTTATTATAATTTTTTGTTGCAAATTTGAGTTTTATTATTTAATTTTGAATTTCCATTTAAATTCCCCCCAATTTTTTCTCTCACTGTACCCTTTTTTGTTTATATTCCTTTAGCCAAACAAACAAGAAAACTGCCTATTATATCTACATTTCAATATTTACTTAGAAGTATAAAAATCTTTTTCACTCTCTTTAAGCTTTAACCTCTCACTTTTCCCCCCTCTCACAAGCTTATCTCAGCAATCTCTTTTATATGCTCATAATTTGTTCTCCATTACTGTGAAACATAAACAAACGAACAAACAAACAATTCTCCCTTAAAGAAGAAATACAAGAAAGCACACGCACACATATTCATTTAAAAGCCGTTAATATGCAATCAGCAAGAACAAGAAATATTAAAGCATACTTTTAGGTTTTACATACATACTATAAAATATAAACACAACCCAAAGCCACCTACTTAAAATACATTAAATATGTACATAGAAACATTAAAGGAATTGTGCAGACATCACTCATTTCATTTTAGATACAAACACAGACACACTATTACTCACACTTAGACTGAGATCCCTAGGAAGTCCTACAGTTTTTAAAATGTTAAAGTAACCCTTTTTTAAAGGAATCTTTTAATTTGGCTGCCAAAAACTATGTTTAATTTTTTAAAATCTTATAAACTAAAGAATTGTTATTGACCACTTTATGAGCCCTAAGTAATCTTTAGAGTATAGAGTTTTAAAATGTTTTTTTCCTGTTCCTTATGGAAGAACTTATTGGAAGAAATGTGTCTAAAACTTCGGGGTTATTATATTTTTTGTTTCAATTTATTTTTTTAGTCGTGCAATTGTTTGAGGGACGCCAGTCTGACGACAGTTCAGACAAATACAATAATAAACATAAACTTTATTAAATACATAAAATTATGGGAAAAACCAACAAAATAAAATAAAAGCAAACGTTTCGAAAACAAAAATATTTTGCTGTTTATAAAGAAAAGAAAATTTCAATGTTAACGTCATAACGTTTTTAGAGGGTAGGCGAAAAAAGGGTTAAAAATTGGCACAGTTTTATAAAAACTCAAAAACGGAAGAAACTTTAAAGCTTTGATAATGGGAAAAGAAATATTTTACAAGACTTGGTCAGTTCACTGGGGGAAAGAAGCTAAGTTTTTGAGAATTTATTTCAAAAGTTTCCAATATTTACAACTTTAAAAGACAATCTTACAACGGGAAAGAATTTTATGACGGACCCAAGTGAGATATCTGCCAAGAACACTGCCCTTACGACCTAACCTAAAACTTTAAGCTTTTGTTTTATACGATTGTCTTTTTTACAAAAGCTCTTATTATTTAAATGCTTTTTAAGCAAGGTTTAAGACTAGAGCTTTAAGCATTTGCTTCTGAAATAAATAAATAAATAAATAAATAAATAAAATCACGATTAATCAACTCTAACTTCCAATTCAAATAAATTTTAATTTCCTTATTATTTTATTACAAAATTAATTTTTAAAATTTTTTTAAAACTTTTCTTAAAGGTTTTGCAATTTATTTTTGCCAGTACCTCGAATTTTTCCTCCTTGTTGCAAATTTCCATCGCCTGTGGTTGTCATTCTGTTTAACTAAACCGTGCTGTTAAAAGCTTAATGCTATTGTGGTGTATGCTTGCTTGCCTCTACTTTCCTTCTTTTTTATTTGCATTTTTGTTTTGTTATATGTGATTTTTATTACTTATATGCCGCCATAGTCACCACTCACACCATTACCACCCACCTCAAAACACCCACTTAGATATCCTGTAGGATAACAAACAAAACACTTACACAGCAACACGCACTCTCTCTCTCATAGAAAAATATTAAAACAAACCGGTCGTTTGGTCTGTTTATGCCTGTACAACTTCAAAGGGGGTCTATGTTATACTGATTACCCATACAGTTTGTCAAGAGACAGTCGCAAAGTGAGTTCGTAAAGAAGTTAACGCGGAAGTTTTAGAAAAATAATACAAAAGGTTTCAGTTTATAAGACAATAAAATTAAATAAAAATTTAAAAAAATCTTAAATAAATTAATAAAACTAAGGTACAAATTAAAAATTCTCTAAAATTTGTTAAATTTATTAAAGAAAATCATTAAAACTTCTCTCTCTATTGTATTTCCTATTATGTTTGAATTTTCCTTTTTCCCCCTTCCCCTATACATATATTTTAATAATTTATTTTTTCTTGTTGTAATTCATAAACCTGCGCAGTATGCAACAAATTGCATGTCTAAATTATAAATATTTTCCTTTCTATGTATTTTTTTTTTTTTATTGGTATAAAATGCATTTGGTAATTTTTTTCAGTGTATTATTTTGTTTTTATTATAATATTTTTCAAAAAGTTCAATATCCTTAAGGGTATTACTAAATCATAATCACTAAACTATGTTACATTATTTTTTTTATTATTTTTCCTTATTGTGTTAACCTCCCTAAAGTATGCTTCATTAGCTTTAAAGTCATTATTTTATAGTTTGTGAAAAGACTTCCGGTATTTTGTTTAAAAGTTCATTAATTAAAACAAAACAAAAAAAAGGAATAAAAAATCAATTGATTTCTTGTTTTGGGGTAAAAGTATTATAAGCAAAACAAATTTTAAGGCTTTTAACTTATTTTCTCATTATGATAATATAAAAAGAAATATGAAACCCTTTTTATTTTATTCTTTATTATATTTCACCAACACCTTAAAGTTCATTGTTTAAGTTTACCTTTTGTTTACTTTTGTACAAAAGAACAGGATAATATTTATGTTAAACTTAAAGAAACCTTAACCTTAAGTCAAGTATTTTTTTAAAACAAGAAATGTTAAGAACCAAAGTCAAGGGCTATTTTTTATTCATTAAAATTATGCATTTTATATTATGTTTGTTTTAAATTAAAATCCCTTTTTTTCTTAAAATAAAATTCATATTTTAATTTCTTTATTTTTATTTTCTTTTTCCTTCCAGTTTGCTGCCTGGGTTGATGCTGTTATATTCGTTTTTAGTTTAGAGAACGAAGCCAGTTTTAATACAGTCTACAATTATTATACAAAAATGGCTCATTTTCGTAACGGCCAAGAGATTCCCATGATTTTAGTGGGTACTCAAGATGCCATTAGTGAACGTAATCCCCGTGTTATAGATGATTCTAGAGCACGTAAATTGGCCAATGATTTGAAAAGATGTTCGTATTATGAAACATGTGCCACGTATGGTTTAAATGTGGAAAGAGTATTTCAAGATGGTAAGTTTTCTTTTAAAGAAATTTTTTGATTTCTTCAAGACTAGTTTTAAGAAATTTCTATTTTATAAATATGATATTCTATCTCTCCTACTCCCTTAAGAATTTGTTATATTTTATTTTAACATTTTAAAAAATAATTAATTTGAATTATATTATTTAAACTTCATTTACTTTAAAGTTATCTAAGACTTTATGGTCTCACTGTCTAATATTTCTTTTTATTTATAAAATCAAGTACCTCTTTCTTAAGCATTTGCAGTTAAATTGTTGAAGAGTTTTATAAACTTCCTTGAAAAAGTGATAAGTTTACTAAACCAAGTTTAATTGCTACTTAACTAATAGATAGTTTTTTTTCAATTGGTTTAATGGTCGCTCAAATTTTAAGTAGTTTTGTAAACTAAGTTTTATTTCTGTCCAACAGTTTGATTTTCTTTCTATTTATTATATTTCATTGTGGAATTCCCTTTGGAAATTCTCTTTAAAGCAAAATTTCCCTCCCTCAATCGCTTGTTATGGAAACTGGGTTTAATTAAGCTCTAGATATTCCTGTCTCTTTAGCGGTTTTATTATATTCTTTTAATACAAAATTTAAAACAATTTCATATATTTTTACACATATGTAATAGATTTTTTAAGTCGAAGTCTAATAAATCTTAAAATGTGTAATTGTTTTTAAACTGCGTTTAACTAATCTCAAAATGTTGGACATTCTCTTCATATTTTTGTTAAATTTCTTCTAAATACTTTTAGTTTAAAATTCCATAGAAATTGATAATATTTTTATAATTTATATTAATCTCTCTTCCGGTAAAAAGTGTACACAGGCAGCGTTTAATTAAATTAAAGAAATGCTTTTGTTTTATAAACTAAGTTTAATTAAACCATTCTCTCTTAATTTTTGTGAAATTTTATTAATATTCCTTTAAATTAGTTTCTGAGTTATTTTTGGTTGATTACCTCCTACTTAATCCAAAATTAAATACACAAAGTTTAGTTAAACTTTAGATTTGAGATTTTTATTTAAACTACGTTTAATTAATCTTAATATTCTTAAGTTTGACTCTTAAGTTCCGTAGAATCTTATTCACTTTTAATATTTATTTATTTATACATATGTATATATATATATTTATTTATTTATTTATTTATTTATTTATTCATTCCATTTTTATTTTCTTATTTATCTCATACTAATGTTCTCCTTATTTTCTCTCCCTTTCAGCTTGTCAAAAAATCCTCTCCCAGCGTTTACCCCTACCCGCTAGTGTTACCTCCCGGCCTACCACACCCCAGGGCACACGTTTGGGCATTGCTTCCTATCATCACAATTCTCAAAATGGCACCAATTCTAACGGTTTTGCCTCGAGCAATTCAACTTCCAATTCCTTGCAATCATCGGGAGCAGGTGCTGCTGCCGGTAATCTCACCCTACCCCATAGACATCATGTACTTTCCAGTTCAACTCATCATATACCCATGCGTATGAGTGCTGATTTTGTACACAACGAACAACAGCACAGTTTACCGCCTACGGGCGCTAGTGCTCAAAAAATCTGGCAACAACAACAACCTCAAGAAACCCAACATGTACAATTGAGATCTCATCATAATCGTGAACGCGAACGTGACTACAATTTGACCAATGAGAATAATAATATAACCAAATATAATCCCCAGGGAACAAATTCACAAAATAGTTCAGCCTCCGAACAGTTGGCTCCTCTAACGTTGGTGCCTTTAAGAGAAAAAGACTCTAATTTGGGGGTGAGTGGTAAAGATTTACCCACACCCACTTCAACGCCTACAGCCAGTCGTAAGTCTAGGAGAAGATCGAATCTTTTTATACCTTCCTCTTCGAAAAAGGGTGAGAAAGAAATGAAAAATGGTGAATTGGGTAGTGGACGTTCGATACCTATTAAACAGGGTTATTTGTATAAAAGATCTAGTAAATCATTGAATAAGGAATGGAAAAAGAAATATGTAACATTGTGTGATGATGGTAGATTAACTTATCATCCTTCATTACATGATTATATGGATGATGTACATGGCAAGGAGATACCTTTGCAATATGTAACAGTAAAAGTGCCGGGACAAAAGCCTCGAGGATCCAAGTCTATAATAACAAATAGTGCTTTGACAACCTCCATGTTGTCCAGTAATAATGGTAAGTTTTAGGATTTTTTGTTTTAAATAGAATCAAATATTTAATTGTTCTTTTTCTATTAATTAAAGCTTTCGAGCCTTTAAAAGAGTCAGCGGTTAAATCCAACTCTTCCCAACAAACCAGCGGTGACGAAGGCATAGCCATGTCCAATTCTAATTCACAAACTTTTATTGCCGGTTCTGGGGAAAATTCACAACGTGAACTTTTAGCTGTTAATGCCTCTAACAAATTGGAGGCTCAAACCCCTAATGTTAAGAAACGTCATAGACGTATGAAGAGTAGCAGTGTCAAATCAAATGAAATAGATGATTCCGATGGTTATGAGTTCTATATTGTATCCTTGGACTCTAAGCAATGGCATTTTGAAGCGGCCAATTCCGAAGAAAGAGATGAATGGGTAGCAGCTATTGAACAGGAAATTTTCAAAAGTCTTCAAACCATAGAAAGTACCAAAATGAAGCCAGCTACTACTAGTGAATTGGCTTCAATGGTGACGATAAGAACACGAGTACCGGGTAATGGCTATTGTGTCGATTGTGATGCACCAAGTGAGTAAATGTTGGGTTAAAGTTTTTTCTATTATTTTCTTAATTTTTTAAGTGATTTCTTTGTTAAGTGAAGAATTTTTAAAAAGAAAGGAGTTTTTTTAATTAATTTTTTATAAATTTTAATTTTCAGATCCCGAATGGGCCAGTTTAAATTTGGGTGTCTTAATGTGCATTGAATGTTCGGGTATACATCGTAATTTAGGTTCTCATATATCCAAAGTTCGTTCATTGGGTTTAGACGATTGGCCGTAAGTATTTTTTAAACCATTTTCTTATTCTTGATTGCTAATTCATTATTTTCTGTTTATTTTTTGTAGAGCTGGCCATTTAAGTGTTATGCTGGCCATAGGCAATAGTTTAGCCAATTCTGTTTGGGAAGCCAATACCCGCCAGCGCAGCAAACCGAAACCAAATGCTTCTAGGGAAGAAAAAGAGGCCTGGATTAGAAGTAAATACGAGGCCAAAGAATTTTTACCTCAACAAAATACCAATACAAATGCTACACCCGGTCAGCAATTAATTGAAGCTGTGATTAGGTAAGTTGGAAAACAAAAAGAAAGCAATTAATTAAAATACAGAAATTATATAGAATATTAAAAAACAAAATCACAAAGTTTTTAAACAGATAAATTTCCTTTAAAATTTTTTGTATAAAACTTTTTAAATTTAATTTTTTATAAAGAATAAGAAATTTTGTTTATAATTTTCAAAATGAAGATTAAATCTAAAGTTTAAAATCTTTTCCTTGAAGCTTCTACCAATTTGTACTATCTTTTTTGAAATCCTTTATTAACGTTTAATTTTTCCTTTTAGATCTGATATGAAATCTATTGTTTTGATATTGGCCAATGCAAATGCTGAGGTCACCAATGCCAATGTTAGTCCTAGAGATGTTAGGACTCCTCTACTATTGGCCTGTGCCATTGGCAATTTAGCCATAGCTCAACTTTTAATATGGGTAAGTTAAACGCTTTAAATTTCTTACAAATCTTTAACAAATTTCCCTAATTCCATAATTTTTTATTTTCAACAGAATGGTGCCAATATTAAACATACCGACCACGAGGGTCGTACATGTTTGGCTTATGCCCGAGCTGCTCAATCTTTGGCCACCGCCAAATCACTTAAAGCAGCCGCCGCTGCAGCAGCTGCTGCCGCCGCTTCCCAAAATAACACCCATAGCAGTAATACAAATTCCAGTATGGCTAGCAATACTTCATCTTCATCGTCATCGGTGTCTAATAATACAACCACATCTACCAATTCGGTAACAGCTTCTAATAGCAGTACAACACCAAATAATAGCACTACAAATGGTGGTATACCAGCACCCCATTACAGTGTGGAAGAGACTACCGCCTTGGTAGAACTATTAACAGGTTTAGGTTGTCCTGAATCAGCTCCCTTAACAGCCAGTGGTACTCTACCCAGAAGGAGAGATACCTTAGGAACCCCTTATGAGAAAACTGTATCAGGGGTGATATAAAATTTATAGAAAAACAAAAATAATAATTTAGGAATCTTTTAAAGTAGAGAAAAGTTTATTAACTATTCTCCTTAGTTATTTAGCAGACAAGTAGTTTTTTTTTATTATTCAAACAAAAAACCAACCATAACTACAAAAAATCACGCTTAGCTTTTTCTAAAAAAAAAACAAACAAACCGGAAAATTTAGTTTTAATTATTTTAATTTTAAAGAAAATGAATTTAAAGTTTAAATTTTTAAAATTTTTTTAAATAAGAATTTTTAAAGTGTTTAATATTTGTAAATTACATATGTTTGTTAACGGGTGTCAAATTTGGGCTGTTAATTAATTTTAATTCATTGCTTTGTAATTTTACTTTTAATTTTGATTTCCTTTTATTCTTATAAAATTTTTTCTTTTTGCTCTTTTATTAAATTGTTGAGTTTGATTTTTTTTATTAAATATTTTATTTGTATATTATTTTTTATGTTTTTTAAGTTTTTGTTAAACAGTTTTTTTTTTAAGAACCCAACACCCCTCAAGGAAAACCCTTTTAAACCTGTAAAACATTTTCTGTTTATTTTTAAGTATAATAATAGCAAGATTGGTGTGTATTAAGTCTTTTGTATTAAAATTTTTCTCTGTCTCTCCCTCTTATCCCTGTTAATTGTTTTATTATTTAGATAATCTCCTGTCTTTGTTTATTATTTAATTTTTTTTTACAGTTAAAAAAAATGCAAAAAAAAACATAGTTTATATAATTGTTTTTTTAATTGAAAATTATATATATTGTATGTTTGTATTGTGTGTGTCTGTATATAACTATTATTTTTTATTATTATAAGCAAAATTTATGATTATAAGTTTTATTATTATTTTTATTAAAAACACAAAAAAACATTTTAACAAAAATATTAACTCCTTTTTTTTATTTATTTTATTTCGAAAAGATTTTAAAATTGTTTTAAAAAGCCCCGAAATTTTGAAGACTTTGTTGGTTGAATAATATTATCAAAATATTTAAAAAAATACTTAAAAAATCAAGTTCTTTTAGTTTGTTTGCAAATAATTTATTTAAAATTGCTTATTAAATTCTAAAACATTTTTGGTTAACTTGTAGAATTTTCAAAACAATTCCGCCGTTCGGATTCGGCGTTAAACTGTAGGTCCATGTCATGTTTTAAATACTTAAAACTTATAAATGAAAAGAAAATGTGTCAAGTAAAATTTTAAATAGTTTCCGGTGTAAAATATTCCAACAATAGCAAATTTTGTATAAAAAAGAAAAAGAAGAGAAAAAGAATTCATAATTTTCGAAGGTTGAAATCATATCCTGGAGAGAAAAAACAAGATAGGCGTATTAAATCTATATGTGATCTGAAATTAAGAAAATAAGGTATTGTGTAAAAAACTTATTTTCGAGGTAATAGCTGTTAAAATTCAGGCATAAATTAAACCGAAATCAAAAGTTAAATTTGTTAGATCATTTGCTTCATTTCAGATCACATAAAGAAGAAATTATGTCTCTAGAAACATTTAAAAAATATTTATTTAGGGCCTAATTTTGTAAAACACTTCCCCTCACTTTGAAAAACTTTCATGTAAATTGTTTTTGGTTTTCAAAAATTTGTACGAAAATTTTTTCAGTGAAGTGAAGGGATTTACAAAATAAGGGGGTTAAATAATTTTTAAAAAAATTTTTCACATGATAGAATAAATAACACAAGGTACAATTATTAGAGAGAAAGTTTTCAAATTTATTTTCCCTACAAAAGAAAATGTAAAAAATCTAAACAGAACTTTAAAAAATATTTTTAAATAAAAAATATAAATTTTTGGCCAACAATTTTAATTTACTTCAGTTTAATAATAAATACAAATAAATTTTCAAAATATTGGTTATATATCTGTTCTTGAGGATGAATATGGACGGTACACTTCGCAAAATGTTGCAAAGAAATATTCCACATTTCGAATGTAAGCCAACATTTTTATATTTTTCTATTTGTATTTATAATTCTTTGTTTTTTATTTTTGGATAGTTTGACTTAACAGGACCTCAATATGACAACTCTCCCTAATAATTCTACCTTGTCTAGTTGTATCATGCTTTTTCATATTTCAAAGTGTATAATTTAAATCTTTATTTCATTAATTTTATGTTCTTGACATAGAAAACAACTCAGCAAGGGAAAATTACTCTCTTCACATGTATAAATTAGTTCTGTAGAAAATTCTACTAACACATTTTTTTTTTTTTTTTTTTTTTTGTTTTTGAGTTAGGTTTTTTGAAAGCAAGCTGGACTTCTAGTTGTTTTCTATGGTTCTTGGATTCATTCCACATTAAGAAGGGACAAATTATGAAACCTGTAATTGAATTGCATTTCTTGAGAAAGTATAAATAAATATCGTATTCGGCTTAAAAAACAAATACATAATTAAATCACTATTAGATTTTTCAATGAATTTGCTTTCGATTGTACTTACTACTATACCATTTTTAACAGTAATTTAAAAAAAACCAACTGAAAATTAGATTTTCCATTTAAATTTTAGAAAAGATCATTCGATAATTAGATTTTTTATTTAAATTTTTGAAAATAAGATTTTTCTTTTAAATTTTAGAAATGTAAAGTTTAAATTTCTATATTTCATTAATATTTCAGAAAAGATTAATTAAAAATTAGAATTTCTATATAAAATTTGGAAAGAATCAATTGAAAATGAAGTTATATATTTAGCATTCAGAAAAGAACAATTGAAGATGAGTTTTTTATATCAAATTTAGAAAAGAATAATTTAAAATAAGTTTTTATATTTTAAATTCAGAAAAGATCAATTTATATTTAAATTGTAGATTTTAAATTCAGAAAAGAAAAAATTAAACTTATTTTTATATTTTAGAATTGAAATTGAGAAAAATTAATTAAAATTTAGAACATTGGATAAGAGTAATTTGAGATGATGAAATAATATAAGGTGAACTTAATTTATGTTACCTTTAAGCAAATAAAATTTAGAGATTGTATGAAATCTATCTGGAGTGCAAAATTTTAATTATTTTGCATAAAATCATTCCAAATTTCATTCTATATACTATTTGAGTTGAACTTCTGAATTTAATTTAGTTTTTTCTTAATTTTAATTTTATTTTTCTGAATTGTAAATGGAAAATGGAAATGTTCTTTTCAAAAATTGAAATAATAAATTCCAATTTAAATTGTTATTTTCAAAATTATAAATGGAAAACCTAATTTTCAAGTAATCTTTTCTCAATTCTAAATAAAAAGTCTCATTTTCAATTTATCTGAAATTTTTAATGAAAAATGTAAATTTCAATTGTTATTTTCTGAAATTAAAAGAAAAATATTATTTTAATATGTTCTTTTCTGAGTTATAATAAAAAAAATCATAATTTAAAATGATATTTTCAAAATTAGAATTGGAAAAATCTTATTTTAAATTGATGGTTTCAGAATATCATATGGAAAGTTATCATTTTAAGTTAAAAATGATGTAGAAAGAATTCTGTTTTTAATTTTTTCAGTTAAAATTCAGAAAACGAAAGAAATTTGAAAAATGTGAAACTAGATGTGCGCAATAATTTCGGAATTAAAAACATTTTTAAAAAATTTGATTAAATATTAAAGGTATTCAGCTCAGAAATTGGAACATTGCTACCTTTATAGTCTTATCATTGTAAGATATGCTCTTTTCTGATAGCTATTTACTGAATTAGAAAGTTATGTTCGTGATTTCACTAATTTTTTGATGTTTTTTTTATCAGTGCAAGAAATAGATTTAATTTTGTATTTTTTAACAGAGACCGGATTTTAATACTAAAAAAACAATCTTTTTATATTTATTTCAATCGAAAAACAATCTTTAATGTTCAAAAAATAATAAAAATCCATCATGATTTTTTTTATTTTCATCAATATTTTAATTTTTTTCATCATGATGGAAATAAAAATATAAATATCTTTTGTGATATTTATTTCAAAAGTTGAAAATTATTTTGAACTTTTTTCATCGGATGGAAAAAATTCTAAACAACAACAATTTCATTTGAATAAAAAAAATATTTTGAAAACAAAACAAAAGTATGAATAAAAAAAACAATCATTTGAAATTTTTTTCGAACTGATATTTATCGTTAAAGATATTTATCGTAAAAGATATTTATTTTTTTCATCATTGATGGATATTTATTTTAAAAATAAAAATCCCTCACATATTTTTTTCAACAAATGAAAAAATATTTTGAACATTAAAGATATTTATTTTGATTGAAAAATAAAAATAAAACGTTTTCGGGTGCTTGTTTTTTAATAAAAAAAAATATGCATAACATTAGTCTTTTAAAAAAAAACTAAAATCTTATGTCAAACAGAAAAATTATTTGGATTATTTTTTATAACATTTTTGAATGCTGTTTGTTTTTCTTATTGTTCTTTTTAATTTTAAATTAAAAACAAAAACCAGTAACAAATTTATCTAAATCACGTGTTCTTACATAGAATCACAAAAATGTCTTTTTATATGGGGGGTATATTGATTTTGTCATTCCGTGTAACATGTCGAAAAAATCATTTAAGACCCCATAAAGTATATATTTTCTGGGTCTGGTTAGATTGAGAGTCGATCTAGTTATGTCCGTCCGTCGGTCCGTCTGTTGAAAACAGGATAGGGCTCGAACGGAACATCCTAAGGGGACAAAATTTGGCTCGAATATTTATCTTATATAATGTTTGTTTGGGATAGAAAATGGGCAATATTGGTTAATAAGCAAAAAAAAAACCGGAATATAACATTGTCGGTAGTTGAAATTGCCTCGTAATTTAAACTGCAAGTACTTTAATTATAAAGAATTTCTTACTCCAAGGGAATGTAATTCTGCGACAATGGGATAAATATTTTTTTTAAATTTGACATATTTTTCTTTAAATTTTATATGTGCAACAAATTTTAAAAATTTATTAACATTTGTCAAAATTTAATATATTTTTTGGGTTCTTGGTTATTATAATTATATTCATTTTATCAAATACCAAAATTGTCTTTTAAATCTTATAATAAGAAATAAGAATAAAATTAAATGCTACAGCAGGCCATTTAATATTTAAACACCTATAAATAAAAAAATATTAATTAATAAATTATAAAACAAGAAAAAAATACAAAAAAACAAATTAGCTTTTTCCAAAAACAATCACAAAACAAATAAATATAAAACAAACAAAATTCAAATAAAATTCACCTAAAACACGCTTAAAATTACAACAAAAAATCTTAAATAATTATAAAAATTAAGAAGAAAAACAATTTATAAAACAAAAAAATAATTAAAATACGTAATAAAACATGATCCTTATTAAAAACATATTTAAAATTATATCGATGAAAAGAAAACAACTTAAATTTCAAGCTAAGAAATTTAAAATTTTCATAGGATCAAAAAAGCATTAAGAAAATTTTCAGTTCTATTAAAGACATTTACAAAAATATTTCCAAAATAAACTTAAAATAAAAATTTTAAATCCCTGAAATAATAATTATTAAAATTATTTAAAAAATAACTTTTAAATAATTTAAAAAAATATATATTTATAAATAATCATTTTTTGTAGTGTAATTTATTAAATATGGTGTAATTTTTTTAACAAATAATTAATTTATATACTGTATAAATGTATTGCATAATAATTTATTAGAAAAAAACCCTTATATTGTTTGAAAAATATAATTTAAAATTTATTTAAAAAATAATGCAATTTAATTGGAAAGCAAAAATATTAAAAGAAAATAATTAAATAAAAATATTTAAAAATACCCCAAATAAAAGAAAAACTTGGTTTTATTTATTTGTCATGGAGAGTCTAGGAATTAATTGTATTTACAATTGAAAAACATTTTTTAATAAAAAGTAAGTATTTATTAATTTTCAATTTAAACAATTTGACAAAAATAACTTTTTAGGATTCTGGGAACATCTTAAAGTTTTCTTTTTTTTTTTTTTTTTGCCCTTTTAATTTAAATAAAAAACTGACACTTAAAAGGGACTTATTCATAAAAATAATGTTAAATTTATACAAATTTAATATTTTTCATGCAAAATTTGCATTTATAAATTTAAAAAATACATTCCTTAAATATATGTATTATTATTTGTAAAAAAAATCTAGTTTTCTTTACAAAATAAGTTTAAATACTTTTTAAATCAATATCCACAAAATGTTAATATTAAACAAACACATAAGTTTTTAAAGCGTCCATTTCGTTCGCTTATTTATTTTCTTGATAATGACGTCATCACAAAATTTTATTGACAATTTTTCAACTTGCAAAATTCTCTCAATTTCATTTCTTAATACCAGGCGCACAGAATGCCAGAAATTACAACAAGCATAATTTTTTAAATTTTTTATAAAAATTTCTACAGCATACTTTAGGGCTGTTGAAAGTATTTGAGTCAACCTGTTGCTTGAAAATCTTACAAGATGACTCAAATACTTTTTGCATCCCCAAAGTATACTGTGGAAATTTTCGTAAAAAAAATTTAAAATACCACGTGCTGCGATTTTCAGGATTTTGTGAACCTGGTACTAAAAGATGAATTTTACAACTAGAAAAATTTGTTTTCAGATTTAGTGGTGACGTCATCAGTCGAAAGAAACAAACTGAATGAAGAACGGATCAGAAAATAAGCAAAAGAACAAAAGGGCGTTATGAATTAAGTTAATTTTTATTGATGTAATGTATTCTTAAAATAATTTATATATTTTTATGGTGATTTTTATAACTTATAACATATGTTGCAAACCTGGCAAACTAGGAAAATTCAATAGATTGTATACATAGTAAAATAATAAAGTACTCGCACATCTACAAAAACAAAAATTGCTTGTATTTTGTTATTGTAAAACTACTGCCCACAATGTCAGAATGCTTTGAACGGAAAAATGAGAGAACGAAAGAGAGCAAGAGAAAAAAACTCAAAAAATATTTTACATGTGTAAACAAAAACAATTTGACAGTACCGCGAGGTTTGCCAATGAAAAAATTGTAAAACAGCTGGTCTTACGAGTATACTTTATTATTATACTATGATTGTATATATGTACTTACATATGTATGTATTTGAGGAAGAATTTGTAAAACTATTTGACCAGTGTTGCCATATTGATAAATATATCATTATAAATATCGTATATATTTTTATTTCGAAGCGAACTAGATAGATTTTTTGGAGATCATAGTCTATTTAAAATTATTTTTTTGGAAAAATGTGTTAAACTTTGTTTAACTGGGTTGACATATACAGTGTTGGCCAAAACTAACTGAACAAATTCTTTATTTTGAAGATTGTTTTCGTGTGAGCAGAAACCTTTATATGAAATAAATATTTTACAAAAATATTTATTTCATATAAAGGTTATTTTCCGCTCTAAATAAAAACATATAAATTGTTACACTTTTCTTTTCTTTGTAATATGCAAGTATTGACGCAACTCGTATTAAGGCGCAACAAAACAAACTGAACCAAATAGGTTTTTATCGAAACATCAAAGAAATGTTTTTCGGAACAAATGATAGAATTTGTACTTAAAATTAATGGTATAATGAATAATAAGGTGTGGTGAAAAAAATCAGCAGGAAGTAATGTTTTCACAGTCTGGAGGTAAAATAGTGGCCCCTAGGATATTCGAACATGATAAAGACCCAAAATAAACCCAAAAATTAATTAAAAATTAGTTACATCAGCAAGTGGTAAACGTCATGAACATGACTACACAGTTTTATGATCTTAATATTATTTAAAACTTATGGAAAATAGTAAATCAGAATAGCAATGGGGTGGAGGTTAGTGGAGGCCGTGAGAGGCTCTCCTGTGTCATCGTGGAAGCTTGGACAGCAATACAAATGCTATTAATATACAAGCCTTTTTTAATTCCCAATATAAGTCTAAAAGATTCTCTTATGTGGTCAAAAGAAAAGGGATTGCCAAGAATATGAAGTTCAACGTTTGTTCAATTAATTTTGTGGCGCAAAATTTTTAGTTTATCTAATAATCTCATGAATTTTATGTAAGAAAAACGGAAAATATTTTTGTTATTATATTAACTGGTGTTCAATCTATTAATATTAACAAAAATGTTTCTTCAAAACGAAGAAAATTTAGGGTTCATATTTAATTTTTTATTTATTTATGGCCCTTTTTCCCACATACTTTCACCCACAAAACAAAGGCTGAGAAACTAACACAAATTTAGACTGTTATATTACAAATACGAGAGATATTGCATTAGTTTCAATACATAAATTTTTAACTTAACTCACAATTAAGTCATAACACTTTCTTTTTGCATAGCTTTCCTATCTTGTTAGTATTTTACAATATTGTTAATCAGATATTTGATGGAAGTTGATCGTTTTCAAATCGAACGGTTTTAAAAGTTATGGAAACAATGCTTTATTTTTCCTTACCTTTATTTTTATATTAAATAATTAATTAAATTGTCTACTTGAAAAATTCGAGTAGAAAATTTCAATTTTCAAACACAAATCTAGAGACAAATAAAAAAAATTTACCTTTCTTAATTTTCCTGCATTATTAAAACCACTTTAATTTTTTGTAAGTTAATTTTTTATTTGTATCACAATAATTTATGGGTTTATGGTTTATTACTTTTTAATTTTTTTTGCTTTAAAAATATAATTAAGAAATAGGGAAATAAAATATTAGATGATCTTTGAAAAAATGTGTGTAAATCATTAAGCAAATAAAACTATATATTAAAATGATTTTATAAAGTGAACAAATATTATGATGATTGGTGATAATAATTATGGTGATTATAAAGTATAAACATAGTACATGTTTTTAATATGGCTTAAAGGAAAAATACAAGAGTTGTTATTATATATGCATATTAATAAAAATGAAACTTATATAGAGATTTTTAACTTATAAAAAAATAACTTAAATGTAGTATTCGTTACTATATTTATATGATGAATGATGTATAAATTAAATTTAAGAGAGTAAGTATGTATATAAAAAAATTGGGAAGAATATTTAATTGTAAAGGTTATTCATAAGGACTTTTTTAAATAAGATTTAGATTAAGGTTAAGGATAAATGAGGAAAAAAGATTTAATTTTATGGTTTCTTTTAAATTCATTACTAAATGGATTTTTCGTTAAAAACATTATGTCCATATTCTTTTATATATATATTTTTTACTACATTTATCTATTTTTTATTTTTAAGGATCCTTTCTAATTTGTTAGCTGTATTTGATTGGTTATATGTGTTTGTAAGATTTTAGTCCTTTTTAAAGAAAACTGAAAAAATGTTTTAATTGAAAGCTTTAAAATGGTTTTTGATTTTTTTTTTTTTTTTTTTAAGTAATTGCATTAATTGATTTATAATCTCTTGCTTAATGATACTGTATTTATATAATGTTTAATATTTAATGCTTTAAAAAATTTGTGATTAGAAACGAAAATTTAAATTTATTTTTGTTTAAATTCGTATGGAAATTGAATTTGGAATATGTTAAATTTAATTTTCGAATTGAATTTTAAAATTGACTGTATCTATTTTTATTAACAAAAGATAATAAGGGCATAATTCAGTACAAGAAAATTGTTAAAAAAAAAAAAAAAAAAATTGTATGAAAACAACTCCAAAAATATTTTTAAAAATTAGTAGTTTTCATACAATTTAAGGGCCGGATTCAGTACAAAAAGAAAATTGGATAAAATAAAATTTGTATAAAAACTACTCAAAAAATATTTTTGAAGATTAGTCATTTTCATACAAATATTATTCTCAAACAATTTAATTGTAGTGCTGAATCAGGCCCTAATTGTTGTACTGATTTAGGCCCTAAAATAATAATAGTGAATTTATTTTGAAAAGGAAAGACAATTTTTGATAATAATATTTTTTTATTTCGTTTCTCAAAGAAAGTTTTTTTCAGATTATTTCCTGTTTGTTAAAATTTTAACAGACAATTTTAAACAAATTTAATAAATCATTTTTTATTGTTATTTTATCTTTAATTTAATATTTTTTTTTTTTTTGTGGAATTGCACCATATTCAAGTTTGTTTCAGAAAATTTTCTAATAAGTCGTTTAAGTCTCAAAAGCGCCAGCTAACTAACAAATTAAAGAAGTTACTGGTATATTGTATAGCAGCCGGAGACATCTTTGACCAATTTCTGGGGTGATATAATATTTTTATTCGTTTCGAATTATATTAATTAAAACAATTAAAAAATTTAAGAAATCCTAGGGTCGAGTACCGAATTTTATCGAATACGGTAACTAAATTTTGAAAATAAAACACAATGACACTGTTCAATAGTCAGACAAATTTAATGCAGAAAAGTGTTGCCTTTTACCTAGTTACTGTTCTGTAAATGTATTTGAGGAGCGGCAGAACAAAACGTACTTTTTTGTATATTTTTCCGAAATTGCTTTTTTGTTATTCTCTTATTCAATGAGTTGAAGTCTACCAGAAAAAACTTACATTTTTATACATTTTTCATTTTTTTCTGCAAAAAATTTATTTATTTTTGTTTTTATATTTTTTAAAAAGTACTTTTTTCATATATTTCTTTTATTTTAAGAGGTATAATTTTCTTAAAAAATAAAATTTTTGTTACTTGTTTTGGTTCACAATTTTTTGGGAACAGTATTTTTGGATCATTTAATACATCCATGAAAAATACTTCCTTTAAAACACAAAGAAATTATACACTTATCCAAAATTTTTTTAACAAAACATACTTTTTTACATTTAAAAGTTCTTTGATCTCACACATCCTCAAGATTTGTTATGGTCAATTGATGTCATTCGATGCATTTTATGGAAAGGAGAACGCTTCTTACCATTTCCAAATCCGTTTGAATCGGCTTGTAAAGGAACGAAAAAATTAATTCTTAATTGCCTTAAGTTAATTTTTTTAGTTGTATTTTTGTCAATGAATTCCAAAATTGAAATCCCGGAATTTTTTTTCGTTGAATCCCGGGGTTCGGGATTTTGTAATCCAGAAAATATAGGAATTTTCGGGATCGGAATTTGCATCCCTAATTTGTACCCTCTGCATTATGACAGCGTTAATATCGCACTTTTAAACAGCAATTTATTGCGAATAGAATAATTAGTTTGTAATCAATTGTTCTTCAAAGAAAAAAGGTAAAAACATAAAAGGATTAAGTTTAAAAGAACACTGCAGAAATTGCAAATATTTTAAACTACACTCTGCAAGAATACTGCCTTTTTGAAACAATAACCGTTTAAATATGTAATTAATTTCACTAAATGGATTAATTATAAAGAAAATTTCAAAACAACACTAAAATTCCTTTATCAGCCTCGAAAAAGTGCGTTTTTAAATAGCAACTTTATTTCAAAAAGAGTTTTAGTTGCTATCTTAAAAATGCAAACGGCTGAAATGCAGCGTTCTAAAAAAGAGCAAAAATGCAACACATTAAAATTGTTGGTCTTTCGAAACAGACACTTTCAGCCTGTTTATAAAATCTTCAACGGAATTGGATTGGAAACGAAATTTCAATCAAATATCAACTTGAACAATAATACTAAACTAATTTAAGTGTTGTTTTGAAATTCTCTTTATATAAATTATACATAAACTCAATTAATTGGTTTTGTTGAGAAAATCGTGGAAAACCAAGCTATAAACAGGTAGTTTACTAGGAATAAAGATAATTCATTTGTTAGCAATTAATAATTTAAATAATGTTTTTGGTCAAAAATATAATTTTAAATTTGTTTTTACAAAATAATCAAATAATCAAAATATTTAATTTTAAATTCTTTAAAAGCGAAAAAATTTTGGATTAAAAAAATCCTTCAAAGAGGAAAAAATGTTGAAAGTTTAACCTCAAGCTCAAAACAAGATAAGAAAGTATTGCTGTTTATTTTCGCTAATAGTTATTTAAAATTGGTTGAAGAAGTTATTTAAAAAGTCAATTAATTCTTTTGTGTTCTATAGCAATAATTAAAAAGCTAATTTTAAGGGTAACAATTTAAAAAGAAAATGACAAAAAATATACAATTATAAAAAACAAAATGATACAAAACATAATACATATTTTTACTGTAGTTACAAAACACAATTTGTTTGACATACATATATTTTCAATAATTTCTTAAGAAAATATCTTAAACTATTTAAAAATCACAATTATAATTTGACAATATTTGCATTTTTGTTATTTAATTCTCTGAAATAAACTTGAAAAAATATTTTTGTTTACATAAAAATATTCTGTGTACTTGTATGTATATAAGGAAGATTTATATTTGTATATGAACTTATTACTAAAAAAATTTAGGCCTTAAATTAAGTAAAACGCACATTATACCTTACCACAAATTGAGCAAATTTGTTTTAAAATAAATGTGCATTAATGAAAATTTAATTTATTTTTGTATTTTTTTTTTTTTTTATAAATTTTCTTTACTAAAAATTTTTTTTATAAATATTTAAACATAAAAATCTTTTCAAAAATTATTTATCATAATAAATTTAACGAAAAAATAATATTGTAAAATTTTTACAATACAAGCTGAAAAGAAACACAGATTTTTTTTGTACAAAAACAAATTTAGAGAAAAAGAAAAACTTAAAACTATACTTAAGGTCAATTATAGAGCACAAACTTATATATAAATATTTATAGGAAATCTTTAAATGAAATTAATGATTATTATTTTTAATATGAGAAAGTCAATGTAAAAATAATTTTGTGGTTTGGATTTTTGCTTTTTTTTACTAAAAATCTAAAAATGTTTTTTTTTTTTTTTTTTTTTTTTTTAATTTCAATTACATTTATGAGGAGCTATTGGATCCCGCCGTGCTAACATCCTCACAGATGGTATGTAATTTTTCCATTTCAGATTTTGTGACTATATTAATGCTGCTTACTTTGGCACGTTGATAGGCTACAACAGTATTTTCACCTAAACATTTAATACAAACATAACCGATGAGTACAGCAATGCCCACAGTCATGACACGTATTAAGGGATCGACATAGAGTTGTATTACTACCCAGGCTGAGGCTCCCGCCACACACATAAGGGTAATGAGAATGACGGTCTTGGACCAATGTTGTATGGTAAAACCTTTTTCCCAGTCGAGTCTGAAATAAAAGTAATTATGATTTTAAAATAAATTTTAAAAATTTACATAAATAAATCGGCTATAGTTTTTTAAATAGGCCTCCAATCAAGAAAAGGATGAAAATCTCTGATCAGTCTAAGTTTTACTAAAAGTCCAATCCAATCATCACTTTTATTTCTCATTAAAAATCGATATTTTATATGAAAAACTTAAAATAGGTTTTAGTTCCTCTAGTTCTAGATAATGAAAATCTGTGATCACTCATATTTTTATATGAAAAACATAAAATCGGATATAGTTCAGTAAATAGGCCCCAAATCTGTGATCACACTCTAGATTCTTAAATAGGCTTTAAATCTAAAATCACTAAAAATATATATTTTATATAAAAATCATTTCTAGTTCCTTAAATAGACCTCCAACCGAGAAGAGTATTAAAATCTGCGATTACTCATATTTTTCACTAAAAAAAGAAATTTGAAATAAAAACAATCAAAAATTCTAGGTAAGTGATAAGAATATTAATTTGTTATTATTACATTTTTATGATATTGGTTAATATCTATTAAAAAAGGAAAATGCGCACAATACAATACTTTTTAAAAGCAAAACAATTTGTTTTGTTTTTGAGTTTCAGTGATTGCTGGTCATTGCTCTTTGATTCATTTTTACTTGTTAAAAATAAAGGTAGTTATATACCAAAAAAAAAAAATAGATAACCAATTTTAAACGTAATAGGTAAATAATTTACAGGACTAATAGTAAAATAGAGTATTTGTTTCAAAAATAAATTGTACTTACTTTTTTGTTTTCTCTATTTCATAGGGAAAACCACAAACTTTACAAGATAATTGAGCTTCAGTTTTACTACAACTCTCCACCAGCCAACGTTTCAAACATTCATGATGCACTGACGATACATCGCCGGTACAGCGGCAGGGTTGTATTAAGGGCTCAGGTTTATCGTTGTCATAACAAATCCAACAATCTTTTTTATTCAAAAACGATTGACCTTCTTCGGGTGAAAGAGTTTTCGTTTCGGCGGAGGTGGTGGGTATCGAAGGATCGATTTGTCGTGAAATTAATTTGCGAGGATTAAGTATCCATAATTGTTCAGGAGCCATAGAGTTCCATAAACAGCAGGGGAACCACAAAGCAACACCTATTTCGACAATACGAAAAACAATATCATGCCAATTACGTGAGTAGACAGGCACTCTATAGGATAAGAAAAAAAACAAATATTAAAAAGATTTTTAATTTAAAAGAAAGAAAAAAAAAATTACTTTGTTTTCCAAAAATCTCCTAATGTTTCTGAAGTTAAAAATCCCACTATCACTATTAACATAATGGCCTGCGATAACAGACCCAAGCGAGATTGATGTAATTGTGAAGCATTTACTATGGCTTCACTGGGTCCTAAAATTTTACCCGTTTGATCGTAAACAAAACCGCCACGTAGTTTGAAAAATACTTCTACACCATAGATGAGGAAAAAGACAACAACTACTAGGAGTAAGACGGCATAACAACCATTAAAGATGTGAGCATAGGTTTGACGTTCTGAGTTGATGAGCGATGAGAAAACTTCAACACCAAAAAGACTATACAAAAAGAAATTGAAAGCTATGAAGCCAAGAAAACTCTTTGACAAGAATTGAGATTTTTCCCAGCGTATATCACGTAAATGAAAGATCTGCAAAAGAGAAATATTAGAAATTAAAATTTAATGTTGTTTAAACATGAATTTATTTAACTTTTTAAGAGATTTAACTTAAGAAGGTGAGATGACGGTTGAATTAATACTGTTTCTAAGAATTTTATAAAAACTTGTTTCTTTCATACTTAAAAATGGAATTAAAGAACTGAAGCACAAATTAATGAATCATTTTGTTAAAAATCCTAACAGAAATCTCTATTTAAATTAAATGAACAAATATTTTAAGCAACACCTAATTCATCTTTTGTTTAGTAAACAAAAAATATAAAAATAATAAATTACTTTACGCTTTTTAATTTCTTATTGTAAATTGTAAAACCTATTATTACTCTATAATAAAATTATTTTTACACTTACTTACTCAACACTCAAGCGATAACTTCTATTATTAAAACAAAACCACTTGACCAAAAAAACTTTAATTGGCACTTAATTAAAAAAAGGGATTTCACTTAATAACACTAACTCAATCGATCAAAGAAAATACGTCTGTTTTTTAATATTTCTACTAAATAAATATTAACAAAATAATGAAATAAAAATCAATTAGAAAAAAAAAATAAAATAAACTTTCTTATGTATGTTTTGATATTAATATTTAACTACCTAGCTAGCAGTTAATACGATAAGATAATACTAATGGCTTGGGAGAATTGCACAAAAAAAATGGGTCCAAATATACACCTAAAAATATTTTCAATAGGTAAGTTCTAACAATAGCGAGACAAAAAAAAATAAAATAAACATCAATTACCGCCGCCATATCAAGTGCATTTGCACTTGTATACGAAATAATTTAAGTGAAACCCCAAAGACATCGGTCATAACAAGTCAACATGTCTTCACACAAGCTAACAGAAAATGACGTATTAAATTGTTTTTGTTTTTTTTAAGAGGGCTTTGCTGCTGAAATAATAAACTTAACAACAAATTAGTCTAAAAACATTTGTTAAGTGCAAGTTTATTTTATTTTTTTGGGTGCAATTGTTCTTGGCAAAATAAACAATAATAGTAAATTTATAAAGTTTTAGATAAAAATTGTAGCTAAATAAAAAAAGGGAAGGATAGCCAAAAATCGTTGACTACTCAGAAGTGATTTACATTTTTTTAAATGAAAAAATAGTTGGCTTTAAACTCAATTCATGGAACTTTCTTTATCGAAATCGGTCTTAATTATTAGAAGTTAGGAGCTTTTAAAGGTGTTTCATACTAGACGTGGTCAACTTTGACTCACTGTAACTCATCCCGTATTATTGCAGGGTGACGACAAGATTATTTTACTGAAAGTTTAGATCTGATCCGTAGTTTAGAGCTACAAATGTATTAGTAATTTTTTTTCTTTTGCATACGGACACAGGGACGGCTGCTGTATTAAAACAAAAAATATTTTAAATAACAACAAAAAATATTTTAAATAACAACAAAAAATATTTTGTAAAATTCAAATTAGTAAAATAAAACATAAACTGGTTCTTTTTGACATTTTCCCACGTAGGGCATATAAAAAGTGATATTTCAAATCGGACCTTTTTCCAAATTTGACAAAGCACGTAGTGTCCCAAGAAACTTCTTTTCTGAGATTCTGATATACTATGTAGACTACTCAAACGATGAGCATTAAAGAGCAGAATACAGAAAAAGTACTAAAAAGATATTTAAAATTGGTCTTCTGTTCCCTACCAGTGATTGAAAAATCATGGATCCTATACATTTAAGTCAAAAAAGTTATGATTTAAAATTTTTTTAAATCTTCCCCCTTAGGATTTTACTCCTTCAGAGGACTTTTTAGAGCATTTTTCAATTGCTGATAAGGAACTGAAGATAAATTTTTATTTTTAAAATTTTTCTGTATTTAGGAAGTGTATATTAATGTGTATTATTTTAAATATGTGGTGAACTTTTCCCTCGATTTCCCAAAAATAATCTTTTGGTTCATTAAAAAAATAAATAATACAAATTAAAGAACATAATTTTTTCTAAAATTTTATATTCTTTTGGGTGTCATAAAAGTAAAAAAGTTTAAGAGCTTATTTAACTACATTTATTAAATACTTATTCAAAAATATATTGTCTGTCTACGACTTTTATACTCAGCTATCAAATACTGAAGAAATGATTAAAGAGTAATATTAAAATTCAGAAAAAAAATTTATGTTTGTTCGAGACATTTTCTAAATTAAAATTAATAATTGACTTGTAATTTCTCAGTTGGAAATATTTATGTATATTATTTGAAATTGCAAAAAATGTGTGTAAATTACAATGTTTGCGTTTGCTTTATGTAAAACTAGCTTCTAATAGAAAATCTTTGAGAAGTTACTAAAAATAAAGTATTAAAAAAAAAAAAAATAGTTTTCTCAAATTTATGACTAAAAAACGTGACCTTAATTTCATTTTAACTAGGAAAATATTTTTTTTTTATTTATTTATTAAAGGTATTCACCTCAAAATTTTGCATCCCTTGTAATTTTTCACTGTTTTAATTTGATGTGAGCAAGTTAGAAAAAAAAGTTAAAGCATTTTTTCCAAGACACTGAAAAAATTTATAATTCATTTCAAATATATTTTTTATTTATATAATTCATATTAATCGGTTTATTTATTGATATTTTCTTTTTTATATTATTTAATTAATTTTAATTTTTTGTTTTACTGTTGCTGTTAAATTCTAAACACTATTTTTTACGCTATTTTCAGTGGTGTTTTTCAGTTTAGAATTGATTTTTTAGTACTATTTACATATTTTTTCAGATTGGCAACATTATAAAAATTGTTGCAACTTTATTACTTTTTACACTAATAACTTTGCAATTGGTTCTACTTTGACAATATTGCAATGGGGTTGTTGCACGGGTCTAGCAAAGTTTCAATTTCTGAGATGAATACCTTTATTGAATTTAATTTGATGCTACTTTCTCTTACAAAACACTTGCAAGATATTTAGCAAATACAATTAGTAACCGTTATTAATTGTATTTACGTGAGGTCTCCAGCCCTGTGTGAAAACTTTTACACTTAAAAACGTTTATATTTTCTGCTGTTTTAATTTAACAAACTTCTGTTTAAGAAAATTTATTTTGAGGATAAATTATTCCTTTAGATCAACGGTTCTCAAATGGGGGTCCGCGACCCACAAGGGGTCCGTAAGGACATTCGTGGGGGGTCGCGAAGAGTTCCTGAAACATATTCTTAAACATAAAATTTTTTAATATAATTATTCAGGTATGTCACAGAACTCAAATTCATACGAAAGTGAAATTGAAATCGTATTTAGCTTCTACAGAAAACGAAAAACGAAAAAAAAAATTCGTTTTCAATCCACATAAAAATAGTAAAGTGGAATTGACTTTAAAATTTTATTTTTGAAAAAAGTATTTTTATTAAATCGTATTTAAGCTGAAGAAGCAAAATGAAAACGTTACGAATTCAATCATACGAAAATTTTCACTTCCGAAAAATTTCTATGACATACCTGATTATTTACAAGTTAAAATTAAAATTTCAATAAAAACATGAAGCTATTTAAAAATTTAAATACATCTTTTTACAAAATATATCGAAATTAAAGACAAACATAAAGTTTTTTCTAAAATGAGTTCTTTTTAGAAACTAGCAATGAAGAGACCTTTAATTGAAAATATTATGCTTCAAAAAGAAAACTATAATCAAATCAATAGAGTGTCGATATAGGAACACCCCTCGAACGATGCGTAAAAATTTGCTTGGGTCCTATACATATTAGTCAAAAAAATTTTTAGATTTTTTAATCGAAAAAGGTATCAAAAAATTCGTAATTTTATGCTGGTTATGGAAAAAATATTTTAAAATTTTTTTCTGTGGGATTTTGTTTCCTAGAAGACGTTTTAAGACATTTGATGAACAATTTTTTGGACAAATTTAGAAAATCATATATTATCAATAGTACTTATTACTATAATGCTAATTTTTAATATTTTAGCCATAAAGGGAACAAAATTATAAAATTCTTATCAATTAAAAAAAAACATCGAATTTTATTACGGTTTAGAAACCAACATTTTTGCGAAAATTTGTTAAAATATTTGTTTTTTATAATTGGCAAATGATACCTATTTCATGATCCAACTCTACTATTTTTTAGACGAAATTTTCTAGACCTGTGGCTTTCAATCGATGGTAGGGAACTAAAGATCAATTTTAAAATTTTTTTAATAATTTTCCCATATTAAGAAAATTTTTACGCATCGTTTGAGAAATCTTCCTACAAAATTTTTGTCTATGGGACACTTCTGTCCAATGACACAGTATAAAAAAAACTTTACGATGTGGCAGGGAAAATAATTAATTAAGAAGATAAATATGTAGTTCACTTAAATTTGTTGAAACTATAGTTTTTTCACATGAAATTCTACTTTTATTTTATCTTTTTATATATATTTTTTTTTTTTTTTCAGTACACAAAAATTTTATTTCATCGATAAGTTTCCCGGCTATATGAAGAAAAATTGCTTAAGCAACTTTATAATTTAAAAACAGAAAGTACTATCAATGTTAGTATTAAGAAAGCACCAGGTTTATTTTAAAAAGAGTTGAAGTTCGTTGAATTTAATTTTTAATCAACAGATTTAAAAGCATCTTAAATAGTTGAAATATAGCAAAGTAAATCCGCTTGTTGGCTCCGAAGCCCTAAAAATATTAAGCAAATTTTCTTCAACATAAATTTTTATGTAAAAATATCTTTTTTACTCTTTTGTCCCTCAAAACTGAGATTCGATCTTTTGTGGACGCAGAGAATATTAGATATATTATACGAAAAAGTCTCTTAATATTAAAGGAAAACAATGTAAAAATGATTAATATTATTTTTTAAAATTACTTTATTACTTTAGTTGTAGTGGGTCGCGCTTCCATTACAATGTCAAAAGGGGGTCGCGAAGCGAGGTCTTGTGAGAACCTCTGCTTTAGATATTTCGATATTTTACACTTTAAATAAGATTTGCACTTATTGTACCAAGCAGGGATGAAGATCTTGGACTTTGTTCTTCTTAAGTTTATTTTAATCACAGGGCCACATTTATTAAGACCTTCATATTTTACCGTAATATTTAATCTGAATAAAACCATATTTAATCCTCCGTTTTAAATATACAAATTACATTCTTTGATTTTTGCATTAATTAAAAAGTAAATAACTATAAAAAAATTAAATTTTTAGTACTCTGAGGGTGAAAAAAGTACTATTTGAAATTAATTTTTAAACCGAAAAATATTTTCATTTTCCATCCCTGGTACCAAGGATTATATAACTATTTTAAAGAAATAAGCTTGAACAAACTTTAAACAATACTTCACTTTTGTATTTCGTCATTACAAAGCTTTGTTGACTATTCTATTTAACTTTTTTATGATAACTAAATGGTTAAGTAGTTATTTATTTCAAAGCTGATCAGATGAACAAACTTTGAATGTAAAATAATGAAAAACCAAAAAAATGGAACGTCCCAAACTTCTTTTTTTATCGACCATTTTCTTTTAATGCATTTTCTTGTATAAAAAAAGGTAGTGTTCCCAGTACTTATTTTGAAATGTGGTAATTCCTATAATTATTATTACTTTTTGTCGATTTCTTATGAATAACCGATGCAAAACGAAACAGAATCCGGGGGTACGATGTCTGGTAGTGGAGGTATCCGACTATTTTTTTAAACCAAATATGCTTCACTTTTAAAATAGTGTATTTATTAGATCTTCCATATTTTTCATCTTGCATATTTATTAATAAACCGATTTTGATACTTATCAATAACAATTTACTAAACATTTGGTAGACATTTTTAGTGATATTTTAAACTTTTGATGAAATTTCTAATATGTAGTGAAATTTCGAATTTTTGGACAAATTTTGAATTTTTAGTGGTTTCGATTATTTGGTGTAATTTCCAATTTTTAGTAAAATTTCGAATTTTTGGTGAAATTTTATATTTTCGGTGATTTTTCGGATTTTTATGAAATTCGATATTTTTTTAATTTTAAATTTGAAGAAATTGTAGATTTTTGAATTTTTGTGAAATTCTTATAATTAGGTAGAACATAATTTTTGAGAGTAATTTTTTATACGTTTTATTTATATATTGAATCTGCCTTTTTTAAGGCCTCACAATATGTATTTCAATCATAAAACTAAAAACTATAGATTAATTGTACTCTAACGAGAGCATACAAAGTTAAATACATGACATCCTAATAAAGGGGTGGAAAATCGGCTCTACGAAGGCTTGAAAAGTAGGTTGGGTGAGTGTGTAGTTTGCTAATTTATTTTGCATTGAGCTCATTTACCAATGTTACCCCTAAGTCCCTTTGGATATTTTCATTTCTGTACCATGGTGCACTCATCAAGATCCTAAGAATTCTTGATTGGGCTCTCTGTATACTATCGATACTCGTATTACTGGCTGTTCCCCATAATTGGATGTCATATGACAAAATTGGTTTCAATACGTTTTTATACAGGATGTCTTTATTGTTAAGGCTTAGTTTTGTTTGACTATTGATTAGCCAGTGAAGATTGTAGGCTTTTAACTTCATGAAAAGTCTCTTGGCTTCTATGTATATGACCACGGTATGTAACATGATCTGAATGGGGGTATAAATATACCCCTTAGTTAAAGAGAAGGACAATTTCCTCTTCTTAGAGTGAAAGTAACATGATTACTTTTTAATTCGTTTATTCGTATACGCCAGTTTTTCAACCATGTATCCACAAGTGGGAGATAACTATCTAGTTGAATAAATGCTATGTGTGGATTTTAATGGGAACTAGGTATGGCTGTTTCATTAGCAAATGTAGATATAATGAGTTCATCGTATGTAGGCAAGTCACAAGTATAAATTTAATACAGAGTTGATCCATAAACACTTCACTGGAGAACACCAGCTTTTATCTCAAATTCGTCTGTCACAAGGTCATTATATTTTACTCTAAATAGAGGTTCAGATAGATAAGACCCCAGCAATGTGTGGATTAGTAAATATTAAACATAATTTTTTCTCGAAGTGCCATAATATTTTCTAAATTTAAGGGGCAGTTTTATATTAAAATTTGTAGTTAATGTTTTTGGATGCTAATATGTAAACTAAATCTTAAATTATATTCTAAACTTTTTTCAATAAACTTCAAAATTAAATTTTCATGAAATAATAGGTTATATGATTAATTAAAAAACTTATTATGTAAAATATTTGAATGACAAAATTTTTTGCTCAACCACCATGATAAAATTCATAATATTGGTTTTTTATTTGCCAAAAAACCACAAACAATTTTATTTATACCAAATGATAAAACTATAAAATTAAATAAACAATATATAAGCCTTTTAAACTTTCAAATAAATTCATATTAAATTATACAAACAAATTCTTATATAATAATCACTTTTCAACTTACCTCAGCCCACATGCAAACAATTAATGAAGCGCAGGTCATTAACAAAGGATAATAGGCGGACATTAAAGTTACAGCCCATTGTGGTTGTAAATCCAACTGCAATAATAAAAAAAAAAAAAAAACAAAATAAATTTATTTCAAAATTCTTTTAAATACCAAAACAATTACATACCGGTGTTGTAAAGTAAGCACCCCTTAAAGAGGCCGCCACAAATACCATAAAATATAACATTTTCTGTGTAGTTATACGACATGCCCTTAATACCGATGGCTGTTTAAGTCTTTGATATTCAGCCACTATACAAATAAACAATTGTATTAACGATACCAGGGCAACAAAATAGAAAACACTTGAGATGCCAGCATAATAGGGCAAATTAAAGCCACTACATTCATCGCCGGCATAACGTATTTCACATAGGCAAGTGCCATTTAAACAATCACCACGTCCCGAACAGGTGGCTGTATTGAGATCATCATGATTGAAGGGTTGTGGTGGTCCACTACTAGATGTAGACTGTTGTAAAACGCTCGAAGAGCACCTCATTAAGTTATGAAAACTCGGTAGCATTCTATGTGTGAAAAGTTAATCTGAAAGAAATAAGAAAAATGTAATTATTAAAATATCATTTTTAGATTTTTATTTAAACATATGTATAAACAAACAAAATGTACTTGAAAATTGTTTTAAAAATTATTAATTTTTATTTTGACCCCTATGGGAAATTTAAATAAACAATCAACTAAAGAAAAAAAAACGAGAGAAGAAGATATAGTCGGTCAAGCCCGACTATATGATACCCTACACCATTTCGGTCCACATAATTTTGTTTTTACGTATATACAACTTACTCGTGTTAAATATTAATATAATACTAACATGTGTATGGGATTTATGCACGTTAGTGATTTTCGGAAGAGAAGTATATATGGGAGCTATGGTCAATTATGGACCGATCTTCATGAAATTTGGCAGATAGATTTTTGCTGATATAAAACTTATTTGTACTAAATTTTATTAAAATATTCCTATTTTTAAGGCATTTATAAGTGTTAAAACTCTATTCCGGGAGGACATTTGTATGGTGGCTAGGTGAAATAATGGGCCGATCATAACCAAATTCAATAGGCTTCGTCCTGTGTTGTGTTGAGAAAAGCATATGTACCAAATTTCATCAAATTACCTTCAAAATTGCGACCTGTACTTTGCGCACAAGCTTTACATGGACAGCCAGCCAGCCAGCCGTCCAGCCAGCCGACCAGACGGACGGACGGACGGACATCGTTAAATCGGTACGGTATACTTTAAGGTGGGTGTCCGAAGATTTTTTCTCTGCGTTACAATTTCTGCACAAACACATAATACCCCAACCACCTTTGGTGGTGTAGGGTATAAAAACAACCAACTTTGTAAATATTTAGTTAAGTTTGTTCAAATGTGAGAAATAAACAAATGAGCTATGGAAACGATAAATATAAAGTTAAATATATTATAAGTAAATATTTAATAAATGGCCAGTTTCACTGAGTTAGTTTAACAAAATTTCATGTTAATAAATAATTAAGCGAAATATTTAAATAGTTGTATACTTTAACAAAAATATATAATTTTATTTTAATAATTATAAAATTTAAATATAACCAATTGATTAGACTAAATAATAGATTAGTCTATAGTCCAATAAATAGATTAGTCTATAATCTAAACAATATACTAGTCTACGGTCTAAACTAGTCTATGATCTAAACTTTTCTATAATCTAATCAACAGTTTGATCTATACTCTAGTCATATTTTCTGTGTCATTGTTGTCACCTCAGATTATATTGTGAAAATGAAATGCCAATTATTTAATCCCTGAAAGTAAAGGTATGTTCACACTAGTCAAATATTTGACCAAAATGACGTAGTCACTATAAAGAACATTTTCTAACTTTTCCATTTTAATGGGAAAATATTTTTTATTTATCATTAATCATAGCTAACATTTTACCGAATCTTGTTTTTATTTTTTAAAATCGCTACCGAAAGGCATCATATTGTGCTGAATCGAGTACAATTAATTAGTTTGAAGAGTATTGAGCGAAAAACGGAGAAAATGACAAATATGTTCAAAATTTCCTTCATGATAGTGCTCGTCCTTATGTTGCGCGAGCAGCTTTGAAAAGTTTTATCCCACCCTCTGTATAGATGACAAATATTTGTTTTCGATACGAGGTATCAAAAATTGGCTTGATTCATTTCTGGCCTCAAAAAACGCGAACTGGTTTTGGAATGGAATAAATAAATTGCTTGAAGTAGCTTCCGATCGGCAATACTTTGAATAAAGTACATTGTATCCCTATCTTGAAAAAAAAAAAAAAAAAACAACAATAAATGTTCATAAAAGAAATGGGAATTAATACATACACCCAATAAAAACAATCTTTGAAACTATTAAAACTCATCCAAATTGGACTTACAAACAAATTGGAAAAGAGCTACGTCTCAGCAGAAAATTAGTGTCTCGAGAGGTAAGATAGCTAAACAATGACAGTACAATCGATCGGAAACCTGGAACTGGAAAAGACACAAAGCAAAAAAGATGGAGCAGTTAAGAAGTATTCCAAACATTTCCAGACGTAAAGTGGCTAGACTTGTCAAATGTTCGGAACGCTATGAGCGCATAGATAAAGCTTAAAACAAAGAAGCAAAGAAGAATGCTGATGTTAAAAAAAAGTGCAAAGTTCCTAATTTTTTGGAGGATGAAATGGAGGATGAAACGTACGTCATTTCTCTCTTCTCACAGCTTTCTGAACAAACGTTTTATGTAGCAGTTGTTAGAGGAAATGTTCCAGAAATGTGTCGTACCTAAAAACAATGAAAATTTTCCAAACATTTCCTTCTTTGGCAAGCTACCTAGCAAAAACTTTTTGGTTTTCGATAATGACAACTACTTATTAAAGTACATTCTTGGTAATGAGGCGTCGTTATTATTTGCCTTCTCTACATTACATAAATAATATAATAGCTGAGTAAGTTACAATCACATGGATCAGTTGGCTAGAGCGCAGGATTAGCAACCAGAAGGTTGCTTGTTTAACCCCATTCTGATGCTATTAGTTTTTTTTAACAAAATGTCTAAAAATATATTTTATGCTTAAACATGTTTTGTAACTGTAAAAATTAAGTGCGAGATGGTATACTAATACGTTAGTCATTAAAAACTAATAGTTAATATGGTTCCAAGTTTAAATATAAGTGACGGCAAAATTTTTTAGTTTTTTTTTTTTATTTTCGTTTAGGTACATATTTTTGAGTATCCCTTGAGTCTAAAAAGAACTACATGAATTTGTGGACAACTCGGCCAAGCCGAATATAATATTCTCACTGGTTGTATTATTCATTTGAATAAATTCTTAACGAATTAATTTATTTTATTTGTTATTGAGTTCGCCGCATTTAAATTATTAAACTACAACTATCGCCAGGAAATCCTTGACATTATTTCTTTCTAAAAATTAATTTATTTATATTAAACATTTTTGTTTCTTTTTTTAATTCAAATACTTAACGGAAACATTATAATTCATATAATTTCTAAAGCAACCAAATGATTTTGCAAATATATATTGTATATGTCCTTATTTCATGCGATTAATCTAGATATTTTATTAGTGTTTTTGTTTTAATTAAAATACTCCATAAATAAGTGTTAAACATATGTCTACATTAAAAATATTCTAAACGTTATTATAACTGAATTAATTGCGAAAACAATTTTGCATATTTACAAAACACAAAATAAAAATGAGAAAATAAAATTGAACAATAAACTAAAGCCTAAATGCTTTTATGCTAAATACTGACAAAATCAATTAGAAAAATGACGAAAATTTCAACAAAATAAAAACGAAACAAATGAATAAACATTTAGTCTCATAAAAATAATGTTGAGGAAGATGACTCAACAACACACAATAGGGTCATAATTTGTAGTGGACGTTTAGTAAAATTTTTATGTTTTTAATAAACAGTAAATGCTGTAATAACGGAAAATTTAATTAAGTTTATATTGAAACAGGATGTTGGAAAGGGTGTAACAAAAGGAACATTTTCCCAATATTTAAGCAAGGTAACATATTGTTTATGGTCCTTGGAACCGGATAATGCAAACAAACATACAACCTCAAACTTGATGAGACTAGGTTTTCTAACATAGTGCTGCTGATGGTTACAAATGTCTTCATGGTTACAGTCATTCCAACCAATACTTCCAGCATTTACTGTTTTATATCCACGAATATGTCTGAATATTGAACATTATGCCAGCCATGCATGACAATTAATAATGATAAAACATTTATACGCTTTATAATCTGCTTTTTTGTTTTTGTATATAAAACTTTTTTTTTGTACATCCCATATAAGTGAATCGCTTATTTTGTATTATCATATAAAACAACAATAACAGACGACACTATAGGAAATTGAAAATTAAAAAAATCATACATTATAAACAAAAAGATAGATGGACGGACAATACTCGTATAATGTCAACGTTTGACAATAACAGACAGAAACACATATGTACACATTTGATACAACAAAAATTTTGTTCAACTTATAAACAACAACAGTAAAATTTAAATATAAACAGTAGAAATTTCAAATTTTAATTAAATAAAGTGTTTGAGGGTTAAAAACAATATTTAAATTGTTGTATCAATCTTTATGGATGTTGGAGGTGGCGAAGGGGACTCATATGTACATATTTGTGTTCCATAATTTTAATTCACAGGAGTATGAGTAATGAAGAGCTTAGAGAAAGTGTATGAATATTTCTTGTTGGATTACAACAAATTTTTTAGAAACGTTATAAAAATAATTTTCTTTTGGGGTTAAACATTTATTTAAATAAAAATGTCTAAAATGTGTAATTTTATTCCACTTTTTTTATAATAGAGGAAGATTGTGTTACGGATTTAATATAAAATTAAAACGCCTCGTTTTGTATTGTATACATTAACTAGCTTTTGTGTAGATGACCATATAAACTAAGTTTAATCCTCCCTCTTTTTTAAACATTTTTTTTATTTAAATACTACAATTAAATTGAATAATTAATATGTATGTTTATTATTTTTAATTATTATTTAGAATTAATAATTCCTTTCTTCACAAGAGGTTAGTGTTTTAGTTCCTCTTTCTTTTAAGTGATTTGTACATGAGTAATGATTTAATATAAAATTGTTTGTTACAGACAAAAGTTAAGTAAATGAATTTGGAAGGTATAACAATACTTTTATCCGATTTCCTCCCAATTTTCATTCTTTAGTCAAGCAACAAAATGTCGAACTAAATTAAAAAAAAAATTAATCTATATGTTTATGTATATAAGGACTGCGCAAGATAAAACACGTGCATACAAATCAGCCTATAGAACTAAACCAATAAGCGATTTCCTATTTCCTATTGGTTTTTAATGAAATATTAAATCCTTTGCGGAACTCGTCATATTTATGCTTTTATTGTGTATTGATCACTTTTTTCCTCAAATTAGTCCACTTGTTTTTTGCTGAGCTTTTACTACCCTTTAAATTATTTTTTACTAGGGCTAGAAAAAGGCGGATACACTGTATTTTCTTAGAAAAGGGAGAAATGTTTTCCGAAGGCACTCATTCACGTATATTTCTGTGTTAATGGAACCATTTGTCATGAATGAAGTGCTTTTTTCACGCACATGCAAATGGCTTGCCAAATCAAAAACTTTTTTGGGAATTTTATTTCTTTGATACACGATATTTTTCCTGGCCAGGAAGTTGGAAAAAAGCAGCTGTACAAACATTTGATTTTCTATTAGGTACCAATCATAAATCTGGGAAAAAAAAATCGTCTGAAGTAATTTTTTGCTATTTTTTTGCCCTTAAATTCTTGCTTGCATAGCGATTAAACTTTTGTGATACTTTGTTCCAGAGATGCTGGGATTTTATCCCAAAATCCTTTATATTTTGTCTGCGTCTTTCAGTCTAAAAATTTGAATTATATGTTTAGGTATTTTTTGTTCAGTTTCCCTTTAAAGAAAAACTAGGTAAATTTGCTGTTACCATGAAACTTAGCACATACTGATACTGAGCATAATGACATATCTAAACCAGTTAATTGAATTATTTATTTTTCACCACATCCAGTGCTGCCAGATGAGGGGATTTGTCCCCAAATTAGGGATTTAAACTTTAATTTGGGGACGCATTTTCGTGGGGAGGAATTTGGGTATTTCCATGATTCTTTATTAAATAATACATTTATAGAAAAGTTCGATAAATCTTTAATTTTTTTATTTCTTCTTTTTAATTTTCTATTTATAGAAAATGTCAAATTATTTCTATGTATAGAAAATATTAAGTTATTGTTATTTTTATGCCGTTTACACCAAACAAAAACTTGTAGTTTTTGTCTTCATTCGGTTTTAAAATGAAAAACTATATTAATTTCGTTGATTTTTGCATATAAATAAAAAATAATTTTCAATTAATTTTTTCAAAAAGCAAATAAAAACTTCCAAATTAATTATTTATGAAACAGTCCATTCAACTAATTTCATAACATTAAGCTTTCATTCATTGCTTTCTGTAGAAAAATTCAATACATTTTCATTTTATAAGAAATTTGCGATTAATTTTCTTTTATGGAAAATTTTTTAATAAATAAATTTCGACAAATGTTCTTATGATTATTCAATTTCTTTTTTTAAGAATTTTTTTAAAAATTGTCTTTTTATATGAAATTATAGATAAATTTTATTTTATTGGGAACATTCTAAAAATTTTCTTTTTATACCAAATCTTAGATAAATTTTCTTTTTTAGGAGACTTTTGGTAAATTTTCGTTTTATAGGAAATTTATTTTAAAAATAATGTTAAATAAATGACGTTAAATTTTTTTTTATGAAAAATTTTTAATAATTATTATCTATTTATAGAAAATTTTCAACACATTTCCTATTTAAAAAAATGTATTTTTTAATAAAGATGAAGAGTTTGTATACTTAATTATATATTAAAACATTTGGGGACAAACTTGGGGATTAAAATTTTAAAATAGGGATTTTTGGGGATTTGAGCTTTGCTTTAGGGACGTGAGGCAAAATTTTTCTGGAAACACTGACCACATAAGTATAAAAGTATGAACGGATTTTTTCGTGCACAGTCCTTTGTATCGCTACTAGTGATTGACTGACAGATTCATCATCGCACAGCTGGAACATTTAGGTAGTAAAAACTAGATTTTGGTACTTTTTTGATACTCTTTATAATTCTAAAGCAATAAAAATAGAAATAATTTTTTTTAAATTTTTATCACGAACGATTCTTATCAAAAATGTATCAGATACGTTTTTGGTACTTTTTGAATATTTGAATATTTAAGAGGTACAAATATACCCATTTTGTTACCTTTTTAATAATAAATGTAAGAAGCATCATAGTTCGAAAATAATCTATTTATGTTGTATACTGATTTCCTCTTACATTTTTGAAATTTTGTACAGGTGTTAAAAACTTTTTCTACTAGAAAAAAGCAAATTAGTTTGTCGTACGTTTTGGAAATTCGAACCTTTAGTGAAACTCTTTGTATGTTTTATGTCCTCAAACATAACGAAATGTAATTAAATACATCATTCTGTATTCAATAAAAGAATACATTATTCAAACGTTTATGGGGTAAAAAAAAGTAAAAAATACCCACTTTAAAACCAACAGGGATAAAAACTGTATTTTTATGGTACTTTTTAATAATAAATACTTAAAAGTCTAAACACATCATCACAGACATAAAATTTCTACTTCAGATTTATATTATGTCAGGTCTATACTAGAAAATTTTTTATCAAAACAAACGTCAAAATCAACGCGAATTTATGGAAGGTGGAAGCAGTTGTACAAAAACAACAATAAAGCTTATTCATTAATATTTTTTATATATGCAGTTTGACAGCTGTAACAACCAAAAATAATTTTATATCTTGCATAGACTTGACATTATTTACATTTTTGAAAATATGGAAAATTATGGGGGTAATCGGTTTATTCGGCAAATAATCATTCGAGGTTAAAAGTAACCGATTATTGACAAATTATTCGATTAACCGAATAACCATAGTTATACATGTAAAATATATATATTACACAAATTATAGCATTTAATCTATTGAAATAGTGACTTAGAAACGTAATATAAGATCAAATTATTTTCAAGGGGATCATTTCGTAGTTATTTTCTCCTATTTGTATGAAAAATTTTAATTTTTTAGCTAATACTGAACTTGTGATCCAAAAAGTATCTCAGTAAAAATTATTTTTAATGGAATATAACAGTTTATGTAGTTTACATAAATTTGTCATAAAAATAAAAAAATTTCTAATTTATAACTCAAGAAAACTACATTTCGGTTAACCGGTTTTTCGACACAAGTTATTCGGTTTATTCGTTATTCGAAATTAGACAGTTTTAAATTATGCGGACAGTTATTCGACAAAAATTAACCGGATAACTGAACAACGGTTAATCGATTGGATACCCTAATAAATAATAATAATAATAATAATTGTCATAATTCGAACTTTTAGGAAATAAAAAAGGACAAACTCTGTGTTGTGGTACTTTTTTTTGGAACCATTAATGATCGAAAAAGAACAGTTAGGTGGGTAAAAAACTCTATTTTGGCACTAATGTACCAATCATACCAACTTTTCATAACAAACAATGTGACAGAAAGATCTTTTTTGAAAAATTTGGTAATCTTTGGAAACATTTACTAAAACACACTAAAAGAAGATATTTGTTATTTTTTGAACATTCGAACGTTTAGAAGGTGAAAATTATATTTTGGTACGTTAGCGGGGGTAAAATCGATGTGGTAACATTTTTTGTCATTGTTTTCTTATTACAGAGTTACCAAACTTTTTGGAAATATTTAATTATGATAGAAATTTGATTTAAACTAGGTAATGAATAAATTAAAAAAACTATACAGTAATAACTTAACAAAAAATTAATTTTTCGAAAAAATAAAAAATATTTTAAAATTAACAAAAAAAAATAAAAATAAAGCAAAATTTTAAATTTAAAAAAATGGTATGAAATAAGTAAAAATATAAAAACATTTCTTAAGTGATTGTCATAACAATAATGCTCGACATTTGCCATTTACGAATTCTAAAAAGTAAGTTTTTTTTTAGAAATGACAAGTAAATGTACATATGTATTTATTTTAAAAATATTTTATGATAAAACACTTGAATACTCTTTAACGAAATATTTTTTTTTAACTGTTTAATAAAATAAGCGTTATTGTGTATTAATTATAAAAAAATTTAATTTTTATTAGACCTACATGTATGAAGCAATGAATTTATAGTAATTTGTTCATTAATTTTTTAAAACTTTTTGAAAATATTACTATAAATTTATTAAAAAAAATAAATAAATAATAAGCAAATTATATTCCTTATAAAATTTAATTTCCCATCAATTTATTTAGAAGATTAATTTTATTATTTAAAAGATTAATTAGATTAATCAACCTGACCTATGAAATTTTGTTTTCCAAATTCCTTAAATTTTTATTATCTGTTAAGAAAAACATTCTTAAAAGTAGAAAATAAATTTATTTAGCAAATATATTATTTTTCGCTTTTCAGAAAAATATGTGTATTTTATTACGTTTTTCTTTATTATGGTAATTTATTTGGAAGTGTCCAAATAGCGCATTTGCCGAAATACTGTCATAAGTAAAAAAATGCAGTTTCGAGAAAAATTATTAAAATTCTAGCACTAGAACTAAAGCTTAAATAGAACTAAAATTTAATTAAATTGGAAAAGAACTAAAACTACACAGAAAAAAATATTTCCAATTATTTTTTAATAAAAATATTAACTAAATTTGTATTGAAATTTAATAATACTATTTATTAATATAATTAATATTCTAATTGGTTATAATTTTGTTTTTAAATAAATTGACAGATGCTATTAAAATATGAAGAAAAATTAGATTTGTCTATAAAAATACAGAAATAAAATAAATTTAAATCAATATCTAACAATTTTTAGCTCATTATATCTTTTTAAGAAAAAAAAAAAAAAACAGTAATAATAAAATCAATTATTCTAGTTATTAATATTATTATTTTAATAATTGGAGCAAAATTAATTAATATAAGCAATTTCGTAATTGAAGTTCATGTTTACTTTTTTCTGTGTGAGATAAAAGCGAAATAAAAGTGAAATAAAAATTAAAAAAAAAGTGAACTGGAACTGAATTACAACTGACTTAGCACTGAACTGAGCTGAGAAACTAAACTAGAACTTAACTGTATTAGAACTGAAGTAGATCTGAACAAGAACTAAGCTAGAACTGAAATGGAAGTGAAATAGAACTGGAAATATAATTGAACTAAGAGTGAAATAGAACTGAACCAACCCAACAATTTGTGACCAATGAAACTACTAATTCGTTGTCATTTTTGAAATTGAAAATTTTGAGTTATGACGTTTTGATCACAAATAAGCAATATATACATTTTTTTGTTTTGTTTAAGGTTAATGTGTTCTGAACTTTATTTCGAAAACAAAAAAACTGTTATCAAATTGTGAACGTTTCATTTTATTTTATTTTTAGCAGTAAAACAGGGAAATGAATATTCTGGACTTAATTAATTAAAGAAAATTTATAAAAATTTTAATTAACATTTTATAATATAAATATTTAAAGATTTTAAATTTTAAGCAAATAATTTGCAAGTATAATTTTTAACAGGGTATTTCACATAATATGATTTCAAAACACTTTCTTTGAATTATTGATAATTTTTCACAATTTCTCAAAATCAATTAATCAATCACACATTTCTCCCACTAGAAAAAAAGCTTTTTTTCTTCTTTCTCACATTGATAACACACGTTTTCATTGATATAGAAAATTACTCGTAAATATTTCATAAAAACAACTCAAGGGTTAATAAACTTAATTACATGTTTCAAATAAATATTAAAAAGCGTTACTAATTTATTTATTTACAATACTAAATCTTGTCAAGAACTATATAAACAAATATTTAGTATAATTTTAAATATTTATTGTTTTTTAAGTATTTATTTATTTTAAAATTACAATAAAATAAAGAAAATATTTTACTTATTTCAAATCACATTCACATGATTTTTTGTCGTTTAATGAAAATATGATGACTTTTTTTATAATTTTTCAAATATTAACACAAGTATTAACTTTAGTAAAGCTTTTTTTAAAAGATTTTAAATAGAAAAAAACAAACACAAGCACACACATTTCCATTACTTTGAAGAAAAAAATATATAACGAATGATAAGATAATACCAATACACTAAAAGAAAAATACCCAGTGGTTTTTAAATAAAAATAAATTATTGCTATAATTCCTAGGATATTTATTTATTTTATTTTTTTAATCTTTTGCTGTTTTCCTTACATTTTTGTAGTTTTTTGTAAAGAAAATTTCTAACTCTTAAGAAATTTTCTTTATTTAAATTAAAGCATTTTAAGGCCTTTAGTTTTGCTATGATTTATGAAACATTTTTCAATTTTAATTAGCTTAAAATTTTGTATAAAATTTTAATTGTTTCCTCTTTTTTTATTTTATTTAAATTATTTATTTCACAATTTATTCGTTTTTTTTTAGTTCACACTTTTGTTGTATTTAAAATATTTAATATTTTTGTCATAAAATATTATATTTTTTGTAATATTTTCTATTTTATTACGAGTATTATAATTAATCGGTTTCTATGCGTGCGTATGTTACTTTCAAATCGTTCCGTATTAGACTAGTTGTCTGTTTAGCTTTGTATTAAATGAGAGAGTATTAACACAAACTACACAGAAAGATGCCAGATATATTTTCTGTTTTATACACCCAACACTTAATGTAGAAATCTACAAATTGTCTACAAACTTTTGGTAAATTATAACTGATTTATAACTAGTGTAAAATCAGAACAAAAAAGGTACTGGAAATTAACGAAAACTGAACGAAACTAAAAATTAGCTAGAATTGAATTAGAGCAGAACTACAACTGAACTAGAACTAAACCAGAACTGAACTTAAACTGAACTAAAATTTAACTAGAACTGCACTAGAACTCAATTAGAACTGAACTAAACTAGAACTGAACTAGAACTGAAGTGAACTGAACTGGAACTGAACTAGAGCAGAACTAAAACTGAACTAGAACTAAACTAGAACCGAACTAGAACTGAACTAGCACTGAACTAGAACTAAACTAGAACTGGATTAAAAGTAAACTAGAATTATACCTAAACTAGACTAGAGAAGAATTACACTGAACTAGATATGAACTAAAGAGTGAATTTCTATTAAACAATAATTTTTCATTCATTACTAACAAATTAATAGTAAAACTATGGAAATCCACATTCCCATAGTTTTACAAGAACAAAACTAGAACTGAACTAGAACTGAACTAGAACTGAACTAGAACTGAACTAGAACTGAACTAGAACTGAACTAGAACTGAACTAGAACTGAACTAGAACTGAACTAGAACTGAACTAGAACTGAACTAGAACTGAACTAGAACTGAACTAGAACTGAACTAGAACTGAACTAGAACTGAACTAGAACTGAACTAGAACTGAACTAGAACTGAACTAGAACTGAACTAGAACTGAACTAGAACTGAACTAGAACTGAACTAGAACTGAACTAGAACTAAACTAGAACTGAACTAGAACTGAACTAGAACTGAACTAGAACTGAACTAGAACTGAACTAGAACTGAACTAGAACTGAACTAGAACTGAACTAGAACTGAACTAGAACTGAACTAGAACTGAACTAGAACTGAACTAGAACTGAACTAGAACTGAACTAAAACTGAACTAGAACTGAACTAAAACTGAACTAGAACTAAACTAGAACTGGATTAAAAGTAAACTAGAATTATACATAAACTGGACTAGAGAAGAATTACACTGAACTAGATATGAACTAAAGAGTGAATTTCTATTAAACAATAATTTTTCATTCATTACTAACAAATTAATAGTAAAACTATGGAAATCCACATTCCCATAGTTTTACAAGAACAAAACTAGAACTGAACTAGAACTGAACTAGAACTAGAACTGAACTAGAACTGAACTAGAACTGAACTAGAATTGAACTAGAACTGAACTAGAACTAAACTAGAACTGGATTAAAAGTAAACTAGAATTATACCTAAACTGGACTAGAGAAGAATTACACTGAACTAGATATGAACTAAATAGTGAATTTCTATTAAACAATAATTTTTCATTCATTACTAACAAATTAATAGTAAAACTATGGAAATCCACATTCCCATAGTTTTACAAGAACAAAACTAGAACTGAACTAGAACTGAACTAGAACTGAAATAGAGCTGAACTAGAACTAGAACTGAACTAGAACTGAACTAGAACTGAACTAGAACTGAACTAGAACTGAACTAGAACTGAACTAGAACTGAACTAGAACTGAACTAGAACTGAACTAGAACTGAACTAGAACTGAACTAGAACTGAACTAGAACTGAACTAGAACTGAACTAGAACTGAATTAGAACTGAACTAGAACTAAACTAGAACTGGATTAAAACTAAACTACAACTCAACTAGAACTAAAGTAGAACTGAACTAGAATTATACCTAAACTGGACTAGAGAAGAATTTAAACTGAACTAAATCTGAACTAAAGAGTGACTTTCTATTAAACAATAATTTTTCATTCATTACTAACAAATTAATAGCAAAACTATGGAAATCCACATTCCCAGAAAAAAAAATCCCCTCTATCTGGCATCATTAAGTACATATTACACACTCCTCCTAACATATTATCCCATAATTCTCTTCAACATTTATTAACAAATACAAAATCTCTTAAATATATTAATAATATATAGTATTAAAAAAAATATATTATGATGAATTCATCAGTTGCTAGACAACAACGACATGATCTGAATATGAAAAATTGATAAAATAAACATTATTTAATTGAAACGCTGGCTTTAAATGACTCTCCATTGACAAAACAATTAATTGAAATTGATCTTTTTCAATTTAGAGAGTAATTGAACATTTATTTTTATTTAGGACATTAAGTAGAGGAAATAAATGATAATAAAAACTATTTATTTGTAAAGTATTATCAATCGATTACAAATGTAAGAAACGTGATTAAAATTGCTTAATTCAAACTAAAAAGAAAAAGGGGATTTTAGAATTTTTATTTGAAAAGTTCAATTTTATTTGACAAATATATTTTTGTTAGATACATAAATATTTTGTTACCTAGTAGTTAGAAAAAGGGGTTAGTTGATAAATGGATTATTATCATTAAACGATAATAATGTTGATTTATAATTTAATCTACTTGTTGGCTAGCGATTTAAAATTTTGAAGAGAATTATCAAACATTGAATACTTTAGTATTAAAATTTTAAGAGCTAAGAAAATGAATAAATATTATTTTAAATAACTATTTACTCGGAAATAAAATGTCTGTCGGCAACATTAAAATTTCTTAAGAGAAATATATTTTAGAAACTTCTCTTAACACGTGTTAGTAAAATTGTATGTAGCAACAAATGTTTAAAAAGATAATAAATCTCTAGTTCTTTTTAATTGGTAATGATCGCATTATCGGAATTTTTTGGCGAAAATTTATCTTTAACAGTTTTACTTACATGTAGCGTTAAATAAAAGAGTTTTTAAGATGCCAATATTTGGAAAGCCAAAGCTCATCTGATAGATTTTTAAAAAATTAAAAATTTATTTTTTTCAATTTCTTCTAATCATCTGTTAATGATTAACCTTCGAAAAAGTGAATTTAAAACTATTTCGATATTCCTACATACATATAAGGAACTATACTATACAAACTTTATGGAAAGGTATAAAAATGAACACTGAAAAATAGCTATAAAAATAAAATACAAAATGCACAGTAGCTTTTGTGGTTTTTCTTTTGAGAATATTTTTTTTTTTTTTTTTGTTTTATTTTTACAAAAAAGTTATTTCCTATTAAACACAACAAACCCACAATCTATTTTTGTAATCTGTAACCTTAGGTTTAATATAATAAGTAAATATCCGGCTTCTTGCAAGGCATACGATCTCATAGAGAGATGTTCGTTTTTAACCGTAAAACTTCAGTCCACATCAGACTGTTAGCTTCCAGCAATATTACTGAAATCGTTAATTCCTTAAGTAAAAAGTTTAAATAATGCTCAGAATGTTATAAAATTCCGTATAGCATTTTTTTAAATAAATTTAATACATTTCCCTCCACAGTGCTGAAAATAAAATAAAATAAAATAAAATAAAGCAACTTTGTGAAAAATAAACAACTGTTTTGAGGTTATTGTTACAAAATACCGATAAGAGGTTATCAGTCATAGCAAAACCACTTTGGGTTAGAATAAACTTTAAACTAAAAGCAATAACAATAAAATTGTAAACAAAACGTTTGTACTACAAATCTCGACACAACAATTACTTAATAAGGTTTTTGACTTGCGCAAGTTGAAAAAAAAAAATTGCTATAAGTTATATTTATAGTAAATAAAACAATGGATGTTGTAAGTTAAATAAATAATGTATTAAATTAAATAATATCGTAATACAACAATCATTAGCTCTAGGGAATGAATACAATTAACAAAAAATTAACTATATTTCCGTTACAAGTTTGTAGGGAAATTTGTTTGTAATGTAAATCATTTGAAAATAGATACTGTGATATGTCTGAAAAAAGGAACAAGTCATATCAGATGCCACTCTTTCGCGAAATTATTAATGATTTGTCTTATGTTTCATTGTGTAAGTACATTGACCTGGAAAATGCAAATAAAAACGTAAAAAATATTTTAATTTTTGTGCAGTTTTATGGTAAATAAAATCCTTTTTCGACCCAGTTTTTAATAAAGTAATAAAAGGGACCAAAATAGATTCATAAAGGAATGTTCAGGAGAAAATCTCACTCGATGTAGGAACACCCCTCAAACGATGCGTAAAAATTAGGTGAATATGGGAAAAATATTTAAAAAATGTTTAAAATTGGTCTTCAGTTTCCTACCAGCGATTTTAAAATCATGGGTCCGGTCCCATACATTTTGGTCAAAAAAAAAAGTTTCGATTTTTTTTTATCGAAATGGGTATAAAAAAAAATTCGTAATTTTATGCTAGTTATGGTAAAAATATTTTAAAAATTTTTCCAATGGGATTTTCATTCGCTAGAAGACTTTTTAAGGTATTTTGATGAACAATTTTTTTAAAAAATCTGGAAAATTACATATTATCAACAGTTCTTACAACAATGAAATTTTTTAAAATTTTAGCCTTAAAAGGAACAAAATTATAAAATTCTTATCTATTTTTTTAAGAAAAATATCGAAATTTTTTTTTGCATGTGTACTAAAATGACGGTTTATGGACCAAAATTTTTGCGAAAATTTTTTAAAATATTTTTCCTATAAATGGCTTAAAATTACGAATTTGTTGATACCCATTTCAAGACTAAACTCAATACTATTTTTTGGACGAAATGTTCTAGACCCTTGACATTCAATCGCTGGTAGCGATTTAAAATCATGGGTCCGGTCCCATACATTTTGGTCAAAAAAAAAGTTTCGATTTTTTTTTTTTTTATCGAAATGGGTATAAAAAAAATTCGTAATTTTATGCTAATTATGGTAAAAATATTTTAAAAATTTTTCCAATGGGATTTTCATTCGCTAGAAGACTTTTTAAGGTATTTTGATCAACAATTTTTTTAAAAAATCTGGAAAATTACATTTTATCAACAAATATCAAATATTTTTCCTATAAATGGCTTAAAATTACGAATTTGTTGATACGCACATTATATATGCATAAAATGAAATACTTTAAAAACAAAAGGTAGTTGGTTTGTAAAGGGCTTTCATTATATTTGAAAATAATTGGAAATTAGGAGGGATGTATCCGAGATACCAGAAGTAACATCTGAATTTATAGCCTGTTTCTCTATGTCGAACGAAAATCAAAGCGAACGAAAGCAAGTCGAACGAATTCGAATAATTTTGGGTTTCTTTATTTCCTACGCTTTTGTTCGCATGGAGTTACGTCTTTTCGTATTGTTTTTGCTTTATTTTGCTTTCACAGTAACTTTATTTCGTAAAAATATTAAAAGTACTTCTAAATTGTTTAAACGTATGTACAACCAAGTAAATAAACAAACCAAATTAAAATAATTAAAACATAAAAATTCTTTTGATTTTTTTTAGAAATGGTTTTTTAGACACAAATTCGTCATTTATGGATACCAAATACATCAATATGAATAATAAACATGATTAAGGAACATTTGCAATGTCCTTATGAGTATTTTTCCTATTTTTCTTTAAAAAATTCAACCAGTCGAAAGCAAAATAACAAGTGACTGATTTTGACATTTTTGTTCTTATCGTTCGAAATACAGAAACCCAATTTTATATGAAAACACTTACGTTTTCTTTCGACTTGTCGTTCGACTCATTGTTCGCATAGAAGTGAGTTAGAGAAACCCAAATCAGTTTTCGTTCGCTTAGAAGGCGAAAGAAAGCTTTCGTTCGACATACAGAAACAGGCCATTAATGTCAGATTCAAAAATCACCAAAGAGAAATTTGAAGCAGTTGTTAAACCATTAACAACGATATATCACATTCTGCAATCGGACTTAAAATGTCGACGCTATACACAAAAAACGAAAAGGGCGGTATTTTGGGTCGTGGAAAAAAAATAATTTTTGCATTATTTGAAACCTCGTTAACTATTCTTTCATTCTAGGGGGTGACTGGCACAACTTTTTTTTCGACCAGCCCTAATGTGCATTGTGGCCAAATGAGCAATAATTTCCTTCTATAAACCACCCGTATGCTGGATAGAAGTGATACAAAAAGATATATCTTCATCTATGTGAGCTACAGAAGTTATTATTACGTAAGGAGGGCCTAACGCACTGCGACCCAGATGGATATTTTGTGCAGCTCTATAAATTCACCATACCAAACCTAAACCACGACACAAGCTGACCGTTCTAACAGGTGAGAGATCGAAAACTTCCTTTGGAGACAATACGTAATTTCCCAGAAAACTTTTCTTCCGTATACTCAAGGACTGGAAATTACAGAGAATATACTCAGAAGTCTTGTATCTTGTTCTTGTAATTCGCAAATCTACTGTAATTCGTTACCACATATTGATGATTAGTATTCTAAGATCGCTTTTATTGAGCGTTAGTAATTGTTCGGATTCACTCCAATTTAGCGTAACAATAAATTTCCTTAAAAAGGGAAAATTCCCTCCATCTGACATCACTGCCTGCATGGTCCTCATGGCTAGGTATTCAACATATCGTTTATTATTGTGTCACAGTCTGTTACCATTCTAATCTCACATGATATTTAAAGTCACTGAATTGTGTAAAATTTTAGATGAACAAAAACTACTATCAACAAATACTATCTGAAAGGTAACATATACAGATGTGTGCAAAATAATAGTAGCATTACCACATTCTTTGGAATTTTGGTTGCTGCATAATTCCTAGACAAGAAATTTAAAAACAATTTGTTTATATGAAAGTAATTAAGGTGGACAATATGTATAAAAAAAATATTTGTTTTTTTCTAAGCATCTTCGGAAGTTACCGTTATTTTACTTAAGCCGCGTAATTTTTGCCTGTGCAAAGTAATACTAGCAAAATGTTAAACATTGGAAAATGGCATTATTGTTTTATTATACTATTGGATTCATTTGGCTTTTAAGTAAATTATATAGTCGTGTATTCTACATGCAGTGAAATTTAGCTTTACAAAAAAAATAAAATAGGTGACTGCAAACAAAGTATTCCAAGTGACTCTACGTGTACAAAGCGAATGGTGAACTTAAACCTATTTGTGAAGTCCACTAAGGTAAAGCAGGACTTAGAGCTGAACGTTAATGCGTCACACTATTCCTCGACTTCTCCAAAAACAAAATCTGTAAGAAAGATTTAAAAGAAAAGACCCATTACTAAACTACAGACAGGTACGCAATCACTATAATGTCTCGATACTTTCCTCCCTCCGACTTCTCCCATACGAAATGGCGCAGCATTTTCTGCACAGATGAGATCTAAGTAATTATTTTTTTTTTGTACATATAGGATACATGGGACAGAAATATATGTGAGGGAACCAAATAACAAATAATATGACCCGAAATTTGTTCTTAAGTCCGTCAAGCAATGTGGTGGGAAAATCAATGTTTGGGGATGCTTCTCATATATTGGCTCAGGGTCCATATTTTGGATAAAAAATATTATGGATGTCCTAATATATGTGGAAATATTAGGAAGAGTGATTATGTCTTATTTAGAAGAGAATATGTCGCTCAAATGGGTATTTTAGCAAGAAAATGTTTCTAAGCAAACAAGCAAATTAACCAAAAACAAAAAAAAAGAATTGTTTTTAAAAGCTATGTTCTGGAGTGACCGCCTAATTCAACATATCTGATTTCCATTGAAAATTTTGGGGAGATGTCAATAAAAGAAACCGGGAAATGTTCAGTAAATGTGGACGCCAGTGCAGTCAGCTGGGAAAAATATTCCTATCGAGAGGTCCAGATCATTAGTGGACGCCGTGTGTAAACAAAATGTGGCAAAAAAGAAAAACTTAATCACGTAGTTTTATTTTTACAGGTATTGTTGATAGTTGCTACTTTTTTTTTCACAGCAAATTTCAAGTGCATTTAAATATTTTAAGGATTTTATCTGAATTAAGATGTTCAATTTTAAGATTTACTTCTTTTTTGTCAAATTTGGGAAAAATATAACAAATTCAAAGAACAAAAAATTTTTGAAATCAACAAAAAATCTTAATTTTATTGAATTTTAAAATTTTACATATGGCGCTACTATAATATTGCACACAGCTGCAAGTGGTAATAAAATCGATAAATTCTGCAAGAAATTATTGGTTTGAGAAAATATTTTCTGATGTAAACAACTTATTTTATAATATATTCTAAAATAACCTTGGAAATGTATTGGAAATAATGATCAGAAAGGCATCTATCGACTTTTTTAGACGACATGAAGATCATATACATTTTTGGGCAGACTTTGTTATATGTAACACTGCAATAGTGTAGTAGTATAAAATGCATCTGGAGCTCCGCCCCATGCATTTCTGCAATTCATCAAAAGTTTGGAGAGGGTAGCCTCAGATCTCACTGAGAAGTGTGGGTAATTTCTTTGATCCCCAATTTATCATAATGGAATTTATTACATTCAATTTAACTTTTTCTTTCTATTTGTATTCGTCTTCGGTTATTGTACAAAAATATTCATTTTGGAAGACAAATTTAATTTAAAACGAGATAGAAAGATATAGTCAGGCAAGCCACACCATACGATACCCTATATTTATGTGCATCAAAATTCGGGGAGGGGTCATATATTAGACCAGTAGCCAATTGTGGGTCGATACATTTACAGTGTAAAATAAAATATACAAATAAATATTATTCGTGCCAAATTTCATCAAGATATCTTTAAAAGTGTAACCTGTACTTTGTTCAAAAGGTTTACCTGGACATACAGCCAGCCAGATGGACGAACATCGATAAATCGATTCAGAAAGTGATACTGAGTCCAAAGGTTTTTTCTGTGCGTTACAAACATCAGCACAAACACATAATACCCCAACAACCTATGGTCGTTTAGGGTATAAATATGTAATATATTTTCATCCATCCAAATAAGCAAACATATCCTAATAGTGTATCTCCAATTCGTTCACATACTGCATGCATTAAATACATTTTCTCTAGTGTTTATTTTAATTATTGAACGACATATACAATGATAATTGACCTAATTTTTTTATTATTTTTGTAAATTCAAATACAGAATATAACACGTAAGAAGAAAAAAATGAATTTGGAAAAAATATTTTCTTTGGTGTAAAAAAAATCAAAAACATTTAGAAAAAATTGCACAGTAACATACTATAAATAAAGAAATTTAATGAGAAAACAAAAATGTCATATAATAAAAATAAATTATACAATTTTAGTAAACAAATTCTAAAAAATTGGAACAAAATCATGCAGTTATAAAAATAAACATGCTTCAGCTATGCTTAACTTTTCATATAAATACATACATATATTTTCTAAAGAAATCGTATTACTAAAAATGTTAAACAAATTTTTTAATTTTTAAAAATACTCACAAAATTATTGTTTTCGATCAAAGAGGTTGTACTAAAGAAAACATTTAAAACACCTCTTCTTTTTTTTAAATAATCTTGGCACTTTATTAATTTCCTTCTTTTTTTTATTCTCAAGAGTAATTGACCATTATAACACCACTTTAAATATTTTGTTTTCAAATTAGAAAGAAGTAATGTTTAAATAAAAGAAAAAAAATAAAACTAAAATATATCATTTGACACGCAAACTTTGATTGTCTTAACTTTTTTTATAACAACTTGTTTTATTCAAAACATTAATGTATTAATAATGAGATTTTTTAATAAATAATAGGTAGTTTTAAACTTTCGGTCTGTCTTTGATACTGGCCATTGTACCATATAATTTACAATTAGTTTTTTAATTTGTTTAAAGCAATAATTTTAAATATTAATAATGTACACTAATACGCGTTGTCTGCTGTTCTTTGTTAGTTTTAACCTAGAGAAGAGAAACCTTTTAAATGAGTGTACATGAAGAGGAACTTATAACTGCTATGTCAAATACAAATTTTGTAATAAAATATTTTTGAAATTAACAAAAAAAAATAACACGTGAAAACAAATAACAATATTTATGTTCTTATCATGAATAGCTAGCTGGCTACACAATACACGTTTTTATTTTTCTTTGGAGAGAGATTTAAAATTTCTAGTTCAGCCTATAAGTAGGCTTTAAAGGATTATAAAAATAACTAGTGTTTATGAGATATTAGTCTAAGAAAATTTTCTATATAACTATGATGTAATCCTTGTTTACTTTATTTATGTACCATTTGTTTTAAAAGTAAATAAATGTGGCATAGTGTAAAGAGTAAACAAATTTACACTTTTCATTGCATACTTTAAGGAAAACGGGCGAATTTTTTTAGAGTGATATTTTTATTAATGAATGTTATGTCAAGTTCTAAACATAAAAGAATAAATTAGTTACTGTTGGTTTTTAAGGAAATATCTGATCTTTTCCGGAATTCTTCCAATTTAAGGTTTTATTGTGTTTCGGTTACTTTTTGCTCGAATAAGTACACTTATTTTTAAACTCCGTTTCATTTTATGCTGAGCGTTTAATGTCCTTTAAATTATTTTTTACTAGGGTCAAATATCTTGATGGATTAGCCTCTTTCGGTATAAAATCTTACAATTTCTTTGTTGTAACTCAATTGTTTTGTTGTTGTAATGAGAAGGAGCGGAAACATGCCAGAAAATAGCGGATACACTGAATTTTATTAGGAAAGGGAGAAGTCTTTTCCAAAAGCACTCATTCACGTATATTTCTGTGTTAATGCAGCCATTTTTTAGGAATGAAGTGCTTCATTCCTGCGTATGCATATGACTTCCCAAATCAAAAACTTTCTTGGGAATTTTGATTTCTTTGATACACGAAACTTTTCTGCCATAATCCCTCTACCATCTGCGATATAGACCTCCTGGCTAGGAAGTTGAAAAAGTCACCCTGTACAAACGTTTCATCGTCTACTATACACAAATAAAATTTCTGAAAAATTCGTCCGAAGTACTTTCATGTTATTTTTTACCTTCAAATTCTTGCTTGCGTTTCTAATATGATTTTTTTCTTACTTTATATGTCTTCAGACTAGAATTCCTTTCAAATTTTCTGATAAAGATTCAAAGCAATTAACTTTTTCTGACACTTTTCTTCCAGAGATGAGGTGATTTTCCCTCAAAATCCTTTCTATTTTGCCTGAGTCCTACAGCCTGAAGATACTATTTGTCTTCCATTACCAGGTTACCATTCAGTGGTCATGATCACTTTTGTATTACATTATGATCCAAGAAACTGTATTTTGCGGCACAACATCCTTCCCTGCAATTATTTCATATGACCAATGCAAGATTTCATGAAAAATTTTAATTATGTGTTTAGGTTTTTTTTATTAAACTTCCATTTTAAGAAAAACCAATTTTGCTATTACCATGAAACTTATCACATGGCAATTGAGCATAATGGGAAATACAAACCAGTTAACAGAATTATTAATTTTTCACCACATCAAAAGTTATAAGCCCAAGAGCATGCACGGATTTTTTCGTGCGCAGTCCTTAGTTTTGTCACTTGAAGGTACAAATCTGAACTAAAATATGCAAACGAAGCCAAATATCTTGGATTGAAGGATAAATGCTTACTATGCATGAAAGAAGAAATGGTACTTAAACCAAAGTTGATGAACTGTATTTACAAACAGGTAGTAAAACCAATTCTTACTTAGGGCTTTTTAATATGGCAGCAAGGATCTTGTTTATAAAGGGACATTCAAAAAAACTAATTTCAATAGCCATATCCAAGCTCCATTCGGTACATACATACACAGATGTAACTGTGTATGTAGATAGCCAGATATAGCTCAAAGAATTGGAAGAACATTTTGTCACGTCTGGGCTACTGTAGAAAAACTGTTAGAACCCGATGTGTAGCTATTTACTTAGAATTTACTGAACACCGGCCCACTGCACACACAATGAAATAGCTGACAAAAAACCATTACGAAAAGAGCAGCTAGTCAATTGCATAGAAAATTACAAGGGCCAGCAAGCTGTCAAGGTCATTATGGCCTAATCTTGTTATGCAGATAAAAATCTAATATGTGCCAAGAACAAGGGAATCTTAGACCATTGTCCAATAGGGACAATGTAGAATGTGTGAGGATGTAAATGAATTTGGAGGCGGCGGACCATATTTTGTGCTAATATCCATGTTTACAACGATGAACTAAGCGCAACTATATGGAGACCTTTAGCAATAAATCAAAAATGCATTTTATGATAAAATGTTAAAAAAAACTTTAAAGAGGACATTTTTCTACACAATGTTGGTAGTGAGTGAAATCCAAAGTGAAAGAAAAATTGAATACTTTTGAATTGTTGTGCTCAAATTGACAATTTATCAAAATAGTTTAATTACTATTATTTTTTTTAAGTTTCAAAATTTTTTTAAGCAAAAACGTAACATAAATATCCAGAATTATCCATAGCATTTACATGCACCTTAAAGATCAGAAAAACCATCTATATATCTATTTTAAACCATTTTGAAATATTTGATGATTCATTGAATTTTTTAATCCTGCAGCTCACAATTTTGAAAATAATTGAATGAAATTTGATATGAATGGTTTTTTGACAAAAGAAAGATTATTACTAAAATTTGTTATGATCGGTCCATATTTTCACCTAGCTCCCATACAAAGATATTCCAGGAATAGAAATTAAATGATTATATATGACATTTGATGAAATTTACTTAAGGTGCATAAATCACATAATAATTTTAACATTAGGTCCAAATTTGGCACAAATAACTTTTATTTACAAGATTCTATAATTTTAGAGGCATCAGAAACCGAGGCAACACAGTGGTATGTATGAAAAAAAAATTTTTCTTATACTCAATTTCCTTTTATCTTGAATTAACTGTATTTACACTTTTTTTATTAAAGATTTCATATTATACGAAGAACAAAATTAATAAAATAAAAACATATGGATATTTTCTTAATTTTTGCATTAATATTGTTCGATGGGTTATATTATTAAAATATATTTAAAAGCTAGAGAAAATTATATTTGCAATGATACCAATCACTAATGTATACCTTTGTCCCTATGTGCGACATAGACAAAAAGCGTTAGGCATACAATTTCTTCATAAATTAGAGGACATTACCAGGATTGGCTCATAAAGTTGATAGTGTTCATCTTAGGTATCTGATACTCTTTCTTTATTTTTGAATATTTCTTCATTTTTTATTAGATCTCGCGTATCTTTGAATTCTAACATCTAACTAAGTTTTAATTTTCGTTTTATATTTCTTCAATCTATTCTTTCGAAGAGAATCACATAATATTTAAGATTTTGTTTCAGATATTATTGATAATCACATCTCTTATGAGAGAGACCACTTTTGAGATCTGAATCAAAAAAAATTTGGTAATCCCAAGATAAACGAGAGAAGAAGATATAGTCGGTCAAGCCCGACTATATGATACCCTACACCATTTCGATTTACATAATTTTGCTTTTACTTATATACAACTTACTCGTGTTAAATATTAACATAATACTAACATTTGTATGGGATTTATGCACGTTAGTGATTTTCGGGAGAGCAGTTTATATGGGAGCTATGGTCAGTTATGGACCGATCTTCATGAAATTTGGCAGACAGATTTTTGCTGATATAAAACTTATTTGTACTAAATTTCATTAAAATATTCCTATTTTTAAGGCATCTATAAGTGTTAAAACTGTATTCCGGGAGGACATTTGTATGGGGGCTAGGTGAAATAATGGGTCGATCATAACCAAATTCAATAGGCTTCGTCCTTGTGTTAAAAAAAGCATATGTACCAAATTTCATCAAATTATCTTCAAAATTGCGACCTGTACTTTGCGCACAAGCTTTACATGGACAGCCAGCCAGCCAGCCGACCAGACGGACGGACATCGTTAAATCGACTCAGAAAGTGATTCTGAGTCGAACGGAATACTTTAAGGTGGGGGTCCGAAGATTTTTTCTCTGCGTTACAACTTCTGCACAAACACATAATACCCCAACCACCTTTGGTGGTGTAGGGTATAAAAATAGTTCGAGGATTTAGAATTCCAAAATCATCACGGGATAGGGTTAATTAGTATTGGTATTAATAAATAAAATAATTTATACAAATCAATATTCTTAATTTTTTTACCAATTTTTCTACTATGACCTATTTAAAAAATATTCAATATGCGTTTAAAATTTCCCAAGACTAAGACAAACAAATCCCTAACAAAATATTTCCTTTTATTAGTAAACATTATTAATCTAAACATTTTCAGCATTAATGAGAAAAAATACAACTGAAAAAAACACATGTTTAATTTTGTAAATTATTCAATATCAAAGTTAGCCAAAAATTATAGGCCAAATAAAATACATTGCAAAATATATCTTAATAAAATAAATTTTATTTTAGAATAAACAATTCATGTAATTAAAAGTCGATTAAATAGGTGATGTATAAAAACAAACTAAGAAATAAATATGAAATACTACAACAAATGAACTTGTTACGTTTAAAGAAATAAAAATAACAAAAACAAATATTGAGGAAAATCGAAGAAAATAATAAAAGAAACATTTTACTCCAAATAGATTTTTATTAATTTATTATCTTTAGGTTGATGACGTGAAAATTGACCTTTTGATGTCGTGATGACGGAAAAGTATTATACTGTTTTCTAAATAAAAAGTAAGTCTTAATAAAAATATTCAGTAAATTAGAATAAACATATATTTATTTTATATGTAAAAATAGTTTTTTGTAATTATTTAATTAAGAAAAAGTGTCAATGTGTAGCTAGCTATAAATGGTTGATTGAAAAGTATTAAATTGATTTATTTACGAGAAAATTAATGAATTTTCTTAATATAGAAAATATTTTAAGATAAATTTCAATAGCTGTTCGAAGATTCAAATGATTTTGTTGTTTTCATTTATTATCAATGAAGCAACATGATGACAGTTGATAAATGACCTAAACTCTTTTTTTATCTGGTGTATCAAATTAGTATTTTCTTTTGAAATTTTGAGGGTGAAATAATGAAATTTTATATTTGAAATTTAAGAAGGAGTGATGGAAACGAAAATTAACTTTCGATAAGATAAAAAGCAGTATTGTTAATACCCTACGCAAGTTTACAGACGCAGTCAAAAAAAATATACATATAAAATTAAAATGCCCTGAAATTAGAATTAGTAAAATCTGCTTCCAGTAAAAAGATAAATAAAATAATTATGAATAATAATGTAAAGCTCTCTCTTTCTTTAAGAACTGAGTTCAAGAAATTGAAAGCAGAATTACGTTACTATAAATAATAATAAAAAACAAATATCTGACAGTATCGTATTAGAAAAAATATTGTATGCGATAAAAAAGTTTGCAGATCAATAAATAATGTAAAAAGTTTTTCCAAATTAAATTTCTCAAAATTTAAAAAAAAAAATAAAAATATGAAAAATTATTCAGTATTCAGATTCTGATAACAAAGTCAGTAAAAGGCTTTTCCAAATTGAATTTCTGAAAATGTGTATAAAATTTTCAAAACATGAATTTATTTCATATATTAGTTCTGTGAAGAATATAGTAATTGAGGTTATATCCTTTGATGTCAAGGAATAAAACCTTATAAAAAAGGAAGCTAACGAATTCTTCTTTTTAAACCCTACAAAAAGTTTTTCAAAATAGGGACCAAACAATCCATTTTGATCCCTTTTTAGATATAGAAGGAAAAAGAAAACCGAATAGAAGATGAATAAAGAAAGAAGATAAATAAAGAACCTATATTGTAACGATCAGTTAGGATTGCCCATAAACCATGTTGTTCTTATTACAAACCCTATGAGATTAATAAGTCCTTTGCCTGTAACCTCATCTAGTTCATGCAGTGTGTGCCTCCCAAACCAATTCAGCCTTCCGTGCTGAAGCCCTACACAATGACATAGTATGTGCTCCACTGTCTAACATGTAAACATCCATTAGTCCTCTCAATTCCTTCTTACATCCGAATACCTATCTGTACCTAACATAATGACTCGTGGGTGCTAATAATGCTGCCTGACTTTCAACATAGATAATAATCTTAGAGTTCCGTTCAACGTTTTCCTCCAGTAATCCCAAGGCTTTATAAATGCCCAGAATTTCCGCCTAAAGAACGCTACAACTGTCAGACAATTTATAGGACCGTCTGATATCAGTTCCCATAAAGTAGACCCCTGCTCCCGTGCCTACTTCCCTATGTAAATACAGCACAATCTCCATGGAGCTTTTCTGATCTAACCCAGAGGTCCCTGCTAGGTATTTCAATAGCGGGAGTAGCCCCGAAGTCAATTATAGTTCTGACATAATCCGTAGGCTCGCCCGTCCGACCATTGAATTGACCTCGTCAAGCATGCTAGCGTGCCCCGCCCTAAAGTTCCCTAATAATCCTAATTCCTTGAATCTAAATACGCCACGAACAGCCATACCTCTTACAAACTCCTCAATCGGAAGAAGGTGGAGAATGATGTCCAGTCCCACCTGAGGTTTACTTCTCATGGCACCCAAGATGCTAATTGAAACACATCTCTGAACTTTAGAGAAAAGGTTTCTATAAGTTCCTTTACTCAATACCTTCCACCATACTGATCAACCATAAGTAAGAATCGGTCTTACAACAGACGTGTGAGTGTATGTATCTTTTGATGTTAAGAACTAAAACCTAGTGAAGAATGAAGCTGATAAATTTTGCTAAGAAACCCTGTTAATAATTTTTCCAAATTAAAATTCTGTAAAGTTTTTTTTTAAATTTTCAAAATATGAAAAATTTTTAATATGAGTCCTTTGATATGGTCATTGTGATTGCATATTTAATTGTCAAGGAATAAAATCTAGTGAAAAATAGAGCTAATAAATTCATCTAACAAACCCCGTATAAAGTTTTTCTAAATTGAGTTTCTTAAAATTTTTATACATTTTTCAAAATATGGAAATTTTATGTATGAGTTCTTTAAGCAATAAAGACCTAGCAGGAAATTTATCTTTATATACATATTCTTAAGGAAAACATTAATTTTAAAACCAACAAATTTTTAGTTAAACATCGATTTGAAAGTATGTACTTAATAACATTTTATAGAATGGACTTTGAACCATTAAATATAAAAGTAATAAAATGACTTTACCTTTAATAAAATTAATAAAAAAAAAATCAATTAAAAAACAAGTTTTCATGATTTCTTACACAAACTGTAAGCAAGTATGAATAGGCAATTTTTTTTAAGTAGAAAACAAATCAAGATTTAAATTTTGAAGTTTTTTAGAACAAAAAATAAATAAATCTCTCATTTTAAAGTAATATTTTTACTTCTTTTCAATCGTTTCTATATGCAAAATTATCATGGCAAAGTTTACCTTTTTAAACTAATTATATATTGCAAAATCATCAGCGTCCATCACATTACTGTAGGGTATTAAAATGTATGAATAATCATTAAAAAAATATATACATATGTATATAAAATATATTGTTTTCATATGAAAGACCTAACTAATGCTATATTAACCTCAAGCTGTTTTTGTGTTATAAAACTCTCATAAAAAAATGAGATACTACACTAAGTAATGATGATGATGGTAGAAGGGAAGTTTACTAAGGGCAAATTTTAGCTAGCTATGGACATCAATATTGTGATGAATGTCTAAAAGATAAGTTTTTTTTAATGCAGTGATAAGATAAATTCTTATCTTAAATTTTTATTGAGGAATTTCTTAAATTATTTATAAAATTGATTGAGTGAATGGAATTTGCTTAGAAACAATTTTAAAACACAATTTGTATGTACTTACTTAACATAACTTGTTTCATTTAAAATTATGAATTGATTTAAAAACTCTATTTATCCATATCCCATCTGTATGAAATTTTTTAAGACCAAACTACCAACAATAATAAAATTAAATTCCCAAAGATTTCAAATCTGTAAAATCGGAGAGAAAAAAAATAAAATTTATAGAGCAAATTCCCAAGAACATCTGAGAAATTATGATTTTTGCAAATAATTTCTGGAATTGAATAAAATATATGAAGCCATAATTGTAGTCAATTCTTTAGAATGATTAAAATTCGTATAAATTTCTTTAAAACAGATGTAGTTCAAACATTTTTTTATTTATCCGCTATGGAAATACTTCCCTTAGTTTATTTTTTCGCCAAACATGACTGCCTGAGTGAACGAGCTTTGAGTTGAATACATATGTATGTAAAAGTTCACTTATACTGTCAGTATAATATTGCTTTATTACTCATATTGTCATTATAACTCAAAAAACTTGGTTTTTGTCGCGTTCACTGTTTCTCAAGTACTTTACAAGTGCACTTTAAGTGCAAATGTACCCATGAAAAATAAACAATATGTATATATTTTTAAAATGATCACACAGTGACGTCTACATATAAATGTGTTTGCTGAAATTGTCTTTTTTATATTTGTTTACTTTTATTTTTGGCATTTAGAAGCTAAAATATTAGTGATTCTTTTCTGCTACATTGGACTAAATTTAAGAGGTGGGTTTTTTATTGTTGTTTTTAAATGTCTAAAAAATAATTTCAAAATGCATTCGAAAAGCTAATGTACGTGTTTGAATTTATATATTTTTTTAGAAATAAAGGGGAGAGCGCAGAATTTATTTATGAGTTTTTTTGTCATTATTTTGTAAAATAGTTTTTTTTAGTTTTATCTTTGCCTCTTACAAAAAAGATAAAATGAGTATTGATGAAAACGGAATTGTTAGACAAGACAATATAAAAATTGGAACATGACTAATTAATATTGCAAAACTATCATGTTTGGATCATGATGACTCATAGTTTTAATATAACGAAGAAACAATTTGAACAAAAGATTTTTTTAAATGAAAAATCAAAATCAGAAAACTATTCTTAAGTAAATTTTAGAAAAGAAGAAAGAGGAGATATTTAAGATAACTTTGTATACTTTATGTTTGTAGAATGCAATAAAAAATAAACTACTTTAGAAAGGCCAGCATACTAATTGATTTGGTAGTTAAGAAAATGCAAAGGAATGGCAACATTTTTATTTATTTAACAACAAATAAATGTTTATTAACTTATTGTTTTATAAAAATAAACATTTTACTTTTATGTGAAAGTATATTGCAAAATTCGTAGATAATTTCTTATATTTGTTTTCAAAATTTTAGAAAAATATATTGGTTGAAAGTATAATTTATTTCAAATTACATTTCACCTTAAATTTGCATAACTTAACATAACAATAAATAAATTTTTAAAAAATCCTTTCACTCAATGTTATGAATCGTTAAATAAATGCTGTAATAAAAAATCCCTACACTTTCTTTTTAAAAAATAAAAATCAATAAGCCTTATTTAAATAATTTAAATAAGCACAGTTCATAAAATGCTTTTTATTTATATTTACTATAATGGAAGATTTAATAATTTTTTTTATGATTGACCTATATCCTTTGATTGGTTGCTATTCTCAATTATTTGTTCTTTTACTAAATTTATTTTTTTCCAGTCAAATTATGTACTTTATAATGACATTTGTCATAGGTTTAAGCTCAAAACTTTATACGGAAATAACTTTTGCTTCTAACCAATAACAAACCAGTTAAAATAGAAAACTTGTTTTATAAGAGTGGGACAATAATCTCAATCTAGATTTGAAATTAAAATATACATTTTATTTAACATAAAAAAATCTTGAAAATAAGATTGCCCTTATTACATAAAATAACTATTAAAATATAAACAATTAAAAATAAATGAAAATAATTACCTTTTATTTATAATACTGATAAGTTATATTTAAACCAAAACGCAAAAGAACTAGATAAATAAATAATATGGACGTATGCAATTCTTTTTTACAATGATATTTAATCGCAAAAAAAAACTAAATAAAAACGCGTATAAGCATTTGGTTTTTTTAAGTAAAAGGGGGTCACCCCAAAAAAACTGCTAACAACAGCAACAACAAGAGGTCCCAAAATCACAATACAAAAAAATGTTCACCGATTGATTTCTTTAATTTTTTGCTACATTTTCAAGTATTACACATTTTATTAAATTAATTTTAACAACTTTTATTGTTAATTAAAAATGACAACCCGTTTTTTCTTTATATTTTTCTATGTTTATTAATTTTTCTTTTTTTGTTTGCACTTAGCTATTACCACACACAATCAATCTCACTGAGAAAAACTCATTTGGCCACAAAAAAGTTTTCGTTTTCTTTGTATGTATATTTTGTAATTGATTTTTATTTATTTACAATATTTTATTAGTTTTCTTTAAATTTATATTAAATTCTTGGTATTTTATGCAATTTTTCCGTTTAATTAATGTTATTTTTTCGAGGACAACACTACTTTTTCTAAAATTTTGTTTTTCTTTCTGATTTTGACTACTACCATCAGAGACCTGCGCCGAACGATTTTAACGGCGATTTTAACGGCTTTGCTAAAAATTGTTGGAGGCGGCTCAAAGTCGGCTGTAGCCGGCTGAGAGGTGAACATAACAACTTTTTATTTCCTAGTTTTCGCATTGTCTTATAGAGTACATTGGTTCACAACAGAAGACCGTTTCGAACATTATATTTTTAAAATTATTAAAAAAAAGTATATATGATCTTGACACAGCTCTTCTCTCTACACATATAAAATTGGATATTCTGATATTTTGAAACATTTTTTATTTTATCACAGATTTTAACATTCGGACATTTTAAATACGTTGATTTTGTTGAAATGAATCTAAAAATTTATTATTATTTTTATTTTTCTTGAAAAATGTAACGGAAATAATCTTAAAATATGGTCTTAAAGTAGGGTCGAACCATTATTAAAATTTTTAAAGTTTACAAGGCTTTACCAATTGTATAGTAAGCAAATCAATGTTTTTGAATACAACTTTAAGTAATTTTGATTATAAATGGTTGGTAAAGATGTGTTAAGTTTTTTTGAATACGGCTGTAAAATTATAGATTATATTCAAACTAAATTCTTTGAAAATACTGCCATTTTCACAGCTTCCGATTTCTTTATATTCTGAGTTTAATGCTAATTATCAACCTCCAAAAATTAAACTTTAGAAAATTATATTTTACTATGTCCACTGATATATATATATATATTAATTTATTGCGTTTTTACTATTTCTAAAAATTTTTCCTAAAGTTAGCGGGTTAAGCTTCTCCTATTAGATAGATCTAAATTATCCAAACATTTTGTTTAATATCTTGTTTAAAAATTGTTCTACAGAATAATATTATTTTCATAATAGAGGATACAAATTCTAACGTAAGCTTGATAACAAATTACTAATTTTGTGTATGTAAATTTCCGTAAGAGGAAGTTAGAAACTCTTTATGTAACCTACATTAATTTTTTAGAATACGGCTAAATATTTATTGAAAACTGTAATATTGAAAAATGGTGATGTTTATTCCAAAAAAACAAATTGACTCGTTTTTTAATATATTTCAAATTTCAAAGCAAATTATTCATGAGTCGACAGCAATGCAAAAAATGTCGCCGACATTATAAGGAAATTTATGAAAAAAAAATTTTAAATTAATATTAAAATTTAAAATTTCAAGAATATCATGAATTTACTAAAGGTTTTATATTAAATTCATTAAGCTTGACCGAAATCAGCGGCTGTAATTGAGTCGTGTTTTAGCCGAAATTTTATCGGCGGCGGCGGCTCTTAAAACACCTCCGGCGGCTCGACTCAGCCGGCTTACAGCCGATCGGCGCAGTTCTCTGACTACCATTTATCTACACTAGCAAACAAGGTTGTATAAAAGTGTAGTAGATACTAAAGTTGTGTAATTCAGCGATTTTAATCTTACTTTTAATAAAATTGTAGTTATGTATATATTTTTTCTGTTTTAATTTTGTATAACAAATATTTTTATCATTATCATCTAATTATATTCTACTGTATTATAATCTAATTTAAAATTAGTTTGACAGATGTGATTACAAAAGATTGAAATTATCCCCAGTATTCTGAACTTTTTAACTAACGACGATTTTAAATCTATACCAAGAAACCCAAACCAAGAAACGATACAGTATGATTAAGTTACTTTCAGACGATAATATTTAGTATTAAGATGTTTCAAAATCAAATATTACGTATTTCATCGGAATGTCAAAAAATCCTATAGAAAATCCTGAAGTAGTTTAAACGGTATTACATAAAATATTGTATATATATACAGTTAGGGACAAAACTATTTGTACACCTCATATATTTCGTATACCTTCACGCACATTTTCAACAGATCCGCTGTTTTTATACTTGCTTACAATGTATTGTACTGTGGAATGTTGCAAATTTACTAAATTACTTATATTCCGGAGAGATTTTCCTTTTTTATGTTCATCAATAATTAAATTTTTAATATCCAAACTCAACTCTTTTCGCTTTCCCATTTTTGATGTGCTTGTTATTCAAAATGTTAAAACCAACTTCTTATTTTGTAAAATAAAACTCGATTAACGAAGAAAATATAACGGTATTTAAAAAAATCATCATACAAGAGTCCAACGTACAAATAATTGTACAAAGTACTGATGTACAAATACTTTTGTCCCAAAGATTTTTACTTAAATTGTACTTTTTTTAACAATGTGTTATATATTAATTTATTTTTTATATAAAAATGGACCTGAATTAAAACTACATATAATAATTTTTTATTCTTTATAAATTATTGAAGATATATGTACGAAATGCATGGGTGTACAAATAGTTTTGTCCCTAACTGTATCTTTGCAAATTCTTTTCTTTATGAAATTCATGATGAATTTTATGCAAAATATTGATTTAAATGCTTCCTTTTATTTTATTGCTTTTATTTTTTGTTTATAACATTATAACATTGATACGTATGAAAATCAAAAGTTTTTGAACAATTTCAAAAAATTTTAAATACCATTGGTATTTCGAAAAAAAAAAAAAAAATCATAAGTAATTTTTCATAAACAATTTGCATTCAGACGTAAAGTAAATATTTTCATATTCAAATTTTTGACAAATCTTAATACTGAATATTATCGTCTGAAAATATCTTTAATGATATCATAATTTTAAAATTATAAGATAAAATATCGAAATATATTTTCCTTTTTATTTTTTAAACATTTTCAAAAAAAAAAATTGAAAATTCTTAAAGAAAAATACTTTTTTCTTTAAGAATTATGTCATTTAAGTGAGTATTATTTCCAATTTCATCCCAAGAAATCAAGAAACGATACAATATCATAAATGATATTATAATTTTAATACTTTTTTATAAAATATCGAAATAATTTTTTCCTTAGAAAAAAAAATTTCAAACATTTTCAGGAAAATAAAAATAAATTGAACATTTTTATTAAAAAAAAAAAAAGATATATTTTTTATTTATGTATGTATTATCTGAAAATTGTAAATTTACATGAAATTTAGTGAATCGCAAAAAAAAAAAAAAAATATATATATATATATATATATATATACTTATATGAGGAAAAGATAAAGCTTGGATTTTAAGGGAAACTGCTTTTGGGTTACTTAAATATAGCATTACATATAAAATTATTCAGAGTCGGATGAACTTTAATTTATTATCTCGTTTTATTTATAAAATAATTAGATTATATATACAAAATATAATTAGAATATTATCTTCAATCTTCAAACTTGGTATGTATATATTTTGAAATATATCGCTAAATTATCGCGCTGCTTGAATTTAACGGTATCATTACTAATATCGTTATTTTCAAAAATTATGATATCATTTTCAAGTGTACCTTTTAAAACGCAACCAATGTCACTTTAGAATTATAAATGTTATCGTTCTCGGGTTTCTTTATCACAGAAATGATATCGTTATGATATCATTTGGTTTGTTGGGATACCATTAAGGATTTCTCAAGGGGCCTTTACACGTTCAAACATATCTAACAATAACTTTGACGACTAAAATGCTTTAAAATACACGTTCAGATATGTTTGATGATTTGACGAATGTTTCTAAGTCACTTCCACATTTATTTTCCAAATATTCGCAAAAACTTTTGTATAAATAAATAAATAAATTATTACCAAATGTTTTTATAAATACCCAATAAACCTTAGAACGATATGATAGCCGAAACGATATCATATTAGGAGCCGATTATAATATCATATTGTATTGTAGAAAACGATATTATTATAATATTAATATTTCGAAATATTTCGTTTTAATAAAATAAAAAATATCATTTGGAAAAAACTTCAAATAAAAATAAAAATTTTTCAACATACAAAAACAAGCTGGAAATCAAATACAAAAAATTCGATAGTTTACAGATTTTTAGTGCTAAAACCAAGTTTTTCTGGTATATAATTGCAGAAATATGTATGTCCCTAAGCAATAATCATGTTTGCAAATGTTGTTGATAATATTTGCATAAAATATGTCATGTATGATGATTTTTATATCCTTATTTTTATATTTAGGATTTTTTCTTATTTTAGCTGATTATGGTTCTTTATAATTATATTTAGGATATTTAAATGCAAATAAACAAAATTTTTAGTATTGAATAGCGTTCAGAATAAAATTTGGTTCATGACGATTTTACTATCGTTATTTTTGGAAATAACGATACCGAAAACGATATCATAATTTTATGGAAAAACGATATCATAAGGAAAGGTACACTTTAGTCCGTAAAAACTATCGTTATAGATTCGAAAACGATTATCACTAGTGATAGTTTTTATCACCTATATGATATCGTTTCGATATCGTTATAATATCTTTTGGTTTATTGGGTATATGCACATTTGTATATATTGAAAAAATTACGTATAAAATCCAATATTTAATTTTTAAATCGTACGACTTGTACTTAGACTGTACAACTTATCATCAAACCAAACAAAATATCAATAATTTTTGATTTTCTTTAAACAATCGTACGACTGTCGTATTCGATACATGACACTATCAAATGTTTCAATCATCAGACAAATCGTCAGATAAATTTGATCGTCTAAAGGGGTCTTCAAACTAAATTTTAAAATTCCCTTTTAAATAAAAAAAAAAAACATTTTCAAATAGCTGACATTTGCGTTTTAGTAAAAAAAAAAATCACATTAAAATGTGTTTTTCATATCTTAAGTTTAGATATTATGAATTTTTGAAAATTTTTATCCACATTCACAAAAAATACAAATGATACATCGTTCGCAACCGTATGTAGTGCAATATGAAGGTGAAGTCAACCAAGAACTGATTAATTCAAAGCAACAGCAAACTTTTGAGGGTAAACACCAGCGAGTACAAAAACAAAATTACGAAAACTTCGAAGAATTATTCAGTGATGTAGAATACATCTAGTTTAGAATCCAGTTATAATAAACTGAAATTGTGAAAATGAATAGAAACTAAATGATTATCTCTTTACTCCGCTTGTACCGCTGAACCCTAAAGCCACAAATTTTGTTATAATGTTTTAATATTGTTATTATTTTTGTTTTTTTAATAAAAGCTACAACAAAATTGTTTAAAAAAGTTGTCTATGTTTTAATTGAATAAGTTTTGTCTCTTTTTAATAAAATGTAAATTAATGCAGTCGAAAAAATGTTGTAAAACCATTCCGTGTTGGATTCTATAAACAGGCAGAATATTCTTTTAAGATATATATTTACTTACAAACAAGCATAGATGCATGGATATAAAGTTACGAACGAAATAATAGGATTACATATGTTTTTTTTTTTTACTTTTATTTTTCATATTTCATATTAGTTATCAGAAATAAAAATGAACTAAAATCTCGTAACATGTTCATGGTTGAAATGGAACAGCTCCAGTTGTATTAAAATAATCACAAAATGTATTTCGCACTTCTTTTGCAACGTTGGAAGAATTTCTGTTTTTCGTAGATTCCAAATTAATTAAACTATCAATAGATTTTTTAGAAATACTTGTTGAAACGTTTGCTTCAGAATTTCTTTTCCTTAAAAAGTTATGTAAATAACAACAGGCTAATACTACATATATAGTTTTTTCTGGGCTAAGATTAATTGTGGTTAAAAGAACTCTAAATCTGGATGAAAGTATTCCAAACACATTTTCCACAGTTCTTCTAGCCCGAGATAATCTGTAATTAAAAACTATTTGTTGTTCTGACAGATTATTACCCCCATAAGGCTTCATCATGTTTTCTGTCAACTGAAAAGCGTCATCTGCTACGAATACATATGGAAGTTTTTTATTGAATCCTTGCAGTGTTCGTGGCTGTGGAATATTTAATGATTGTTCCTCATACAATTCGTATAATTTAGTACTTTTAAAAACCCCTCCATCTGAAACGCGACCATTAGCGCCTACATCAACTACCAGAAATTCATATTTTGCATTTACTAATGCGATCAAAACAATGCTGAACGTTTTTTTATAGTTAAAATAATATGCACCAGAATGTGGTGGTTTTCTTATATTTATATGTTTTCCATCGATTGATCCCATACAATTTGGAAAATTCCAGAGTTTTTCGTATTCAGACGCTATTGCTTTCCACTCGCTCTCAGTTTTAGATAACTGTAAAAAAGGCATTTTAATTTGGTTAGAATATAATGCATGTAAGAATACCAAACAAATTTTATTCATTACGTTTCAAATAAATTTCGTTTTAACTCAACGCAATGTAACAAAGTAAAACAAGACTTAATTGTTGGACATACATATTTATGTAAAAGAAAAACAAATACTTTAAATATTATTAAACTTACACTTATGTACGATTTTAAAACTTGGATTATGGCTTTACATGTTTCTAAAATTATTTGGCTCAATGTTGAAGACGCAATTCTGGTTTTAAATTTTAAATCTTCAAATGAAGATCCAGTTGCCAAAAATCGCAAGGTGGCTGATAAGCGTTCGTTAGGAGATATTGCATCCCTCATAACAGTATCCTGTTTTTGAATTAGGGGTGATACCATTTCGAGGAGATATTTATATGTTCCTATATCCATCCTTACAAAATTTTTAAAATCAGGAGGACATGTCTCTTCGAGTTCTTTTAAAAGAATTATATGGGAGTACCTCTTTCGTTTTAAAAGCCATTGCTTTGACCAAATCCTTTTCTTTTTCTTTAGGCGTTCTTCTTCTTCCAAAAGAACATCTACTAATATTGCGCTAAATATATATTTTTCCATATTTATATTTTCTATACTTATATATATTTTTCATTTAATATTCTTGTCAATCAATTTGAATTTGTTTGAATTTTTTTTTAAAGCAAAATCATACGATATATTTGATAATATATTTTAAAACCAATTTTTGTCGTTAAACATATCGTCAGACAAATTTGATCGTCTAAAGGGGCCTTAAAAACGAAGTCCCTAGTATATACAGAGGCTTCAGAAACTGGAAAACCGGTTCTAAAAACCGGTTTTCTTAACATATCTTCACATTGTATGAACCGATCTTGCTGAATTCCAATAGCAAAATTCTCGAAAGCATTTCCGATCGTTTGATATATATATTATATATGTCAGTTATCGGTGGGCTTCATAAACGCCATTTCAACCGACACACGGACGGACGGACGGACGGACATGGTCGTATAGTCATCATTTCTTACAAGGATCCCGAAAATGTAAACTTTTTTGCTCTCCGACGAAAATTGTGGGAATTACAAACGGAATGACAAACTTATATATACCCTTTACACCTGTGGTGAAGGGTATAATAAATTTAGATACGCATTTTCTATATTCAGCCAACGCTATATAATTCTACAGCTTCATTAAAAATGAAAATATTTATCTTAATTTTTTTATAATTAAACAAGTGAGACTGTTATATTTGGCTTGGCCGAATATATAACCACCATCAACTTTTTCGTTATATGGGTGGTGGGCGGACCACGCCCATTTACAAGTTTATATCCATCATCGAACTATTAACAAAATTTCGTTGTCGTAGATGCTTTTGTTTAATAGATATCAGCAGAAAAGTATGAAATGAAGCTACAACGGACACCCTGTTTCTAGTATTTAGCACATAACTTTGTTTATTAACCGATTTTGCCCAATTTTAATAAAAAACAAATCAAAATATTTCCCCTTCGAGCCATATCCTGCTTCCAACAGACAGACATAGCTAGATCGACTCAGAATCTAACCAGAACCCAGAAAATATATATGGGTTTTTAAATGATTGTTTTGACATGTTACACACGGAATAACAAAATCAATATACCTTCCATATCATGAGAACAATTTTTCAATCTCATTTTAACCTAATTAAATTTTAAATAATTAGATTATCGATTTTGAATATATATAAACTTATTTTTGCATATTAAAACCTTTAAAATTTCTTTTGCTATTTCAAATTGTTTGCTAAATCAAGGAAATTTACTTATTAAAGAAACGCCTTGAAAGCGACACAACCTCCTTTAATATCAATCAACTCCCAATAAAATTCCTTTGAAATAAAAATTCCAAATTATTTTAATTTTTAAAAATTGTTTGTAAAAACGTCGGCTTTATTTACACACTTGCATTCTTAACTTAGAAAATTCTGTAAAATAAAAAAATTGTAAACAAAAAATTAGTTTCCATCAACCGGCAACATCATCCAAAACAACACATTGCTCTTTCAATAGGGACAGACAACTTACTTGGTGATCAAACCGTCCTTCTTGGCCAAGCGGACAATACAATCATCAGATTCACCCATACGACGGATTTCACCGCAGATAGCATAGGTTTTGGAACCTTCGGTCATGCGGCCAGTCTCGGGGTCAACATCAACAATGTTGATTTGAACGGAAGCGTGATCCTTAGCGTGGATGATTCTGTTGGAGGCCGAGCTAAAATTTAATGAAGGAATTTTAGTTTCAAACAAATTCCAATAAGAATATTTTAGATTTGGCTCAATTTTTTTTTTCTAGAGCACCAAAAGAAAACACGTGTTACACTTACCATTTGCGGGGCACGTACAAATCAACATTCTCACCGGCGTCGTTCTCCATTGTGTTTTAGCTAAATTTTATATACAAAACATTTTGCTATTTAGTAATCATTCCTTCCGATTGTTTAAAACATTTATTTAATTGCATTTAACTTACTTTTTGTAGAATTTAAAAAATTCGTGAACACTCTTACAAGGAGTTAAAAAAGAAAAGAAAGATTTTCAAGGTTGGCAGCACTGAGTTCATCGATAGTGAAGTTGGCTGCAGTTTTGCTGAATTATGTGAAATGGCAAAAAATGTAGTAGATAAATACAACAATGTAAGATGTTTTTGTAAAAGCCTTAAGGTAGGCAAGGGTTTTTTTTAATTGTACAAAATTAAAGTTTTCCTTTGATTCAAATAGCATTTTATAAAGGCTTAACAAATTCGGAAACAGTTTTATAAATGTTAAAAATAAAGTTTCGTTAAGTTTTTTTAATTGTCGAAAACAATAAATTGGTTCTAATTTAAATAGTATTAAACAATTGATAAATGACGGTAGAAACATTTCCAACAATTTTTTTCTAGTTAGTTTTACTAGTTTTTTTTTTTTTTTTAATTATTCAAATTTGTCTCCCCGACTTTAATAATATTTAACGTGTGCTATATGTATATAATACAAATTTTAATAAAACTTGTTTGTTTTAGAAAATAAAGTTTCGTCAAGTTTTTCAAATGGAAAAAATATATGGTTTCTCTTGTTTTAAATATCATTTCTTATAAGGTACAGACTGGTGGAAAATATTTAAGCAAAATACTTTAAGTTTTAAAAATAGTTTCGTTAAGTTTTTTATATTGTTCAAAATTATTTTTTTTAATTGATTTTAATAGTATTTAACAAATGATTAATGAATGAAGAAACCCGTCAAATAAATTATTTTTAGTTTAGAGAATAAAGTTTAAAATTTTTCCCCGATTTTATTAAAATTTTATATATGTTATATAAATATTAAAAAATTTTTAATAAATTGCTTTTAGTTTAGAAAATCAAGTTTCTTTAAGTTTTATTAATGGACAAAAATTAATTTTATTTCTTGATTTAAAGAATATTTTATGTAGACTTTATAACTCAAAACACATTTTAATTAAATTGATCTTTGCTCAAAAAAATAAAGTTTTGTTAAGTTTTTGCAATTGTCCAAATTTATTTTTTTTCTTAGACCTTATTAATATTTTATGTATGCTATAGGAATATAACAAAATATTTATTAAATTACTTTTGGTTTAAAAAATAAAGTTTCGTTAAGTTTTTTTTCATGGTCCCAAAATTTATTTTATTTTTTTTATTTAAATAGTATTTTATATAGACTAAATAAATGTAGAAATATTTTTATTTAAATCCTTTTAGTTTGGAAAATAAAGTTTCGTTAAGTTTTTTTAATAGTCCCAAAATTAATTTTATTTTTTGATTTAAGTAGTATTTTGTATATACTAAATAAATACAGAAACATTTTTATTACATTTCTTTTGATTTGGAAAATAAAGTTTCGTTAAGTTTTCTAAATAGATCAAATTTAAATTTTTTTCTTATTTTTAATATTATTTTACACGTACTATATGAATATAAAAATATATTTAAGAAACTAGTATTGGTTTGGAAAATAATGTTTCGTTAAGTTTTTTTAAATTATCAAAAATGAATAATTTGTTCTTAATTTCAATAAAATTTATACTAATTTAGGTAAATATTAAAAAAAAAGTCGTATTTAATATATTGTTTACAAAATTAAGGCTTCGTTAAGTTTAATAAATCATTCAACACGTACTATATGAATATAAAAATATATTTAAGAAACTAGTATTGGTTTGGAAAATAATGTTTCGTTAAGTTTTTTAAATTATCAAAAATGAATAATTTGTTCTTTACTTCAATAAAATTTATATTAATTTAGTTAAATATTTAAAAAAAAGTCGTATTTAATATATTGTTTACAAAATTAAGGCTTCGTTAAGTTTAATAAATTATTCAACATTTTTTTAATTTGTAGATTTCAATAGCAATTGAAATATGTTAAATTAATATTTAAACATTTTTACTTAAATGATTTTAGTTTGAAAAATAAAATTTAGTTAAGTTTGAAAAATCTAAATCAAAATAATTTTTTTGAAATTAAGAAAATTTTAATTTTTTTTTTTTTTAAATATATAATAAAATATGAAAATTTCGACAAAGATTAAAGGCAGCGTAAAAATATTTGCGAAAAGTAAAATATGTAATTCAAAAGTCTTTAATTTCAAGTTTAAAGATTCATTAAAATTTTACAAATCTTCGTTAAGTTCTAAATTTTACTTGAAAACTAATTTAAACGAATTTCAAATTTGTACTGAAATTTGTAAAAAACATAATAAATTATATAATTTTTAATTTTTGAAAAAATAAATAAAATAATAAATTTCTCAAAATATTAAATTTTTCCTTTTCTTTTAAATTCTCATTTTTCCATCTCTGCCTTATTTTACTATTGCTTTTTAATTTATTATTTTCACCATCTGGCAACTTTGAAATTTCCTGTCATAATTTCTTCGTCTTTTTTTTTTGTTGTTGTTATACACTAAAGGGCTGCATGAATGCCGAAAAATGAATGCTGAATACATTCATCGTAAAAACAGTTGGTTCATGTTGTGTGCTTTTTCATTGTGAAATGAATGAATGAGTATTATCCACAATAACTGACCACGAAAACTCAAAACATATGAGTAGAGAATGCAAAACCATATAGTACAGAACCTATGTGAGTTGTGTGGATATGTTGTATACGATTTCATTGTGCAATGAAATAGATAATTCATTGTATTTTCTTTTTCGCCTTTGTTTTGATTTGTATATAAAAAGTGCGTGGCTAAAGCAAAGACAAAATCCACCACCAAAGAAGCACAAAAAAAAGATCAAAAGCCATATATGAGTTCGTACATGTATGTACTACCCATAAAGAAATACAAAAAATACAGAGCAATACATTAGTTTATACATGTGTGTTCTTTTTATAACGTTCTTTAAATTGAAGTTTTGGTTGTTTGTTTACTAATGGACGAGATGTGACCTTTTTGTTACTGTAGGGTATAGCATACGTGTTTTGTTGTTTTACAAGTTGAAATACGTTGATCCGCACCGAGTTGATTATACCTTTCTCAGTGACATATCTACTTTTAAAAAGGTCAATTTATATCTTAAACTTTATCGGCCGTATGCAAAAAACTTGAAACAGCTTTACAAAGCATTGTTAAGCTAAATTCCTTAAAACTGTATGCAAAAACGTTTATTAATTTAAATATAACAAATGTAATCTAAATATTTTAAAGTAGGTATGAAGTTACATTAAACTTACTACAAGTGACATTATGATAAATTTCCTTTTTTTCTTTGTGTTTTGCAAAAAATTCTCGCTTGTTTCCCCCTATTCTAGACGTCTATATCTTCCTTCTTCTTTAGACTGTTATATTTATTCATTATAGGTCCTATTTGTCTATCCCAAACAAATATTTAGAAAAAAAATCTAAAAAATTCACATAACATCACATAAAAAATAATAAAAATGTAAAAAAATTTTAATGATGTACGTTCAATCAAAACAAATAAAATAAACTCGTTGTTCGAATACTTATTTTATCCGTTTCATAAAATTTTTCATATTTTTGCTTTTTAACTTCTATAATTTCTTTTATTTTTTGTATTTCTACTAAGTTATAATAAAAATAGAAACAATATTTGAAAAAGAATTAATTTAATGTTTAATCAATAAAAAGTTTTTTAAAAATTTTGAATAATCGATTGTATTAATATTCGGTAGTGTACAACTTTAACTATAAAGAGGGGAAATAATACAAGTGTTGCCGTTATCAATGTTAAAAAAACTTTGTGTTTTAAAACAATGTTTTTGCATACGTTTTTTTAACAAAAGCTTGTTAGCCTTTAAGTGTTGGGTAACAAAAGTGAACTTGAAAGCAAAGTTAATAATTTTTTATGCATACGGCCGTATAAATTTAATTTAAATGTTATATGAAAATTTGATAATTGTTTAAGAAATTATTATTTGATTTTTATTGAAAGTAAAATTTTCCATTATTTTGTTTTGTATATCTCTGATGAAAATAAGTTTTATTTCTGTTAAACTAATAATTATTATTTCAGGCTTTTATATATAATATAATAAGTTTTGAATGTTTGTGAATATTTTCATCTAAAATATTTGTTAAAAATAAATTATTGTATGTAGTTTATTTATATTTTAGATGTAAAATAAAAAGATGTAAAATATTCTTCAATTGCTTGAAAATAATTTGAAACAAAATTTTTTAAATATTTTTCTATTTGTCATATAAAATAAAAATTTTAAATCAAATTCCAAAGTCTTCAACTAAATTGAAAATATACATATCTTATTTCCTTAGGTTGAATACAATTAATCTATATTTTATATTCAATTTTAAAAAATCTTTTTCAAAACATTTAAATTTTTCTATTCTTAGAAAATATTTGAATATTTTTGATCATCATTAATATTTTGTAATATTTTTAAATTTGACTGGAATAATAAAAATAAGTAATATTTTCATTTTTATACTTAAATATTTGAAAAAAACTATGTAACTTTTTTTTCAAACCTTCTGTGGCTGAATATTTTTATTTCTTTGGAATTTTTGCTTAATAAAATTATTTTTTTTTTCTATTTAAATATATTGTTTTGCAATCAAAATCATAAAAATTTGTTGAATTTTTTTCATTTAAATAAAATATATATGAAAATTATTTAAGATTACAATAATCATATAAAAACGTATGAATATCTTCTTAAGAAAAAAATATTTGTTTTAATTTTGATTAAATTAAATATGTTCTTCTTTAATTATTTTTTTTTTAATAAAATAGAAAATTATAACAAATGTAATTGATGTATTATAAATAAAAATACAATTAAAATATCCCAATATTTCATTTTGTAACTATATCAATATGTAAAATCTTTAGAATGTTACCATAAACTTCTGTTTTATTTTTTTTACTACGTTATAAAGCAACCACCAAACAAGCAAAACATAATATCCATCACATAAAGCATAAACATTCATAGTATCTACTGATAATTCGAATTATTCATGAAAATGGTCGTACACTGAGTGAAGTTGATACGAACAGCGAAAAAAACTCACAACGAAGTAACTGTTAGCCTACGATCATTGCCAAAACATACACAGAATTGTTTTTTTATTTTCGTTTTATCTACTCACACTTTCTTATAATGAATGAATGGTATACTTATCTATACACATAATTTTTCACTATAACAGAGTTCATTGAAGTGAATGTTTTACGCCGGCAAGAAAATGAATGTGTTTGCGCAGCCCTTTATTATACACTTGTCGTGTTGTGTCAGTCACTACAGTGAAATCAGTTGATTTATTAATGTATGTATAGTGGTGTAATTTTTTGTGTTGTGTTTATAGAAAATTTAAGAAGAATAAGAAAATTAATAAAATATAGTGCCTAAAAATATGCAAAAATATGGTGAAAAGGTAAGTAATTTAATAAAAATAATATAAAAAACTGAAAATTATTAAAAATATAGCGAACATTAAACAACAACTTTAGAAAAATATAAAATAATACATAAATTCTTAAACTAGCAATTTTTTCTAATAAACCCCTGTTTTCCCCCACTTAAGCTATTTTTAACTTTATATAATTTCTCTAAAAAAAATCTCTCCCCTCCAAAAGTATACTTTAAAAATATCCAGTTTTTTCACAACTTCAAAAAAATATCGATTTTAGTTTAATGCCTGCAACATTAAATATAAAAAATTCATTCTCCTGTTAGTTTTTTCTCCTTTTGCTATTTTTGTGGCTCAAAGGAGTCATAGAACTTTTAATGTAAATGTAATGTGTTGTGTGCGTGCGTATGTGTTTTGTTGTTGTAGCTTTTTATAAGAAAAAAAGAAAAAAAAAAACTTGTTTTCTGTGATTGATTTAGTTGTTGTATAGTTTATTATTATTTTATTTATCTCCTCTCTCCTACCCACATAACAAGGAGAATTAATGTGACTGGTCTTGTATTTTTAACATTTTCTATAGCATGCTTTAAGGCGCAGAATGCAATTATGTGTAATTTAAAACAACTTGTTAAAACATGTTGTTTATTCGCATATACAAAAAAGAAAGCTTTTGAATAGAAAATGTGATTTTGAGGGGTTGGAGGTGGTTAGTTTAAAGGATAGGGTAATAAAAATAATATTAACATTAAATACAAATTCTAAACGAAATATTGTTATTAAGGCTAGAACTTAAAAAAATTTTAGAATGGACATTAAAATCAAATTAGAGGTTTTTTAAATTACTTTTTTTTCAAGATTTTAGTTTTAAATTTAATAACAAAATTGTTTAATGATTTAAATAATTTTTTTTAGTTAGGAATGATGAAATAAATATGTCATTTTGTAAGTTGAAATCAATTTAATGAATGGGTGACAGGTTAATATTTTTTGATATGAAAATCTTTAAAATGGCTCCATAAATTTGCATAATGTAATAAAAAGTATTAAATAAAAAATAAGCAAAAAAGCTACCTCCAAATTGGGAAAAAAGTCATCATCGTTAATTTACCGAAAAGTATATTGAAATATTGCAACAACTGGGCAGGAATTACTCTGCTTAACATCATATACAAGATATTAGCAGTCATAATACAGTAGAGGCTTCAAAAAAGTAAAATTGAGAATCTACGAGACGATCAGACAGGTTTCCGGCCAAACAGGAGCTGCGTAGACCAGACCAAGACTCTGCTCATTATAAGAGAACAATCTCCAGACTGGCGTACTGCCCTGTACTTATTGTTTGTCGATTTCAAGAAAGTCTTTGATACCATCAGACATGAAAAGCATTGAGAAGAAGAGGAGTACCCCAGAAAATAATTCGAATCATCAGAGCTATGTAAGAGGATGCAAAACTTTCAGTTCTTCACAACAGGAATATTTGTTAAGCATTTCACAAAAACGCTGGAGTAAAACAAGTATGACACCTATCACCTCAGCTATTCACCATCGTGTTGGATAATATTATGAGCGAAGTCTCTTCAGAGAGAAAAGGAATCACAAGGAGTCTCTCACGCCAACTGGAAGATTTGGATTATGTGGATGATATTTGTCTACTCTCGCACAAGATCTCCAATATGTAAGCAAAACTAGAAGACTTGGAAAGATTAGCGCGCAACGTGAGACTTGATATACCAATGCCATGAGAATTAATAACGTTAGCACCGATAACATTATGCTACGATATAATGCCAACCAGTCGTTCTTCTTCTACGTAGGTAGCTACTGCTATCTAGGTAGTGTAGTGACAACGAATGGTGGTGCAGAAACAAATAATAACAGGCTCAATAAAGCGATTGCGGCATTCGGACGACTATAACCAGTATGGAGAAGCTTACAAATATACAGACGAACCAAGCTTGGAATATTCAACGCATGTTTAAAATCAACTCTGTTGTACGGAAGTGAAACCTGATTAGTATCGAACAACATCACGCAAAAACTACAAGGCGGTAATTCTCACACTCATGATCGAAATAAACTCCGAATCGAAAATAATTTCGATAGTACTTATTTTTCTAATGATATTACTCGATAGCAAACGAATCGAGATGTTTCTTCAGTGTTGGGAAAAATTTGAATAAATTTGTTTAACAACACGGAATAAATATAAGAAAATGTAAACAAAAACCATATGTTTTTACAAACAAAGAATTATTACAGATGTAATCCTGAAATTTTATTATCAATCTACATAATTGAGATGATAATGGAGCGGGTAGGTTTAGGGGGAGTGATATAAAGAATCAGGTAAATTAAATGCTGTTAAAGCGAAAGTGTTAAAATTTTTCGGGAATATTTTTCTCATCAACCTCCAAACTTAAAATGAAACGTGTAGGACCAGGGGAAATGATACCCCCACATCGAAAATATTAAATATCGTACATCTTAGAAATTATTACAGAAAAGTGTTTAACATTTCGTTAGAATAACTCTATCAAAAACCTCCATAAGTTCAGAAGCAGAAGTTCAGATAGTCAGGACCTGGAAAATGGTACCCCTCATACAAAGCAAATAGTGCCATATCTGAAGAACTATTATGCTGAGAGCCCTTAAATTTTGTGGAAACTGTTTTCTTCTCATGTTGTATACATGAAATAAAATATCGTAGTTAGGGCCAGGGGAACCTCCCATACAAGAGAAGTTTTAATAATAGTATATAAAAAGAAGTCCTGGTTCACACACAGCAATTTTTCTTGCCGCAATTCTGACTTCGTAGGCGAGAGAAGCAAAGAGAATGTAAAAGTTTACTCTTCCCTTCTCCTCTCTCTTCTATAAACTCAGAATTGCGGCAAGAAAAATTGCTGTGTGTGAACCAGGACGAACTAATACGGTGAGAGCTCTCAAATTTTGTGAGAACTATTTTCTTAACATATTGCATTTTTAAAATAAAAACAAGACCGATAAGTCTGGAGGAAAGAGTGTCCCCAATACAAAGGAAGTATTAGTTTTCGTATATCTGAAGTATTCATTTAGTGAAAATTTCAAAAACTCTTATAGAAAAATTTTTATTTAAAATTTTAAAGGGGATAGGTTGAGGGGGAGTAGTAGCCTCATATAAAATTAATATCTAATATGGCATCAAAAAGGATAGCAAAGCGCACCAGAATAAGTTAATAAAATATTAAAATTAAATTAAAATTTAAAGTTTTATCCAATTTCCTTTTTTAATTTTTTAAATTAGCTTGCGACACATTTCAGAAGATTCATCAGTTTGGTGGCAAGATGTTCATTAAAATTGGTCAGAGCTTTATTTCCTTTGGAAACTATTCGGCGATAAGCCCTCGGCCAAATCTGTATGCTTTAACATTAATGTTACTCAGAATCTTATTTTTTGTATATTTCTTGTTTATAATTTTTGGCAAAAGTAGAAACTGTTTTTTTTTCTTAAATTAATATTACGTTTATATAATTTTAACTTATATTTTCTTATTTATACACTTTTTCGCAAAGCAAAAAGATTATTCGAATGCTTCTTTGCTTACGAGTGAAAACTCACAAGGTTGCGTTCGAATGATCGTTCGTTATCGAATGACATCATTAAAAATTTCGTTATTTCATATTCGATATCAAAGGCTCAAGAAGTCGTGGACGGTTAAAGATCACTTGGAGACGTACGATACTCCAAGAACTAGGACAATGCAATCTTTCATGGGAAGACTCGACAATTTTTTATTTTTATATATATATATATATTTTAGTCGGCGGCGGCGGCTGCGGCTTTCTCAAGATAGTATCGGCGGCTGCTTATATGTCTCGGACTCCGTCGTGCCAGACTTTATCGAAAGCTTGAGATAAGTTAATAAATAAAGCCCAAATTACAATAGCGCGTAGTCAGCAGCAGTGTGTGCTGCCATAATCCAGCTGATCATTTAGAATGCACTGTTTGTTATGGTGTTGATTACATTTGGTCAGCAGCAGTTTGCAGTGCTGTTTCATTTAGCCCTGTTTCTAAATTCACTGCGCTGCATTCAGATTGAGAGAAATACAAAGAGAGTGAGCAAATAAATGAGAGGCTAGAATACACAAGTAGAATAAAGCTAGATGGTGGTTGTAAATTGTGGCTACCTACGCTGAATTGTAATTATAAAGGCAGCAACATGTTGTACTGACAGTGATCAGCTGATAATTTTTGCTGATACTGTTGCTGACTACGCGCTATTGTAATTTGGACTTAACGCAGAGCAATACTGCTTGCTTTCGAAACCTCTTCTAATGAGAATTGTATTTTGATGCACTTGTTCAATAGTAACATATTTTCTTCTAAAACCAAACTGATAGTTTGGTATACTGTTATTAAGATGTAATAATAGGCTCTCAGGAGCAATTTCTCATTTTCGAAAAAGTTGATAATAAGCTTATTGGACTGCAAGATTTTGAGTGACGTCTTTGCCGGGTTTGGGTATCATTACTATCTGTGACAACTTCCAAAGTAGCCAGTACGTAAAATGGTATTAAAAATTAATAAAAAAATTCAGAGCAGAGTTTGGCAAGAAACAAATCATTGTGCTGGTAATTTTGTCCGTTCCAGAAGATTTTCCTGCCTTAAGACCTTTTACTGCTGATTTCACGACAGAGAGCCGGAACTTTAATGGAATGGGAATATGGTCACTAACTACTACAGGTAGATAGAGTTGAGTCTGTGTTATTTAAAGTGAAAACGTTTTCTAAATGACTAACAAATGCTCCAACTTTTTCATTAGAACTTTTTGCCCATTGGGAGATTCATATGCATTGCATATTTTTCACCGCCTTCCATAGACTGTAATCTTTTTCCTTAGTAGGGTCTAAGTTTTACAGATATGTTTTCAATTTGGATTCTTTTTGATTCTTCAGAGCGAAGCGTAATCTTCAACTCGAATGTAACAGCAGCAAACCGTGTAAGATGTAGATCCTGTCAAAAATGTGAATTTTTTTTAAAGTTTCAAATTTTAAAAACTTAAAAAAACGAGGCTTAAAATGAAAGTGAAATTAGCTTCGACCAAAATAGCTCTTAAACTAAAAGAGATAACCTACACATCTAGAGATTTATAAGGAATACCTTTATGTAAAATTTTTTTTACATTCAAGTCAAAAAAGAATTTTTGTCGAATTAAAAAAAAAAAAATAGAAAATTACACAAACGAAGTGACCAACTTTGGAAGTCTACCATCTATCCCCATAACCCGCTAGTGGCCTGTAATCCTTCAAATCAACTCGAAAATACCTCAGCTCTGACCATGTGAAATTTAATTTAGTTATCAGCAATGACTCACAAGTTACAGAATTATTTTCAAAAAATCGATATGAGATCACTGTGCATGAGTAATTGAGATGTAAGAATGTTATCTACATACAAACTGATATACATAGTGTTTTTTAAAAATAACTTCAAAGTTTACAAGTTTTCCCATTAAAATTTAATTATATTTTCCCCATTTTCCAAATATTATCTTATTTCTTTAAAATCTTTTCAAGTTTAACCAAACCTAATCAATTTTCCATTATTTCATCAATTATTGAAAATCTATTATAATAATGATAAAACCGAAAAAAAAAACATTCCGGTTTTTTTGTTTTCTATTTTCAAATATTTTTTCCGTTAATCTATTTTCACAGTTGCAAACGTTGCCTGGTGATAACATCTTACACATGTTGTTGTTATTGTTCTTGTTGTCAAACAACATTATTGAAAAATCTATAGATTTGGTTCTATAAATTTATTTCTTTTTTTTTTTTCAATACTACCAACAATTTTCACTGTCATCTTCATCAAAGATCTAACTATATTAGAAAAAGAAAACAATTTTTTAATCATTATTATGTTAAATAACTTTATAATGATTATAAAGAACATCATTATGTCTATAGAAATGATAATTATGAGACTTTAAGAATAGTAGTACATTGTACAAATCATTAACCGCATTGTAGAAATTCTACTCCATTCTAAACTTTTGCTTCTGTTGTAGATGTTTTTAATGCTGCTACATGTGGTATGATCAGCATGTTTTATTATGTTGTTATTGGTATCTATGTATATACAACTTATGTTCCTTAACTAAGTTGCATTTACCACACTAACTGGCTGACTGATTGTCAGCTACAATTTTGATTTGTTCGGTATGTTTGTGTGTATGTTTGGATGGGAAATGCCGGGATTTTGTGGTTGGTGGTGGCTGGCTGACTCTATTGCAATACTTTAAGTTTCTGAGTACAATTTATGTTTTAGTTCTGGTTGTCGTCAATCTTTCTAATTTTGTATTTTTAGTGTCAGCTTCTATTTGACATAAATGTGTTTTTATTTGCCACATTTTATATTGTTATTGGTTTTTTATGCTGTTGATGTTGTTAAAGTAACGATCATTATTGATTGAGATCGCGGTTGTTTGAAAAAAAAAACATTGGTTTCTATTTTCTTAACAATTTTATGACATTTTTAATAGAAAAAGGAATAAAAAAGAAGGTTCTTTTTAATTTTAATTTATTCTATAATAAAATACTTTCTTTTTAACAAATATATTAGAAAAGGAAAATTCTGAAAACAAATCTGATTTAAAAATGCATTAAAATTAAAAAAAAAAAAAATATTTTTATTGAAAAATGTTAAATAAAACAGGTCAACACTAAAAAAGTATCTTCAAAATCATGTTTGTAGGTATAGTCATCCCAATCACCAATCAAATCTAAAAACTCCTAAAGAAAGCAAATTTTCTTTGGTTCTCAATGGATCAAAAATGTGACGTGATGGAAAATTTTCATTTGACTTTTTAACTTATGGAATAATAATTTTTCAGAATTATTCCATATATAATTATTTTGAGATTTTGTTGATCTGTGGTTCTAACATTAATATTTAAAACCACAAAAATACTTTGATTTTTTTCATCACCCGGTTCGAAGGACCATAATTATTATTAATGCAATCGATAATTATAGTTTTTGGTTTATTCAATATTTCAACAAATATTTATAAATATCTATCTATGCCTTATGTAGTCGAAAATTTAATATTCTGTATATGTACTATTTCTAAAAAAGACTTTTCATTTAGTCTTTAGAATTTTACTTTTATATGAACAAGTTTTTCCATTAATCTAAAATCATATAAATTTAAATTTCATTGGTTCCACTTAAAACCTTTTAAGAAAGACATTTAATTTATAGTTTTAATAACATTTTAAAAGTTATTTGAATTCTGATTAAAGTTTTGGAATATTAAACAATTTCATTGTTATCAAATTTAATAATTTTAACATCCTCATTAGCATAACAAACGTTTTTATTAAAGTACATATTTTACAGTTTCAATTTACATTTTTCAAGCATTTAATATTTTAACATTAATGATCTCTGTTATAGAATTAAAATGTTAATTTAATAACAGAGTTAGAGTGGTCGTTTCAATGAGTCGCATTAATTCCCATAACCGTTATAGAAAATCTACTTAATTAAAATAAAAAATACAAAACATCAATATATTTTTTTTTATAATTTTATTTCGATTACTAAAAATTCGAAATTTAAGTTTGACCAAGAAATCGAAAATTCACAAAAATTTTATATTTAACAGAAATTATGAAATATAAATAAAAAAATTTGCTGAACAGTATTGTATTTTCCAAAAGTTGGTAAATCTAAATTTTATAATAAAACTATCTTATATTAACTAGCTTGCTTCCCTACCTGTATTGATACGATAACTACTATTTATTTTTTATAGAGGGCTACTAATTCCCATGGAAATACCCGCTCTATTCTTATTTCAACTGCGAAAGGTCTCAAATAAGGGTTCGCGAACCACAAGGGGTTCACAGGGGCATTCATGGGCGGTTGCGGAGTCATCTTGATAAATATTTTTTAACACAAAATTTTTTAATATAATTATAATTTAGCTTATATAAAAATTCGAATGAATGCTTAAAACTATTCAGAAATGGAAATGAAGACAAAAGTAAAAATTATTTTACAAAATGAGGTCTTTTAGGAAACATAGTTCACTTTTTTTTTTGAATAAATCAGTTTTTGACATGAAACGCTAAATTTTGTTTAAATAAATTATCCCAATAAGCACACAAGTTTCAAAAATTAGATCCTCGGAAAATTTTGTTGGAGTTCGACAAGAATTCAAATATAAAAATATTTATACATGAAATATGATTGAAAAAAAATTTAAAATTTTCAAGTAAAATAAATGTGAATTTAATTTTAATTTCCTTTTTAGTGAAGAAAGCTATTGAATTAAAGTGTAATACAAGTTTAATTCAATGTCTGCCACTGGGCTTGAAATACATTTGGTTTCAACTTGAATTCCAGCAAAAATTCTTATTGGGATATCAAAAATTTTTTATAAAGTTGAATGGCTTATCAAGAAATTTTTATAATCAAGAAAATATAAATTTTCGCGGGCTATAAAAATAATTTTTTTTTTTAAAAGACTTTATAATTTGAAGACGGAGCAATGCTTTTAATATGAATTTCGATATTTACGATAATATTTCAAAAGGAGTTAGAAGAGTTAATGAAATTAAGTTTATTTCGATTTGAAACCATTTTTGTAGAAATACAGAAAAGTTTATCCGTTTGTTGGGTCCTAAGCCTAAAAATATTAGAACAATTTTCATCAACATACATTTTAATGTGAAACTATCTTCTTTCTTATGCAAAGATCTCACATTGTATTGTAATTGGTAGGATGTTCTTTTATACTTCGTGTGCATTGCTTTTGAAGTACTTCCCTTAAAATTTTGTGTATAATATTTTTTAATAAAAAATCTGTTTTATTCTTAGAAAAATATAAGAAAAATATTTAAAATTAGCAAAATCTTTATTTGTAGAAATTATTATCCTTTTTGCAGAAAAAAAAAAAATTATTTTCTTCTTATTTAACTTAAAAAAAATAAAAATATGCGCTTAGTTCTACTTTGAAGTGGTGAAAATGTTCTATTTAAGAAACACTTAATCGTTTTTATATGGGAGCTATGGCCAATCGTGGACCGATTTTCATAAAATTGGGTACAAAATTGATACTCGTACAAAACACCGAATTTTATTAAAATATTCTTATTTTTAAGGCATTTTTGAGAGTGGAAACTCTATTCTAGGGGGACATTTGTATGGTGAAATAATAAATAAAAATAAATAAAAGTCCCACCTGCCAAATTTCAATGAACTATCTTTAAAATTGCGTACATTGTGCACAATAGAAGGCAGGCTGGCTGTCCATGTAGCCAGCCTGCAGTCCAGACAATCAGACGGACGGACGAACAATGTTAGATTGATTTAAAAAGTGATTTTGATTCGATTGGTATATTAAGGTAGGTGTTTAATAAATTTTTCTATCTAGAATTCTATTTTACCCCAAACACCTATGGTGGTATAGGGTATAAAAATATTAACGAAATTTTACTCTAAATAAAAACAAATTTAATTCTCACAAAGAAATTTAATTTAAATTTAATCTACTTCAATTAAAATATTAAAACTTCTGAAAGTAAATAAATAAAGTTAATAAATTTAACTAAAATTTCGAAATTTAAAAGTTAAAAAAATTCGAATTCTCTCTAAAATTTAAATTGGAATCGATTAATCTACATATAAAACATTATTTTATTAAAAATCTAAATTTTTTAAGTTAAAAGAATAAATGTAAATTTTATTTAAGTTCGAAACCAAAATTTCGAACTAAATTTCAAAAATTTAATTCTTGAAACAAAGAAATTAAAAATTTTTAAAGAAATTTAAATTGATCATACAAAAAATTTGCCAAAGAATTAAAGGTCTACCATCAAACTGTTTCCAATGTATCGGGAGAATTTGACATTTTTTTTGACAAGATTTCTTGGTTTGCATGATATTGGAAAGACCAAGAAAATTGAAAGCATATTGAAAAGAACTTCAAATATATCTGGTAGAAAAACAGCCCGGTTGGCTCAGTGCTCTAACTATTTGGTGCGAAAAGTTAAAGCTAATGCGGAATTGCAAACATATAAATATCCAGACTGGAATGCTGCAAAAAAGATTTCTTCCTTTCATGAAAGAGAACTATGTGTCTAGATATTTTTGGCGCGATTTGCCATCATGATACTACGTTAAGAAAGTTTTGGATTTGTACCAAAAAAAAAAAAAAAAAAAAACATAGTTTTTGTGCTAAGGAGGTAAATTCTCCTACTTGTTCGATCCGATATTTTGGGGTAAAATGTGTCAAAACTGGCGATTAATTAATTTTAAAATTTTGTAATAAAATTGGGTACCGAATAAAAATAGATAAAATTATGTATCAAAATCAATTAAAATCTTTACCCTAGGTTATGTAGTTTTCTTATAAGGAGCTGTCAAAGTTAAGAATTTTCTACGAATTTTTAAAAATTAGAAGAAAAATTAAATGTGATTATTAAAGTGTTGATATTATCTTTTCCTGAATTATGCATAATTTTCGACCCATTTAACTCTAATGTATAGACAGATGGACAGACAGTACCGTTCTGCTAAAAAAATTTTAAAATTCTAGAATTGAATTTTTTTTAACTAATAATCAATAAAGAAATAAAACGTGATCATTAAAATATTGATATAACATTTCCCTGAATTAAGCGCCATTTTCGACCCCTTTTACCCCAATGTGCGGCGCTAATATCAGTGGGGGGATGATATTGGGCTCTTGTGAAAAAAGAATTTAATTTAAAATTAAATTTCATCAATTTTGAGAATTATTACAGAGGAGTCTTTCATCTCTGTCTTAAAATAAATTTTAGAAATATATTTAAACAAATTTTAATTTATCACAAATTAACATAAATATATTTCCCTACAAATTCTGTAAATATGGCAAATACGGCAACTCTATTAACAAATTTTCTCTGTTATCACCAAAGAGCATAACAGTGACCAATACTCTGTTAAACTATAAGATACTTTTTCTGCTGCTGCTAATACAACAGCAGAACTTAAAATTTTAGTTGCACTTTAGCGGTCTCATAAAACGCTTGTGTTTATACAAATTTAACGGAATAAAGGTGCTTTTTTAAATTTAACTCTAAAAGAAAAACAATGTGCTTAAATTAAAAATAAAAAAAAATGTAAAAAAACAAACAAAATTAAAATAAAACATAAACAAATAAAAGTCACCCAAACCAAACAACTGCGAATTGAAACACAAAATTTAGACACTTTTTGTAGCTGTCTTAACTTAGTGGATTATGCAAATATTTAAATAATTTATTTCCTCTACGACAAAAATATTTTAAACCAATTAGCATTTATTTAACAAAAACTTTTAAATAAGAATAAAAGTTTAAAATTAAAATTTATTTAATTATAGCAGCTAAAATTAAAAATATGTAAAATCTATAGGTTTTTAATGCAAAAACACAATTAATGGCCAAAAAAATAAAATAAAAAAAATATTTCAAAAGATATAAAATTAAAAAATGATATCATTATTTGAAAGTGATGCTAAAATAAGAATGTGTCTTGTCATTTGTTGAGTGAGAGCTAATATTTGTGCGAAAAAATAACAACTTAAACTAAACTAAAACGAACCCCTTTTTTTAAAAAATAGTATTTGTAAATTGATTGGAATAAATAATAGTTGTTTGCACTATTGTTACAAGTACAAAAAACTAGAAAAAAATTAGCTTTCAAATTATTCAAGTGCCCTCAATATGAATGTATTAAAAAAAAAATATAAAAAAATAACTTGTGAATTACATTTTTATGCCATTTAGTAACTAATTAATTATAAATGTTTTATAGTAAATATGATCTTAAACGTAAAAGCTGTTACATATTTAGTTAATAAATAAAAATAGAAATTATTGAAATAAATTTTAAATGGTTAATTAACACAAAATGATAAGAGTAGTTTTGTTTATTAAAATATTTATAAACAAAAAGTATTAAATAAATATAAACAAATTTAAGAATTTAAACAACTAAATAAATATAAAAAAACTAATATTAAGTAATAATAAAAAATTTAAAAACATTTTTAACAGAAAATTAAAAATTTAATGCTTTTGCAAGTTTATTTAAATAGTATATTTAAAGTCTATAAAAAAAAAATAGCAATAAAAAACACCAGGGAACAGAGTTTTTATTTACATAAAAATTTAACTATGACCTTCAATATTTGCTGCAGGGGTTTTATATAAATAGGAAATAAAGATGACTTTTTGCTATTTATTCAAATATAAAATAATATGTTAAAATATTTGCAAGAAAAATTACACCCACATCAATATGAATTTATGAAAGTAGAGAAAATAAGTCATTAACGTATTTTATCCTTTTTGGATTACTTATCTTCTTTAAAAATTAAAAAAAAAATATATATTTTGAGTAATAAAATTTTAGTTTTTTCTCATCAAAGTATATTGAAAAATTGTCCCTTTTTTTATTAGTTTTTTGTTTTTAAAAAATGCTTCTTTTTTGGTACTTTGAAAGTTTAATTTCAATAGACAGACGGACGGACAGACATCTTTACTATCACAAAGAATTTTTAATATATCTATGTATTATAATAAAAACTAATATGTTAAAATAATTTCAAGGAAACTTCCACTCAGAATTGTAGATTACTGAATTTAATTTATGAAAATAAAGAAAATAAGTCACTAACGTTTTTTTTTATTATTTTCTGGATTATATTACTTTTTAAGGACCCTTAATTTGAAATCTAAATAAAAATTTATTTTATACAATAATATGTTGCTTTTTTCCAATCGAAATTTATGAAAACATTTTACTTTTTGTTTTTAAAAATTGCTACTTTATTGGTACTTCGCAAGTTTAATTTCAATATACAAACGTACGCACATTGGGGTAAAAGGGGTCGAAAATGGCGATTAATGCAGGGAAAGTTGATACAACATTTTAATGATAACGTTTATTTATTATTTTATTTATTATTATGTAAAAAAATTCATTTTTAGAATTTTAAGTTTTTTTTGCTAAATGGTAATGTCTGTCCGTCCGTCTTTACATTATAGTTAAATGGGTCAAAAATTATGTTTAAATCAGGGAAATGTGATATCAACACTTTAAAAATAACTTTTAATTTTACTATATATTAGTAAGTAAAATAATGCACTTTTACAATTATAGGATGATTTTTGACAGAATGGTAATGTCCGTCCGTCTGTCTATATATTTGGGTTAAATAGGTCGAAAATGACGCTTAATTTAGGAAAAGTTGATATCCGTAAAATATATTGATTTCAATCTTTTTCTGTATAACGAAGAATTATGTCAGCTAAGCAATGTAGTTTAGATGAAAAAAATTGAGTTTATACTTTTTCTGATTTTTGCAATTAAAATAATATTTTTGTAAAAAATTAGTTTTTTGAGAAATTATAAATGTTTTATCTGTAATAAAATCTTTGCTATTAAAGATATCTTAACGAATTTTTCGGTGGATGTATCATATAAAATGAGAAAGTGTAAAAAAAACTTTTAAGATTTTTGTAAAAAGAATCCCACAATTCCCAAAGAAACGTCGAAAATTCCAAAAATGTTTTTTTTTTTTTTCACATTTTCGACTATAAAATCCACATTTTTCCGAAGTCCAGTAGATTTTGATTGAAAACTTTTAACAACATATTATAGATTTTTAAGCTGTATTCTGTTAGCCGATTCGTGCTTTGGGATTTGAGAAAATATAGACTAAAGTCAAAACTTTCATATAAAATGGGTCAAATTCTACTTTTTATTTAAAAGTCCTCTCTATGAAGATACCTTTCAAAAAAGTATACAACTATTATATGTTTTTAAAGAAAATTTTATTTTAGAGAAAAAAGAGTATAGATACTTTTTCGGCCAAAAAAACACAAAGTCGTAATTTTTGCAATTTTCAAATTCAAAATCGTATACTTTTGGACTTGGTAAAGATATCGACTTCAAATTTCTTTTATTCAATAGATAATTTTGTTCTTTAATTAGCTAAAGAAGAAAAAAATAAAATCGGTCGGAAATACTAGGATATATATGAAAAAAAAAAAAAACTGGACCAAGAACATGCAAAATTGAGTTACTTAAAAGTTCAAACGCAAATAACTCAAAAACTATAAGAGATAAATATTACATGGTCTTATCAGGTCTTATCATTGCCTACAATAATGTATAAAAATATTTGAAATCGGACACAGAAAAAATTAAAAATGGACTTCAATTACGAAATTGCTTATATTAATTAATTTTTAACTGATTTTGCTCCAATCATCAAAATAATAATATTAATAACTTGAATAATTAATTTTATTATTACTGCTTTTTTTAATAGATATAATGAGTTGAAAATTGTTGGAAATTGACTTAAATTTATTTTGTTTCTGTACTTTTATAGGCAAATCTTTAATTTTGCCTTATATTTTATTAACAGTTGTCAATATATTTAAAAACAACATTGTAAACCAATTAGAAAATTAATTATATTAATAAATTAAATTTCAATATAAAATTAATTAATAATTTTATAAAAAAAAAAATTGGAAATATTTTTTTTCTGTGGACGAAAATCAAGAATTTGGCAAGCGATTAAAAAATTTGTACGTCAGAGGTATTCAACTTTGAGCCTCTTTAGCTCCGCACCTGAAGGGTCTGTTCGGTATCCCTTCCAAACATAACATTTTATTCTCCTCTGCTATGCCTATACCAAATTTCATTAAAATCCAATTAGCCAATCAGAAGTTACAGATTTATTTCCAAAAAATTTGGATTCTGTTATATTCGGCTTGGCGAAATCTATGAACTTTTTCATATTTTAAGTTATATAAGAGATGGGCAGTACAGTGGGCGGACAAGGATATTTTTTGTTTCCTAGTTTACATTGATCTTTAAACTATTTGTACAAAATTTCGTTGTTTTTTCACCTTATATGGAAGGTGGGCGGTAAAGTGGTCGGGGTAAGCTTATTTTTGGTTCCCGAGTTTATATTGATCCTCGAACTGTCTGTAATTAGGGCCTTATTTTGTAAAACACTTCACCAAAAAACATGTATAGAAAAAATTTTCAAAGTGAGATGAAAGGATTTACAGAATAAAAGGGGTGGGGTTTTTTTTTGAATTTCTTTTATTTAATTCTAAAATATGTTTTCATTTCAATCTTTAAAATTTTAAAGTCGACAAAAATTTTATAACAGATACAAAATTTGGAATTTCTTCAAAAGGCCACAATTTTATAAGAATCCAATTTTATTTCTAAAAATCTAATAAACAAACTGACTTAATTCTTATTTATATATAAGTAAATTAAGGTTAATATATTTTTCAAAACCCAAACTATGCTACTTTAAAGTTCAATATATCATTATGCAAAATTAGCCAAGTTGAAAAAGCACATTTTTGCTGGTACTTAAAATAAATGTATTGACCTTATTAAGGAGTAAATATTAGACATGCTTACCAAAAAAAAAAAAAAAATAATAAAAAAAAAAAAATAAAATAAAAAATTATGACCTGATGGAGAAAAACTGAAAGCATCTAATCCACATTTTTTTGAAGGAGGACGAAAACAAATATTTTTTGACAAGTGTCATTACTATAGACTGTTGCACATGTACTAATTTTTATGTTGATACCATAATAACAAAAAAGTACCAATTTCTAATGTTTATGGCTAAATATTCAAATAAAGTGACAACCAATAAGTGTTGATATTAATTTTCATTAGTTTGCTTTTTTTAAGTTTATTTTATATTTTTAAAATTTATTTTATATTACAAATAACAAATACAATGTATTTTCCATCGGAAGCTAAGGTTTTTTCCCTTCATTTTTTAAGTCCAGAAACATACAAACATGATTATTTTATACTTTATTCTAGAGCATTCAGAATCTAATGGAACATGTCAAAAGAAATCATATCTGTACTATGCAAAGGTACACAGCAGTCAAATATATTTGTTTGACCAAAATGACATAACCACTATAAAAAACATTTTCTAACTTTTCATTTTAACATTTTGCCGAATCGAATTTGACGCTGCTTTCTCTTACATAACATTTGCAACGTCAAACAACGGAAAACAATTTTTTTGTAGAACTAGTGGTGACACAAATTTGGTCAAATATTTGATAAATGTGAACATAGCTTAAATATTTTCCAAATAATTTTTCAACAGGTCGCATAATAATCGTATCTAGTCGATTATTACGGCCGTTTTTGTTCAATTATCTCTTTAAATGTATAAATTGTATTGGTATAGATCAAAGAGTAACAAGAGTCGAAACTAATTGTCAAAAACCTAAGTCGGTTGTCAAAAACCTAACTCATGCAACAACAAAATACATGTAATCAAATATATTTTGTTGTTGCCAACAGAAAATAAAAACTATTTTTTGTTTACAAAACAGCAATTTTGTTTAAATGTCAATCGAGAATTTCGTCTCTATATGCTACTCTATGGTATAGCTCTTCAACAGTACTTGGTTTTAAAAGTTCTTATTAAATGAGACCTTCAGATTATCATATATGATCCACTTTTAAGTATAAAAAATAATACAATGTTTACGAGTTAATTTAAATTCTATGTTGAGTATATTATAATTTTTCTTAAATTTTTTGGAATTTTTTAAAAATATTTGATAGTTTTTCTCCCCCAAATACACACTTTTAAATTAATCTTCGTAGTATATAGTTTTTACTCCCAAAATTTTAAAATTGTTTTCTTAATAAAGATTTTATGTAATTCTTTTTATGGTATTATTAATTGATTTTAATTAAAGCAATTAGTAGTTTAAAAAGATTTTTCTATTTAAGTTATCTAAAGATATTTGAGGTTGTTGTTTTTTTTTTTGGTTCTAGCTAGTATTTTGAACTCCCAAGTAGTTAAAATAAATGATTATTGTTTTTTTTTTTTTTTTGATACCACTTGAAATTATTTTTAGCAGTCATACTTAAAAATTTCATTATTAAATGTTCAAGAAAAAAGAAAAAAAATAAGAGCAGAAAAATATTAGCAACATTTGGCTATTTGCCATATGGCCTCTAATATACAATAATATTAAAACAAAAATACAAAAAAAAAAAAAAAAAAACAATAAAATTTTTAAGAAAAACTACGTAGTAAAAACATTGTAAAAAAAAGAAAAACTACACAATGTTTATTATGGAACAATAATAAGTAAAAGAAAAATTTTGTTTTATAGTTAGATAAAAACTTAGTTTTTCAGCTGTTTTTTTTGGTGTTTGAATAAGTAAAATTTATTTTGGCAATGAACAATGAAAACAAATTTAAACTTAAAGTTTGTTTTTATTGCCTGCACAATATTGATTAATTGCTATGAAATTACCACAAAAGAACTTTAGTTACTGAGAAATATTGAAATACATTATTTTCTCTACAAACAAACTTAATTCTTAGACAAGACATATCACTTCTTATTTTAAACTATATAAATTTATATATATTTTTATTTGAAATTTATAAATGCATATATGTATTTCCAAATAATGACCTAAAAACCATAAATTATAATCAGAAGTCTCAATTGAAAAACTTCAAATACTTAAATTTATTTCCCTCACATTTGTCTTAATTCAGCATTTTTAGGATTTGTTTATTTTATTTTATCTCATGACTGATTGTTATTTTTTTAAGGAAAAAGATTTTTTGTTTTAATATTTAATTTTATTTATTCTATGTTTACACTTGTCTTGGCATTAACAAGACATGTTGTAAATTATATAAACAAAAAACTGTTGCCAAGTAGTCTTTTCATATTTCAATATTTTTGTGCTCGTTTTATTTCTTAAGTTTACAAAACAAAGTGTTTCATTTTATGTAATTCTTAAAGATTATTTTGTTTTTCCGCAATTTCTTGTTAACACAAATATTTATGTAAGACAAAAGAAAAAAATCAATGAAATAAGTGGTTTCTAAATATAAATATTTTGCATGTGAAGAGGGATAATAATTAGTTTTGAAAACTTAATTATAATAAACGGAAGAATAAACAAAAGAAATTAAATTATTAGCAAAAGGGTAAAAGTTTAAATTTTATTAAGGGATATTCTTTAAAAAGTCTATTAATAGGATACTCTACAAAAAATTACTATTAATAGGACATTTTTAAAAAGATTGCTATTTTCAGAAAATTTTTATTAAATTTGCTATTTTTAGTAAATTTTTCACAGAGTTGCTATTTATAGTAAATTTGTCATAAGTTTGCTATTTATAATAAATTTTTAATAAATTTGGTGTTTATAGTAAATTTGTCATAGATTTGTCATTAATAGGAAATTTTTCATAAATTTGCTATTTATAGTAAATTTACATAAATTTGCTATTTATAGTAAATTTACATAAATTTGCTCTTTATAGTAAATTTACATAAATTTGCTCTTTATAGTAAATTTACATAAATTTGCCATTTATAGTAAATTTTTCATAAATTTGCTATTTATAGTAAATTTACACAAATTTGCTATTTATAGTTAATTTACATAAATTTGCTATTTATAGTAAATTTGTGAGAAATTTGTTGTTTATAGTAAATTTGTGAGAAATTTGTTGTTTATAGTAAATTTGTGAGAAATTTGTTGTTTATAGTACATTTGTCACAAATTTGCTATTTATAGTATATTTGTCACAAATTTGCTATTTATAGTAAATTTGTCATAAATTTGCTACTTATAGGAAATTTTCCATAAATTTGCTATTTATAGTAAACTTGTCATACATTAGCTATTTTAAGGAAACCTTTCATGAATTTGCTATTTATAGTAAATTCATAAATTTGCTATTTATAGGAAATTTTCCATAAATTTGCTATTTATAGTAAATTTGTCATAAATTTGCATATATAGTATATTTGTCAAAAATTTGCTATTTATAGTGTATTTGTCATATATTTGCTATTTTAAGGAAACCTTTCATGAATTTGCTATTTATAGGAAATTATTCATAAATTTGCTATTTATAGTAAATTTTTCATAAATTTGCTATTTATAGTAAATTTTTCATAAATTTACTATTTATCGCAAATTTCCATAAATTTGCTATTTATAGTGAATTTTTTATAAATTTGCTATTTATAGTAAATTTTCCATAAATTTGATATTTATAGTAAATTTTTCATAAATTTGCTATTTATAGTATATTTGTCATAAATTTGCTATTTGTAGTATATTTGTCATATATTTGCTATTTTAAGGAAACCTTTCATGAATTTGCTATTTATAGGAAATTATTCATAAATTTGATATTTATAGGAAATTTTCCATAAATTTGCTATTTATAGTAAATTTGTCATAAATTTGCATTTATAGTATATTTGTCACAAATTTGCTATTTATAGTATATTTGTCATATATTTGCTATTTTAAGGAAACCTTTCATGAATTTGCTATTTATAGGAAATTATTCATAAATTTGATATTTATAGTAAATTTTTCATAAATTTTCTATTTATAGTAAATTTGTCATAAATTTGCTATTTATAGCAAATTTGTCATAAATTTGATATTTATAGCAAATTTGTCATAAATTTGATATTTATAGTAAATTTGTCATAAATTTGCTACTTATAGGAAGTTTTCCATAAATTTGCTATTTATATTAAATTTTTCATAAATTTGCTATTTATAGTAAATTTGTCATAAATTTGATATTTATAGTAAATTTGTCATAAATTTGCATTTATAGTATATTTGTCATAAATTTGCTATTTATAGTATATTTGTCATATATTTGCTATTTTAAGGAAACCTTTCATGAATTTGCTATTTATAGGAAATTATTCATAAATTAGCTATTTATAGTAAATTTTTCATATATTTGATATTAATAGTAAATTTTTCATAAAAAATTTGTTGTTTATAGTAAATTTGTGAGAAATTTGTTGTTTTTAGTACATTTGTCACAAATTTGCTATTTATAGTATATTTGTCAAAAATTTGATATTTATAGTAAATTCGTCATAAATTTTCTACTTATAGGAAATTTTCCATAAATTTGCTATTTATAGTAAACTTGTCATATATTAGCTATTTTAAGGAAACCTTTCATGAATTTGCTATTTATAGGAAATTCATAAATTTGCTATTTATAGGAAATTTTCCATAAATTTGCTATTTATAGTAAATTTGTCATAAATTTGCATTTATAGTATATTTGTCATAAATTTCCTATTTATAGTGTATTTGTCATATATTTGCTATTTTAAGGAAACCTTTCATGAATTTGCTATTTATAGGAAATTATTCATAAATTTGCTATTTATAGTAAATTTTTCATAAATTTACTATTTATCGCAAATTTCCATAAATTTGCTATTTATAGTGAATTTTTTTATAAATTTGCTATTTATAGTAAATTTTCCATAAATTTGATATTTATAGTAAATTTTTCATAAATTTGCTATTTATAGTATATTTGTCATAAATTTGCTATTTGTAGTATATTTGTCATATATTTGCTATTTTAAGGAAACCTTTCATGAATTTGCTATTTATAGGAAATTATTCATAAATTTGCTATTTATAGTAAATTTTTCATAAATTTCCTATTTATAGTAAATTTTTCATAAATTTCCTATTTATAGTAAATTTGTCATAAATTTGCATTTATAGTATATTTGTCATAAATTCGCTATTTATAGTAAAATTTTCATATATTTGATATTAATAGTAAATTTTACATACATTTGCTGTTTATAGTAAATTTACTATTTATCGCAAATTTTTCATAAATTTGCTATTTATAGGAAATTATTCATAAATTTGCTATTTATAGTAAATTTTTCATATATTTGACATTAATAGTAAATTTTTCATAAATTTACTATTTATCGCAAATTTTTCATAAATTTGCTATTTATCGCAAATTTTTCATAAATGTACTTTAAATTTCAATTTATGGGAAACTTTCCCTTAATTTGTTATATGTATTTTAACATAATTTCGAAAGACCTACAATTATTTTTTATGATTTGCAAAAAACTAAAACATACAAAAAGGAAATCCTGCATATCTATGACTGTCATCTCTCATAATTCTATTCCATTTTGCTATTGTAATTCATCTTTAAAGCGTTGTATTGCAATAATTTAAATTACTATAATTACATCACGATTTTGATTTGTAGAATTTTTTTTTATCCGCATTTAACTTTTTTTCCTGCAACAAACATTTCGATTTACCTTTTTTTATAAACTAAAATTTTCTTCATATCAAAAATACCAGTACAAAAAGAGAAAAAAAAAAAAAAATATCAAGAAAGAAACTTGCAAAAAAACGAAAGAAAAAAAAAAAACTGTAAATGAAAAGAAAATTTAGAACATTTTTATGAAAACCTGGTAATAAAATTAAAGCAGCCAACTTTTCACTATTCCAAACCAAACAGACAAACTTTTGTAGCAACAAAAAATAATAAAATATACTCGCTCTTATAAAAGAAAAAGTTGCTGGCTGACACCAAGCAACCAGCCTGCCCAACAAACCAATTTTATATGGGGTAAATGTTGCAAGTATGTATGTATGTGCACCATACACTGCAGATATATGATGAACAATATATATTTAACAAACACTTTATTATCATGATGATGAAAATCATCGTCATTATGATGATAATGACGATGTTGCTCTAATTCTTATGAGTGATAAAGAATTGGAGAAATACTATGACTGTTATAGATTTGTTTGTTGTTGTTGTTGTTGCTGTTTAGCTGGAAACCTGTTGAATTTTCCTTTGTCGAACATCATTTAGATTGAATGTAAATATGTTTGCTGCATCAATGATATAATAAATTGACTTGTTTTGTTGCAGAGATTTTGTTTTGTATTGTTTATATGTAGTTGAAAGGAACTTATTGATGTTTGGTGTTATGAGAGTAACACTCTATGATAATTATTTATAGAAATAGCAAAGTTTTGGATTATATTACTATACGTAGAAAATGTATGAAAAATTTACTATAAATAGCAAATGTATGAAAAATTTACTTTAAATAGCAAATGTACGAAAAATTTACTATGAATAGCAAATTTGTTGAAAACTTACTTTATATAACAAATTTATAAAAAAAATTGACTATGAATTTTTTGAAATATACTATAAATAGCAAATTCATGGAAAATTTTCTATAAATAACAAATTTCCCATAAATAGAAAATTTATGAAAAATTTCCCTTAAACAGCAAATTTATAGAAAATTTACTATAAATAGCAAATATACGGAAAATTTCCCTTGATAGCAAATTTATGAAAGATTTCCCATAAATAGCAAATTTATAAAAAATTTACTATGAATAGCAAATTTATGGAAAATTTACTATAAATATCAAATTTATGAAAAATTTACTTTAAATAGCAAATTTATGAAAAATTTACTATAAATAGAAAATTTATGAAAAATTTGCTATAAATAGCAAATTCATAAAAAATTTCCTATAAATAGCAAATTTATGAAATTTACTTTAAATAGAAATTTATGGAAAATATATTATAAATAGCAAATTTATGAAAAATTTACTATAAATAGCTAATTTATAAAAAACTTACTATAAATAGCAAATTTTTGAAAAATTTACTATAAATAGCAAATTTATGAAAAATTTACTATGAATACCAAATTTATGAAAAATTTACTATAAATAGCAAATTTATGAAAAATTTACTATAAATAGAAAATTTACTATAAATAGCAAATTTAAAAAAATTTACTATAAATAGAAAATTTACTATAAATAGCAAATTTATTATAAATAGCAAATTTATGAAAAAATTACTAAAAATAGCAAATTTATGAAAAATTCCATATAAATAGCAAATTTATTAACAATTTACTATAAATAGTAAATTTAAGGAAAATTTACTATAAATAGCAAATTTATGAAAAATTTACTTTAAATAGCAAATTTATGAAAAATTTACTTTAAATAGCAAATTTTTGGAAAATTTAATATATGTAGCAAATTTATGAAGAAATTGCTAAAAAAGCCATTTTATGAAAAATTAGTTTTAAAGATATACTGGGATATACTCTAGAGTATAGAGTGGAATATAGTCTATACTTTAGACTAGAATATATTTTAGACTATAGTCTAGAATTTAATTTAGGCTATAGTCTATAATATTGGCTTGACTATATATTATTTATCTTACGATATATTTAGAATATTATAGTGTATTAAGAATATTTAATTTTTATTTTTTTTTTTTAATTTTGTTATACTTTTCTTTAGATTATTTTTAATATATGAGTAGCATGTCCTTCAAGTCGTTTTGCTTAGCCCTTATCTATAATTTTACATTTCTATATTATTATTTTTACAGTAAAGTGAAGGGGTTCTCGACATAAAAAGTTTTGCATAAAACACTAAATAAAACTTTTTTTATAGAAAATGATAAATTAAAAAAAAAAAAAAACGAAATCAAAATATATAAAACCCAACCTAAAAACGATAGAAAGGAAGTGCAACATTTATGATTATAAATGTTAAAATTTTAAAGAAAAAAACTAACAATCAGACAATAAATAAACAAAGAAAATAAAAAAAATCGAAACGAAAAACAATTGGAAAGGTGAAAGAAAAATCAGCACGTGCCTTTTTCCATAACAAAGAAATTTAAATAATAAAATTGAACGTTAAATAAATAAGAAAAAACAAATGTCTCTTATAATTTAAATGCTAAAGAACAAACAGAACAAATTTAATATTTAAATAAAAAAAAAAAAACGAACAATTAACTTACAACTATGTCTTTAAAGGTAAGTTAACTAAAAATTTCAAAAAAACTGATTATTTTTTTGATAAAAATATTACTTAATATACCAATAATTTAGTTGACAATAACAAAAAATGTTTTTAATAAAAAAGAAAACTTCACAGTTAGTTACATGATAATAATAAATAATAAATAGCGTGTTGATGAAAAGAAAAATAGTTATAATAAGTGTGATATTAAACCTCATACATCATATCTAATAATTGCTTGCTTCACTGATAATAGTATTTGTACAGCTACAGTAGGGTGTCGATAACAATAAATAAAGCATAGCAAATATTTTAGAAAAATTTATGTAATTTAAAGCAGCATGGCACTGTTGAAATACTTGAATGGCATGAAATATTAAAAAATTATGAGATTATAGACCAGACTATAGACTAAACTATAGACTAGTCAATAGACTAAACAATAGAATAGTTAATTGACTAGAATATAGCCTGGTCAATAGACTATAGACTAGTCAATGAACTAGACTATAGACTAGTCTATAGACTAGACTATAGACTAGACTATAGACTAGACTGTAGATGAGTCTATAGACTAGACTATAGATGAGACTATAGACTAGTCTATAAACTAGACTATAGACTAGACTATAGACTATACTATAGACTAGACTGTAGATGAGTCTATAGACTAGACTATAGATGAGACTATAGATTAGTCTATAGACTAGACTATAGACTAGACTATAGACTAGACTATAGACTAGACTATAGACTAGACCATACCCGATTGTTTTAAGTTAATCAATTTCTAACTATTGAGATTCCACTGTATTACATGATTATTATTATAATAATAATAATTATTTTTTTTTTTTTTAATTTCATTACTTGTTTAAAATTGAAAACATGAATTTCATAGCAATTGTTTTTAATAGTCTGCCGTTAACACAATAATTGGTGGGTGCTATTTTAGATTATCTACATATTTAATTTGAAATAATGAGATTTTATCAGTACAGCTGAAAAAATGCTCTTTCTGAAATCGTTCTATATATCTTCCATAAAAAAAGTAATTTATGTCGCAAACGTTTAACGCTTTCATTGTGTTTAAAGATTAATTAGCACTTTTTATTAAAAAACATTTGCCAAGTCATGTTTATTTTATGATTTTGTGTTTTAAGCATATACAATTATTTTATTTAAAAAGATATTTACTTTTTTTTTTTACAACTATAAAATAATAATAAAAATCTTTAAGAAAAAATGGCATATTAAAAATATTTTTTTAAATGCCATTTAAATTAGTATTTTTACAGTCAAATGTAATTTGATATTTAAGCACCTAAAATTAACAAATAAACGCATACATATAAAAAAACTTAAATTTAAAAGATAAATATTAATAAATGATAAAAACATTTTAATACCAAAGTTAAAAAAAAGAATCATAAAAAAGCAGCTAATAAAAAAGAGCTAAAAATATGAATACATACTTAAAATCTTTAAATTAAAAGCAAAGAAGTACTATAAACTAAATGATAACCCAGCAAAGAATTTTAAAAAAGGAGAAAAGAAGACTTGTTTGTAATAAAACTAAAAAAATAAATAATAAATGAAAATAAATAAAATTCAAATATTTTTTTTTGATAAATTTTTTCCTACAATTAAATAAAAATATACATTATTCCAAATCTGTTACCTTTTATTCATAGTTAAAATTTGCTTTGCTTCAAAAATATTTCAAAAAGGTTTAAATTTGTATTCAAAACCATTCAATAACCTTGAAAATATTTCAATACTTAATCTACTTTTTACAATTGCTACAAAATTTTGTATTTTGTTTTAAAATTTATTACACAAAATTCGGATACATTTTATTTTCAATAAAAATTTTAATTGCTAAAAAATTTGCTGGGTTTAAGTTTAATCACGTAGATTTTTATATATTTAATAAAAAACAAAAATGCAGGTCTGCTTTGAGAAAAAATAAGTAACAACTAAAATGTTTATGATTTAAAATGCCAACAGACACCCAGTTAAGCTACAATACAAATGAGAAGTACATTTAGTTTAAAAACTAATGAGATACAAACTCGTACGAATATATTAATTAGTTAAATTTTACTTTCATTAAGTTTAAGAGCAGTTCTAATACAGATGTAGTTCATTTTTATTTCATTTTAAGTTTAGATCTAGTTCAATTCTAATTCAACTCTAGTTCAGTTCTAGTTCAGTTCTAGTTCAGTTCTAGTTCATTTCTAGTTCAGTTCTAGTTCAGTTCTAGTTCAGTTCCAGTTCAGTTCTAGTTAAGTTCTAGTTCAGTTCTAGTTCAGTTCTTGTTTATTTCTAGTTCAGTTCTAGTTTTTCTAGTTCAGTTCTAGTTCAGTTCTACTTCAGTTCTAGTTCAGTTGTAGTTCCGTTATAGTTCCGTTCTAGTTCAGTTCTAGTTCAGTTCTAGTTCAGCTCTAGTTCAGTTCTAGTTCAGTTCTAGTTCAGTTCTAGTTCAGTTCTAGTTCAGTTCTAGTTCAATTCTAGTTCAAATCTAGTTCAGTTCTAGTTCAGTTCTAGTTCAGTTCTAGTTCAGTTCTAGTTCAGTTCTAGTTCAGTTCTAGTTCAGTTCTAGTTCAGTTCTAGTTCAGTTCTAGTTCAGTTCTAGTTCAGTTCTAGTTCAGTTCTAGTTCAGTTCTAGTTCAGTTCTAGTTCAGTTCTAGTTCAGTTCTAGTTCAGTTCTAGTTCAGTTCTAGTTCAGTTCTAGTTCAGTTCTAGTTCAGTTCTAGTTCAGTTCTAGTTCAGTTCTAGTTCAGTTCTAGTTCAGTTCTAGTTCAGTTCTAGTTCAGTTCTAGTTCTAGTTCAGTTCTAGTTCAGTTCTAGTTCAGTTCTAGTTCAGTTTCAGTTTAGTTCCAGTTTAGTTCCAGTTCAGTTTTAGGTCAATTCTAGTTCAGTTTTAAGTTTTTTAGTGTTGCTTCATTTTGTTTTTTACGCGGTAGGGTATTTTCTATTCGTTGTTTATTATTTAATTCTCTTTTTTACTAGTAGTAAATCTGTTTTATTTTCCACCCAAACATAAAAGGAAGCTTCATATTTATATTTTAAATTACTTAGCAAACGATAGAGCAAATTTTAAATCTGCCATTTCTTGAGTTTCTTTATTTTTTATATAAAAACTCTGGGAAAAAAGTGAATCAAGCGAAACAAGCACTTTGCAATATAATTGTGTGGGTTGGTTGTTTGTTGTGTTTTAATTTTTAAGCTTCTGATTATCGTAGTATTGGTGCTGTTGGTGGCATCAGGTGCACTTTTAAAGATTCCCAAGCTTAACGTATCTATTTTTGTTGTTGTTTTTTATTATTTTTCTGTAGTTATATGACAACAACAATGTTCTCATACAATTTTCCATGTAAATACATGCGACGATTAATATTTCCGCGCTAATTTTATGTATGATTGTGTATTTTTTTTTTTTTTTTTCAAATAATATTTCTGCTAATTTTTTATTTTGTGTAGTTGAATCTTGGTTTTTTGACATTTTATATTTTCAATATTTATGTTGTAATTTGTGTTGGTTGCTGCATGCAACAAGTTGTTATGCTATGGCCACAAAAATGCAATATTGAATTGGTTTTTTCACTTTTCTTAATTTTGTTCAATACAATTCAATATGTTTCTTGTTATAAAGTTGTTAGTTAAACAAATGAAAGTGTTTAATTTAAACAAATGAAGAAATAAAAGAAAGATAAAACTAAATTATTGACTAATATTTTTGTTGGTGTTTTTTTTATTGTTTATCTTTACAGAAAGAGACTCCTTCAGATGTTTTATTACATTTGGCGGCTTTGAGGGGTGACGATATTACACTGAGACGCGTTTTGGATAGCGGAAAAGTTCATGTTGATTGTAAAGATGAGGTAAGTAAGTGTTAGTTGCTAATTAATGGCTTTATTAAAGGTGCTACAAAAATTATGCAATATTCAATATTGGTGGGAAACACTTATAGAAATATTGCAAAATACAATAAGAAAGTTATGGAGACGATTTGTAGGAGATTTAGATAAAATTAAACAAACTTACAAATAACTATAAAAAGTTAATCAACTAAAACAAAAAAATAAATTAATTAAAAATTTGATAACAATAATAAAAAATTTAGTTTCAAATCATAAAAAACTAAAAAGAATTGAATGAGAACTTCATATTAAAATAATAACTGAACTAGAACTGAACTAAAACTGAACTAGAACGGAACTATAACGGAACTACAACTGAACTAGAACTGAAGTAGAACTGAAATAGAACTGAACTAGAAAAACTAGAACTGAACTAGAAATAAACAAGAACTGAACTAGAACTGAACTAGAACTGAACTAGAACTGAACTAGAACTGAACTAGAACTGAACTAGAACTGAACTAGAACTGAACTAGAACTGAACTAGAACTGAACTAGAACTGAACTAGAACTGAACTAGAACTGAACTAGAACTGAACTAGAACTGAACTAGAACTGAACTAGAACTGAACTAGAACTGAACTAGAACTGAACTAGAACTGAACTAGAACTGAACTAGAACTGAACTAGAACTGAACTAGAACTGAACTAGAACTGAACTAGAACTGAACTAGAACTGAACTAGAACTGAACTAGAACTGAACTAGAACTGAACTAGAACTGAACTAGAACTGAACTAGAACTGAACTAGAACTGAACTAGAACTGAACTAGAACTGAACTAGAACTGAACTAGAACTGAACTAGAACTGAACTAGAACTGAACTAGAACTGAACTAGAACTGAACTAGAACTGAACTAGAACTGAACTAGAACTGAACTAGAACTGAACTAGAACTGAACTAGAACTGAACTAGAACTGAACTAGAACTGAACTAGAACTGAACTAGAACTGAACTAGAACTGAACTAGAACTGAACTAGAACTGAACTAGAACTGAACTAGAACTGAACTAGAACTGAACTAGAACTGAACTAGAACTGAACTAGAACTGAACTAGAACTGAACTAGAACTGAACTAGAACTGAACTAGAACTGAACTAGAACTGAACTAGAACTGAACTAGAACTGAACTAGAACTGAACTAGAACTGAACTAGAACTGAACTAGAACTGAACTAGAACTGAACTAGAACTGAACTAGAACTGAACTAGAACTGAACTAGAACTGAACTAGAACTGAACTAGAACTGAACTAGAACTGAACTAGAACTGAACTAGAACTGAACTAGAACTGAACTAGAACTGAACTAGAACTGAACTAGAACTGAACTAGAACTGAACTAGAACTGAACTAGAACTGAACTAGAACTGAACTAGAACTGAACTAGAACTGAACTAGAACTGAACTAGAACTGAACTAGAACTGAACTAGAACTGAACTAGAACTGAACTAGAACTGAACTAGAACTGAACTAGAACTGAACTAGAGCTGAACTAGAACTGAACTAGAACTGAACTAGATCTGAACTGGAACTAAACTAGATTTGCTTTAGAGCTGAATTAAAACTTAATGAGAACTAAATATTAAATGGTCATATCATTCAAGGGTTTTAAAATTTTCAGCAATTTTATATTATTAGCTTTTAAATTTTTTTGAGTGTATTACATTTTTCACATAACACTGTTTGTTATTAAGTCGGTGTATGTTATTACTTTTCAGTCGCTTAAAGCCACTTAAAAATTTCCTGACTTCCTTATTAATATAATTGTTTAAACTATTGCAAAATAAATACTCAAACTTTTCGCTTTTTTCCTTAAATAACTTTTTTTGTTATAAAATTTCTTTATAACAATTATTCTTTTTTTGCTTTAACCAAAAATAAATAAAATACGAACAAAATTAATTGTTTACAAAATTGCGCCTCAATGCTCAAATAGTGCAAATTATTCGCAACCACTATAGCTAAACTAAGGAAACCCAAAAACAGCTGTCAGACGTCAGAAGTAGCAGCAAAAAACATAGAAGAAAATAATTTCACTTAAACAATTTATTTAGAAGCTACAAGTAAATTAAAGAAAAAAAAATAATTTATTAACAACACATTGAGTGAATGAGTGAACAAATGAATGAATGGTCAATTGAGAATGAATGAATTAAAACGTTTAAATACTGAAAGCATGAACACGATTAAAAATTAGCATTAAAAGCTTTATATCAGCAACAAATGGTAAAAAAAAAACGAGAGCATGCGTGACCGTTTTAATAAATTAATTATTAAATTAAATGAACATTGTTTTAATTTGTTCATATTCTGTTTAAAAGAAATTTGCAATTTAAAATATTAATAAAATAAAAGTAAAGAAAACTAAAAAAAAACATTTATTGAAAGTGAGAAAATTGTAAATTGAAATTAGTAGACCGTTTAAAAACATAAATCATGATAAAGAAAGAATAAAATAAATAAGTGTTGAGTTAATATTTATGTTTTTAAAAAAATTTTTGTTAATTAAAGAAGATATTTAATCAAAATTAAGTGAAATCATGTAAAGGGATACACATTACGAGTTAAAAATGTTAAAACAAATTTGCCATTAATATTTAATTTAAAATAGTTGTTTTAAAAATAATCTGAACTAGAACTGAACTATAACTGAACTAGAACTGAACTAGAACTGAACTAGAACTGAACTAGAACTGAACTAGAACTGAACTATAACTGAACTATAACTGAACTAGAACTGAACTAGAACTGAACTAGAACTGAACTAGAACTGAACTAGAACTGAACTAGAACTGAACTAGAACTGCACTAGAACTTAACTAGAATTGAACTAGAACTGAACTAGAACTGAACTAGAACTGAACTAGAACTGAACTAGAACTGAACTAGAACTGAACTAGAACTGAACTAGAACTGAACTAGAACTGAACTAGAACTGAACTAGAACTGAACTAGAACTGAACTAGAACTGAACTAGAACTGAACTAGAACTGAACTAGAACTGAACTAGAACTGAACTAGAACTGAACTAGAACTGAACTAGAACTGAACTAGAACTGAACTAGAACTGAACTAGAACTGAACTAGAACTGAACTAGAACTGAACTAGAACTGAACTAGAACTGAACTAGAACTGAACTAGAACTGAACTAGAACTGAACTAGAACTGAACTAGAACTGAACTAGAACTGAACTAGAACTGAACTAGAACTGAACTACAACTGAACTAGGACTGATCTAGGACTGATCTAGGACTAAACTAGAACTGAACTAGTACTGAACTAGAACTGAACTAGAACTATAACTGAACTAGAACTGAACTAGAACTGAACTAGAACTGAACTAGAACTGAACTAGAACTGAACTAGAAGTGAACTAGAACTGAACTAGAAGTGAACTAGAACTGAACTAGATATGAACTAGAACTGAACTAGAACTGAACTAGAACTGAACTAGAACTGAACTAGAACTGAACTAGAACTGAACTAGAACTGAACTAGAACTGAACTAGAACTGAACTAGAACTGAACTAGAACTGAACTAGAACTAAACTAAAACTGAAATAGGACTGACTAGAACTAAACTAGAACTTAACTAGAACTGAAATGAACTAGAAACTAAAACTGAATTAGAGTTGATTTAAAACTGAATTAGAACTTATTTAAAACTGATTTACAACATGAAGTAAAATTGTTTCCTATGGCTACTTTAACCATTAACTACCATTCCCTTTTGTGTAGTTCCATCAAAGTGCAAATCAATTCCATCACACTTTCGTGTTTGTGGTTTTTTATTATTTTTTCTTTTTTTTACATTTTGGCAAATAAATAAATTTGTACATGCCATGTTTAATCTTGGCTGAGGTTTACCTTTTTTTGATTATTTTGATTATTATTTCCAAATTGACGTATTCGTTTGATGTGCTGCATTGAATTTCATTTTGGGGTTTTGAAATTTATTATATCAATTACACAACTATTAAGAAATTCAATTTGAGATTATTAAAAAGCATAAACAAATAATGTAATATTTAGTTTGATAACAGTTTGAGGTTTTTTTGAAATCATATTCGATTTTTTTAATTTATTTATTAATTAATTAATTATAGGATGGCACCACTCCCCTAATATTGTCAGCTGCTAGTGGTCATACTTCATGTGTATTGGAACTACTGGAACAGGGAGCAGATCCAAATATTAGAAGAGCTACTGGGACAACACCTTTGTTTTTTGCTGCCCAGGGAGGCTACTTGGATGTGGTGAAGATATTAATAAAAGCAGGGGCAAGTGTGGATACACCCTCGGTGGTGAGTTTAACATGAAATTTAATTAATTTAAAGGAATTTTAATTGGTTTTTAAATGTTTAAAAGGATGGCGGTACTCCTTTATTTGTGGCAGCCCAGGGTGGTCATGTTAAATTAGTTAAGGAATTATTGGATTGTGGTGCCAATGTTAATGCTTGTATGAAGGTGAGTTTTGGAAACAGAGATACAAGTATTAAATGAATTTAGATTTGTTAATTTTTTTTTTTTTGTTTTGTCCTAATTAGGATCGTGCTACCCCCGTTTTTATAGCCGCCCAAAATGGTCATCGTACTGTTTTATCTTTACTTTTAACCGCTGGTGCTTATCCCGATACTAAACGTATAGATGGCGCTACTCCTTTATGGATTGCAGCCCAAATGGGTCATGATCATATTTGCAAGGTTTTATTACAAAATGGTGCTAATGTTGATGCTGTAAGGTGTGATGGTGCTACTCCTTTGTTTAAGGCGGCTCATAAAGGTCATGCAGCTGTGGTGACAGAGTTGTTGAAACATCGGCCTAATTTAACATTGTTGCCGGTAAGAAAAACTTTTTTTTTTTTTAATTATTTGAAGGAAATATGTATGCTTTTAATTTAAAAGAGCTTTAAAATGTATAAAAGTGTTCTTACTAAAAAGTTATAATATTTAAAGCAACTTAAAGCTCAGCTTAGCAGAATATTGTCAAAATAGTTACAAGTTGTAAAGGCAAAAAGTTTTCTAAAAGAAAATGTTTCTGATTTTACAATTAAAACTTTAGTCTGGAAATCATTAAGCTTTTTGAAAGAGAATTTGCTAATAGCAGTTTCATTAGCTGAAATTCAAGGCTTTCTAAACAATAACTTCAGTTTTGGCAGCTGAGAATTAAAGTTTTTTAAATATAAGCTTTATTTTTAGTAGCAAGGTCTTAAAGCTTTATAAAAAGGCTTCAGTTTAGTTAGCTGAAACTTAAAATTTCTAGTCCCAAACATGAATCCTACCAACTGAGATTTTATAATTAAAAACTTGATTTGCAGTAGCTGAGTACTAAAGCTTAATAAAGAACACTTTCCAAACTTAAATTCCAGCAGCTGATACTTAAAGCTTTTTAATCGAAAATGTTAAAATAAAGGTTTTGAAATAGCTGAAAAATTATATGTTCTTAAGAAAATTTTAGTCTCAGAAATATAATATTAAAGCTTTCCAATAAAGCTTTCTTTTATTTTTGGTTTAAAAACAAAAGTTTGGTTCAGTAGATAAAACTTTAAGTTTCCTAATAGATATTTTAAGTTCCATCTGAATTAAAATTTAGTTTTTAAAGCTTTGCACTAGCTTTGTTAACTGGGATTAAAACTATTTGAACAAAAACTTTGGTTTTGCATACTGAGAATTAAAGCTTTCTAAATTAACTCTAAATTAACAGCAAAGCTTTGTAAAAAGAATTCAATTTAGCCAGCTGAGACTAACAGCTTTACATCGAAAATGTTTACAGTTTGAGATTTACAGTTTTTTAAGGGAAATTCTACTCTCAGTTGCTGGAAATTTAAGTTTCTTTAAGAACTTTCTCAAAAAACTTTAATTTCAGCAGCTGTGATTAAAAGCTTTCAATGCAAGAGATAAATTTTCAGTAAATTAAATCTCTAGATTGTAGACTTAAGCGTTGGCAAAAGAGACCTAAAGCTTTATTTAGTTATTGGTTTAAAATTTCAGTTTCAGCAGATAATACTAAAGCTTTTTTATTATTCTTGGTTTGAAAAATAAAGCTTTAGTATTAGTTGATAAAACTTTAATTTTTTTAACTGATACCTTTAGTTCTAGTAGATTTTTAATTAAAAACTGTCTTAAAGATTCATAATTAAAGTTTTGAAACTCAAATGCTTTCGAAAGCTTTCTGAAGGAAAATTCTAATCTTGAAAGTTAAGACTAAAAGCTATCTTAAGGAAGACTTTCGTCTCCGCTGCTACTTTAAGCTTTGCGAACAAAAACTAAAATGTCGTCAGCTTAGATTAAAGCTTTCTTAAGCAAAATTTTAGCTTTTAAAAAGTCTCGGTACATGAAACTAAAAGCATTCTAGAGGAAAACTGTCGTAATAGATTTATAGTTAAACCTTTTAAACTAAAATTTAATTTTAACTTTCAGAAAGAAAATTCTATTCTTGTAAGCTAAGTTTTGAAGCTTTCTAAAGGAGAACTTGTGTATCTACAACTGCCTTAAGGTCTTAAAATAAAAACTAAAATATCATCAGTTTAGATTTAAAGTTTTCTAAAGTAAAACCTTAGCTTTAATTGCCAAAACATAAAGCTTTTAAAAAAGAACATTTTTGCTTCAATAACTGAGTTGTAAAACACTTTAAATGAAGCCTTTAGTGTTAAGATCTTGGAAATAAAGTTTTATAAACTCAAAATCGTCAAGTCAATATTTGAAACAAAAGTTTTAAAGCTTTCTGATTTCTCAATTTGAGATTTAAAGCGCTCTAAGCGATAAATTTAGATTCAAGGGATTTCGTTGTATTGACAGATTAGGCAAAAGCTTTAATATTAATATTAAACTTTAATATAATATTTAAGAAACTTCAGATAAAGCTTTTTAATTTCAGTTTAATAACACAGTTATTATCAACTGAAACAAGAATTTTTGTTAAAGAAAAGAATTTGCATCAACAGCTGTGTGTTATAGCTTTCGAATTTAATTCGATAAAACTTAAAACTTTTTATATTAAAACAAATTTCACTTCAACAGTTTTAATAAAAGCTTTAAGCTTACTAATTTCAGCAATTGCGACTTTAAACTATCTAGGAGACAACTTTAAATTCAGTGGATTAGGTTTCAGGTAGTTTATGCTTTTTGAGCGGAAACTTTAATATTAGCAAAAGAAACTAGAGATAAAGCTTTTTAATTTACTTTTTCAAACTTGATTTTGTTCAACTGAAACTGAACTTTCGTTAATAGAAATTAAGCTTTCCTGTAAATGAAAAGAGCTTATACTTTAAGCTTTCTAATTTCATTGGAGAGAACTTAAAGTTTTTTATATTATAACAAAACGTGTACCAAAAGCTGAAAAAATTAACTATTTTTAAACGAACATCAAACTTTTCATTAAAATCTTTTTAAAAATCATAAAAAGCTTTTTTTTAATTTTAAGAAACTCTTTTGTTTCAGAACGGTGAGACCGCTTTACATGCCGCCGCCATGTTTGGTCACATGACAGTGGTAAAACAATTAATAGCAGCTGGTGCTGATCCCAATCAAACAAATCATGATGGCCTAACACCTCTTCAGGTAGCACGTCAACAAAAATACACATCAATATGTGAGTATTTACAGGAACGTCAGAGGACCAATCAAAATAGAAATCAACAAAGTTAAAATCCCATAGGAAATCCATAGAAAATTAAAAAATAAAATAACATTTTAAACAAATTTAACTAAACCCGGCCATAATTGTTAATAAAGAAATATTGAATAATTTTTGGAAATTTAAAACAAGAAAAGAATCCAAAAAATAATGGAGCTGAGCTTAATAGAAACAGAAATAATAGAGCTTTTTAAACACTAAACTTACTCTCAGACAATTCTGGTTATCAAACACTTCTTTTTTTCACTTCCTCTGACATATTTTCACACACCTAATAAAAACAATTTACTCATACCCTACAGCTTTAAGAGAACTATAAATTAAGTAACAATTAAAACTAAAATAAAATCCATTTATTGTGGATAAAATTTATTCGAATATTTGTTTTATAATTGCACAATTATTTGATATTTATCAATGTTTTTTTCTGGCCTACTATAAAAATCTTTTATAATTAATTTATACAAAACTATTAATAATTTGAAAACTATTTTTTAAAAAAAATCCTAATTAATAATAATAACAAAGTAATTAAAATTATTATATAAAATTATTATAAAATAAAAGCACCACGTCCATTTTTTTATTAAAAAATAAATAAAATCAAAAGCTAACAAATTCTTATAACAAAAATATTCTTATGATAATCATTCATACCTTTTATGTGGTTTATTATAAAACGATACACTATTAAATAATTTAATAAACTAATTAAATAAATTGTAAATATGATTAAAATATTAATTAATTTATAATATAAACACTAAAAATAATTGTTGAACCTTTTTATGAATATAAGCAATTGTTAAACATGTGCAATACATATTTTCATTCTTTAAATTTAAAAAATAAATAAAAATAAAAAAATATATACATATATTAAAACTAATTAAAACTTTATTCAAAATCCTATTTTTGTTTAACTTAAAAAACCAAGTGTAAATTTATATAATAAATATAAAAATTTTATTTATAAAAAATTTAAAAATATTTAAATAAAATATAAATAAAAGAAACTAATGAAACCCTCAACCTATAAATTTTTATTATATACAGCATTTTAAAAGGGTAAGTGTATTTAATAAATAATTCGACTACCCATATCTCAGACACTTATGGCTCAATCTCTTTGATTTTTAATAACATTATTTTCATTATAATAAAAATATAATAAATAATATTAAAATTTATTTAAATCATATTTTGTAAAAGAAAATAACATTTCAACATACATTAAGCTAAATCTGTAAGTAATTTATTTTATAAACAGAAGTTTATGTTAAATATTTTATGCACAAGTTGTAATATTTTGTATATATTTTGTTAAACAGTTTCTTATGTTTTAATTTATTGTAAAAATCCCCCAAAATATATACAATAGCCTACCAAAATTCGTAGTAAAAAAAAAAAAAAAAATAAGATTTCTCTACCCATAAAAATTATTGAAGTGGAAAATATTACAAATAAATAAATTTGCTAAAATGTTATGTTAACAAAGTTTTTTTTGCTAAAACAATTGCAATAATGAATTTAATTAATTTTGTTTTACAAATTTTATACATTTTTAATAACTTATTCCATAATTAACACCAAATTAAAGTTTCATTACGCCAAACAAATTCTCAGAATTATAAATTGTGATTTTGAGGTTTATAAAAAAATTAAGCTTTGATTGTTAAACATTAAATAGGAACCAAAGATTTACAAATTTTTCTACAATTATCAGAAGATTGCGATTAAATTTGTCATTCAGAATTTGCGTTATTGTCTCAAACTCACGTGGGTTTGGACTATAATTAAATTAATTGGCATTGCAAATGTTGACGTTATTCATAAGGGAGTGGAAAATCATTAAGAAAAATTAGAAATAATGTAGGAGAAGTATTGTAGTCTAAGATACCCCTAAATTAATCCTGAATTTGTTTCATGAATTAAATTCCTTCAGACCATGATTCGAAAAACTTAAAATTTAGATTTGATTTTTTTTTTTGAGAAATAATGTTAACAATGTTGATTGAATTTTATCTTATTGAAATTTTGATAATATAGATAGACATATCTTGAAATTATATAGTTAATTAAACTCTCACTTTTTTGTATGAAAATATACTAATCCGGAAAAAATTTAGTTAATGGATTTTGACGAGTCAATTAAGAATCAGCCTTCACTTTTTTCCAATCACGTACTGATTTGTTTTTTATGGACATAACAAATATCATCACCTTATTTAGCGGTCACACTATAAAACTCGATAATGGTTTGTCCAATTAAGACTATAACTAAAGAACCTTTGACACGATTTTGATAAGCGATTCACCAAAAGATGCGTACGAAAATTGTATTCGAGGTATGTCAACAATATTTTTTATTCACTCAAAAATTTGGAGGCTTTGAGTTCGGCTAACTACAAATGCAAAGTACGAAAATAACTACTTTGGACTCAAAAGAATTCGGGAGCTTTGAGTTCGACTAAGAGCCTAAACACAACCAAGCGGATTATTTTTTTTTATATGAAGATTTGGCAGCTAAAACAAAACAGCGGAATCCGCTGAAAATTAAAATTTATTTTATTTTTTGCAACGGATTCTCAAAAGCTCTAATTTTCTCACTCTCCCTCTCTGAAGTTCTTGAATCAATTGGACAAGGGTAACCTTTAAAATATGAAGGCCAAAAATATAAGAAATTACTGTTTTTAAGGAAAACACAATAAAAAGTTAATTACGAGTATTTTTGCATGAATCTCGATGAAATTTAACGAAAATATAACTGAAGGTAACATAATAGTAAAAAAAGTTAATTTAACCCTCAACTGATCCTGGGGTCTGCATTTTTTAAACGTCCTTATTCATAATTTTTTAAAAAGAAAATTTTATTGATAAATAATTTGAACAAATAACATCATAATTACCACATTCTTTCCAGTAAAATAATGGCAAACTATCAGAATTAAACACAGAAATCATTGTATCGAAATCCATACAAAATATTTTTTGAGAAAAACTGTTATTACAATTTATTTTTAAATTAAAATTTTGCAAATAAACAAATAATCAATATATTATGTTATTGCTCTTAACATTTTTATTCAATACTGCCCTCTATATGTCAAGTTCAGTACAATTACTAGTAAAGTGCACAACTTCTGTTTAGCATAGACAACTACCTTCAGCAACTTGCATCATTTACAGTAAATGACAACAAATGTCTGTACTAAATGCAAGTTAAATGTTAAACTTTAAAATGTTAAATATAATATTCTCTGTTAATAAAAAATAAATTTATTTTTAAAATAAGAAAAATAAAAAGATAATAACTGCAAAATTATTTAACGCCAGAAATTAAGATAAAATTAAAACATATTTTGATACAAAATAATAAATATTTTTTAAATTGAACTCTATTCTCTCTATAAAATTTTGTTTTCACATTCATTATTTTATCAGGTAATTTTTTATAAAATTACGTTTAAATAACTTTCCAGGCACTATCAATAAGAAAACATTTTCATTTATCTTTTACGATTTTCTGGTTTAAAAATTGCCCAAGAATAATTTTTGTGTTTCATATTAAAACAGTTAACAGATTAAAAACTTTATGAGTGACCTCAAATTACAACATATGTACATAAAATCCTTAAGCCTGTAATCTAAAATGCATTGTATAATGTTTAAACATCCAAGTACATAATACTATATAAAGTATCGACTTAATCTACTTCTAGTAGCACATACTTAAAACATGCTGCTGTAAAATGTTATTGAAAGGATTTTAAATTTTAAACTTACACAAGAAAATTGCTAACAAAAACAAGAACATAATACAATTAGTAATATACTTCTTATAAATTTAATTAAAATTTCTTCAAATGCAACAAGGAACAAGTACTATAAGCACAGCATATGTTGGTCGTTATGTGGGTTTTTTTACTAAAATTGTAAGTAAATTTAGCTGGAAAAAATATATTTATTTAGTTTGGGAGTATTATTTTCTTCTTTTTTTGGTAAATACCATTTTGAAGAAATGAAACTTTGTATTTGTTTGGTCACCCAGTGGGATTTTGTTGAAATATAAATAAATAAAAATTGTTTGCTAGAAAATTTCTGTAAAATAACGAAGCCAGAATAAATAAATTTAAAATATATTGCAGAAAATTAAATTCAGTATAAAACTAGTTTATTTCAGGTTGAGTTTTAATTTAGCTCAAATTCAGTTCCACATCAATTCAATACCATAAAGTTCAGTTCTAGTTTTAGTTCAGTTCTAGTTCAGTCCTAGTTCAGTTCTAGTTTTAGTTCAGTACTAGATCAGTTCTAGTTCAGTTCTAGCTTAGTTCTAGTTCAGTTCTAACTTAGTTCTAGTTCAGTTCTAGTTCAGTTCTATTTCAGTTCTAGTTCAGTTCTAGTTCAGTTCTAGTTCAGTTCAGTTCTAGTTCAGTTCTAGTTCAGTTCTAGTTCAGTTCTAGTTCAGTTCTAGTTCAGTTCTAGTTCAGTTCTAGTTCAGTTCTAGTTCAGTTCTAGTTCAGTTCTAGTTCAGTTTTAGTTCAGTTCTAGTTCAGTTCTAGATCAGTCCTAGTTCGGTTCTAGTTCTAGTTCAGTTCTAGTTCAGTCCTAGTTCAGTTCTAGTTTAGTTCTAGTTCAGTTCTAGATCAGTCCTAGTTCGGTTCTAGTTCTAGTTCAGTTCTAGTTCAGTTCTAGTTCAGTTCTAGTTCAGTTCTAGTTCAGTTCTAGTTCAGTTCTAGTTCAGTTCTAGTTCAGTTCTAGTTCAGTTCTAGTTCAGTTCTAGTTCAGTTCTAGTTCAGTTCTAGTTCAGTTCTAGTTCAGTTCTAGTTCAGTTCTAGTTCTAGTTCAGTTCTAGTTCAGTTCTAGTTCAGTTCTAGTTCAGTTCTAGTTCTAGTTCAGTTCTAGTTCAGTTCTAGTTCAGTTCTAGTTCAGTTTTAGTTCAGTTCTAGTTCAGTCCTAGTTCAGTTCTAGTTCAGATCTAGTTCAGTCCTAGTTCAGTCCTAGTTCAGTTCTAGTTTAGTTCTAGTTCAGTTCTAGATCAGTCCTAGTTCGGTTCTAGTTCTAGTTCAGTTCTAGTTCAGTTCTATTTCAGTTCTAGTTCAGTTCTAGTTCAGTCCTAATTCAGTTCTAGTTCAGTTCTAGTTCAGTTCTAGTTCAGTTTTAGTTCAGTTCTAGTTCAGTTCTAGTTCAGTTCTAGTTCAGTTCTAGTTCAGTTCTAGTTCAGTTCTAGTTCTAGTTCAGTTCTAGTTCAGTTCTAGTTCAGTTCTAGTTCAGTTCTAGTTCTAGTTCAGTTCTAGTTCAGTTCTAGTTCAGTTCTAGTTCAGTTTTAGTTCAGTTCTAGTTCAGTCCTAGTTCAGTTCTAGTTCAGATCTAGTTCAGTCCTAGTTCAGTCCTAGTTCAGTTCTAGTTTAGTTCTAGTTCAGTTCTAGATCAGTCCTAGTTCGGTTCTAGTTCTAGTTCAGTTCTAGTTCAGTTCTATTTCAGTTCTAGTTCAGTTCTAGTTCAGTCCTAATTCAGTTCTAGTTCAGTTCTAGTTCAGTTCTAGTTCAGTTTTAGTTCAGTTCTAGTTCAGTTCTAGTTCAGTTCTAGTTCAGTTCTAGTTCAGTTTTAGTTCAGTTCTACTTCAGTTCTAGTTCAGTACTAGTTCAGTATTTTCATTCGGTAATAAATCAATATTAAACAAAATTATTTTTGTTGTATAAAGGTTTATAATTAGTTTATGTTTATTTATTAATAAGAATTTAAATAACTTCAAGGCTTTTACAAACACTAATAACATTGCAAAATTTTCTACTCTAATTTATGCCCAAAAGTTTTCCAATTCTTCTCTGTTGAAATTTTTGTTACCAAATAAAGTATTTAAATTTAAACTCTAATTACAAACAAATTTATATTTAATGGCAGATAAGGGTTTGTTTAAATGTATGTATATGAGCTGTAATAGTTTATAGTTTTAATATTTGCATTTATATTTATATGTTGTCCTAGTTTTAAAGCCGGAAATTAATTTTAGTTTCCTAAATGTTTTAGCAAAATGTATAAAATATTTATGTTGACAATATACAAAATCAAGATAAACAATGTACAATGTTTATATTATAAGCTAATTAACAAATTTGGGAGCGTAAAAATATAAAGGAAATTGGAAAATTAGAAAATTTAAAAGTAAATACATATTTACTTTGCAGTATTTTAAAACTATAAACTTATCTTATTCATAAAAAACTTATTTTCTTTCTTGAAAATGAAGAAACTTTTTAAGAATTTCCCTTTCCCTTTATTATTAGACTTGAAGCTCCTACGCTCCTGTTTCTATTCATTTGCATCCATGTAAATTTGTATTGTCATGCATATCAAGCCAAATGGAAGGCAATTGTAATTGTAATGGTAGTTTTGTCTGCATACAAAATCAGACAATTGAATGCTGTTATGAATTTTAATCATAATAAAACTATCTGCATTTACATAGGATAAACATATAAATATACCTAGTTTTATCTACATATAACTATTATCCTTACACATACTATAGTATAAGGATAATAACATTTTAAATGTATTTGTATATCTAATATCTCTCTCTTATATGTTAATTTGTTAATAATTATGCGTATCTAACGGGAAACATTCTTTCCAACAAAATAAAGCCTAAACTAAACATAACAAAGGTAAACCATAAGAAATAAAAAAAGGTAAATCTATAAACAATAAAGTGTTAGGACATGCCAAATTTTCTATTAAGTTAGACAAAGATTTACTGATTAGAAAATCAATTTTCATCTGGTTGTGTAATACAAGCACAACGCAATTTGTGTGGCCAGAAGAAAAAATAAAAATATTATTGAAAATTATTTGAGAGCTAAAAGGATATTTTTTGCTGTACAGCAAATAAATTGACCTTAATTCTGAGAAAAGTTAAAGAAACAGGTGTTTCATATTATGAGTATTTGGGGTAGAAGTATGAAAAAAGGATTAAGGTGACCTTTACAATCTTTTGGAAAATTGAAAAGTTAATTGTGTGAAATTGATAAAGAAGATGGATTTTTGTTAGGTTCAAAGGGGGCAAAAGTATTAACTTACAAATTTTATAATAATAGTAGTAAAACAGGATGCTTGCCGAAAATATTAGAGAATTTAAATTAATATCATAACTTTCTTATTTGAATTTTATTATTTGAATAAACAATTTTAGTTTCCTCTAGTTCAGTTCCAGTTCAGTTCTCATTCAACAATTCAGTTCTAGTTTAATTCTAGTTCAGATCTAGTTCAGTTCTAGTTCAGTTATAGTTCAGTTCTATTTCAGTTTTAGTTCAGTTCTAGTTCAGTTATAGTTCAGTTCTAGTTCAGTTCTAGCTAAGTTCTAGTTCAGTTATAGTTCAGTTATAGTTCAGTTATAGTTCAGTTCTAGTTCAGTTCTAGTTCAGTTCTAGTTCAGTTCTAGTTCAGTTCTAGTTCAGTTCCAGTTCAGTTCTAGTTCAGTTCTAGTTCAGTTCTAGTTCAGTTCTAATTCAGTTCTAGTTCGGTTCTAGTTCAGTTCTAGTTCAGTTCTAGTTCAGTTCCAGTTCAGTTCTAGTTCAGTTCTAGTTCAGTTCTAGTTCAGTTCTAATTCAGTTCTAGTTCAGTTCTAGTTCAGTTCTAGTTCAGTTCTAGTTCAGTTCTAGTTCAGTTCTGGTTCAGTTCTAGTTCAGTTCTAGTTCTGTTCTAGTTCAATTCTAGTTCAGTTCTAGTTCAGTTCTAGTTCAGTTCTAGTTCAGTTCTAGTTCAGTTCTAGTTCAGTTCTAGTTCAGTTCTAGTTCAGTTCTAGATCAGTTCTAGTTCAGTTCTAGATCAGTTCTAGTTCATTTCAAAATCAATTCTAGTCTACTTCATTTTAAAATCAGTTCAGTTCTAGCTCAGTCCCAGTTCAATTCTAGTGCAGTTCTAGTTTAGTTCTAGTTCATTTCTAGTTCAGTTCTCGTTCAGTTCTAGTTCAGTTCTAATTCAGTTCTACTTCAGTTTTAGTTCAGTTCTAGTTCAGTTCTAGTTCAGTTCTAGTTCAGTTCTGGTTCAGTTCTAGTTCAGTTCTAGTTCAGTTCTAGTTCAGTTCTAGTTCAGTTCTGGTTCAGTTCTAGTTCAGTTCTAGTTGAGTTCTAGTTCAGTTCTAGTTTAGTTCTAGTTTAGTTCTTATTCAGTTCTAGTTCAGTTCTAGTTCAGTTCTATTTAATTTTTTTATCATTTCTAGTTCGGCATTATTTTAGTTTTATTTTAATGACAATTAAGTTTTGGATTTTATTATTAAAAAAATTTTAATTGCTTTTGCTTTTTCATTTATTTTGTTTTTTTTTATCCCAGTTAATTGTTTTTCTAGTTTTTAATTAAATTCTATTTAGTTGTTTATCACCTTTTCTCGTTATTTTTAAATTTAATCTATAAACCACATCTAATTGTACCCTTATTTTTCAACTTAAAATCTGCTCTGAAAGCATTTGTCTGTTTTTAAGATTTAACTAATTTTTTTTTTGCTAAAAATAAATAAACAAAAAACTCAAACAATTATAGCAGCATTTTGCGAAACAAACTACTTTAGTAATTTAGATTTTTTCTCCAAAACCTGAAAAATAAAATGAGGGCAAAGGTTACCATGAATTTTATTTAGTCTAAATGTATAATAATACTCAAACAATAAAAAGTAACTAAACAATAAAATATTTAACTAAAACAGCAACTACAAAACAGTATTATGTTTTCTTATATAAGATGAGTAAAATATGCTTTTGGAACAATAAGGATAAAAGGAATGTAAAAGAGGAAAAAAAGGGTATGGTGGCTGTAATGTTTAATTTGAAACAGGGATTTTATCAAATTAGTGATGAAGTTTTATTAAAATTATAGAAAATTGGACAAACAAGAAATAACTAATCTTTTATTTGTGGAAATCACTAAAGACCTTTAAGGGATCATCAAATAATGAAATATTATTTAATTCAGATATTCCGAAACCTTTAGACATTTGTTCACAAATATGGAATTAATTTAATTTTTAATTAAATTGAACTAAGTTAAATTATTTACTTATGTTAGGTAGGGTGTATAAAGTTCGTTAATATATAATATATATATATATATATATATATATATATATATATATATATATATATATATATATATATATATATATATATATTTTGTGATTTCTCCATCCCTGCTATTGTTTTCTTTTACCAGCAACAAACTGAATTATATTCTGTTGGTTTTTGTGGTCAGCAACATATCACATCAGCATAAAAGATGCGAAAGCATGTCGTTAACAAACATTTACGGTTTTTTGTTTTTGTGTTATAACGAAAGCTTACATAAAATTATCTAAGTATTACATCAGTCTTCCCATAGTTTTTAGGGAATTTTAATTAATAAAATCTTTTTTAAAACAATTTTTTTCGTCTATCAATTAATTGTATTACATAATTGAAATTTATTTACTAGAAATGTTATAAACACAAAATAGTCATATTATATATCATTTTAAGGGAAATTGTGTCTAGTTATAATAAAATTTAGTATTTTGGAATGTATAAAAGACTTTTATTAAAAAAAAAAAAAAAATACTAATACAAAAATTAAAATTATGTTTACAGGAACATATTTCATAAATTTGAACCTGAATATTTTTGAAATGGTTAAAGATATCAAAATTATTCTTGCACTCGTTATGAAGTAGTTAATTTAGATTTCAGAAATGTAAAGTTCAGATAAATATATAAAATTTATCTATATATTTCTTGGTGTTAAAATTTTTGTTATTGAAAATATGCGTTTTTTGAGAAATTTTTTTTTTCATTTGGCCAAATTTATTTGCAGATTATCATAATTTTTTGCAAAAACTTTAAAAACATATCATACTGTTCAATCTAATTCAAAAAAGTGCCGATATCTATAATCAAAATTTGTTACAGGCTCATAAAATTAAATATTTGTTAAAAAATTTAGCGTTTTTAACTACTGCTAGATGTATGGTGCACGTTCAAAATTTTACAAAATTACTCTTGAAAGCTTCTTTAAAGTCTAGTATTTTAGAAAATATCAGAAACTGAGCAAAAATTTAAATTTTTGAATCCTGTTTTGAAATTTTTACTTTGAATTTTTTTTCTCGTTATCGAATTGAGAAAAGTCAAAATTTGTTTGCATAATTTAGAAAATTATGAATATTTTCAAACTATTTTTTAAAACAGTTTTAGAATTTTTATTTAAAAAGTTATAGGGCAAAAACAAAAATAGTCAAGGTAAAAAAATGGGTAATTTAATTTTTTAAGTAAAATTTTTTTTAACCCTAGAAAATTATGTGGTTCGTTAAGTATTCTGTAGAATTCAGAAATGTAAAAATATTTAAAATCGGTTCATATTTGTAAAAGTTACAAGGTCCGATATGTTTTTCATCCACGAGGTGGTCAACTTTGGCTCACTGTAGCACCCACCGTGCTTAAGCTACATACTCCAACAAACAATATTCTTAAAGCCTATTTTCTTCTCCATCAATGTTCAAAGAAAATGTAAAAGATACAAATTATTACGATTTATTTTTTCCTTCCTTTTTTTCCATTCCATTCCTTTTTTTTTCTATGTTTCTTTCTCCCTTTCCTTCTTTCGGCATAAAAATGCAGCACAATCGAAGGCAGCATTAGAAATTTATCAAATCCTTCAATTCTCTCCTTCATCTTATTCATTTTCATTATTTTTTCCTTTCATTTCCTTTCTTTAAATTTTTTCTTCCTTTCCCTAATTTTTTTCTTCCTCTCTTTACTTTAATTCTTTATATTACTGATATTATTTTTTGTTGAAACTATTGTTTTTTTCTCTTTTGAGAGCCTTTTCGCCCTTTATTATCCTTGTTCATTTTCATCTTTCAATTTCTTCTGGTCTTTCTATAATTTTTTCTCTTCCTTTCTTTCCTTATATTATAGGAAATGTTTCCCTATTGGAACTCTTGCTTCTCCAGAAAGTTTAAGAACTTTTTCCTATTTCTGTCCTCCTTTTCCTTTGCTTTCTATTATTTATTTCTTTCTTTGGTCAAATTTACCAAGTTTAGATTTTTTGCACTAATTCTGAAAGAGTTCCTGTACGATCAGAAAGTAGATCTAGATTCACTGGAATATAATATATTAGTAAAATTATTTCCCTTGTAAGTATTTCCCTTTCTCGCTTTACTACCTATCCTTTCATTTCTAGCTTTATCTCCATTGATTCATTCCTTTTTATTTTTTATTTACTTTCTACATATTCTTCCTTTTTCCCCTTCCTTTCTAGCTTTGCCTCCTTTCCAGTATTTAAAAAATATGTTTATTGGTATTGTTGCTATGCCTTTGTTGCTCCTCTCATATAATTTTTAACAACTTTCAAGATTACCCTTCTATTTAGCTTCTATTCCATATACTTATATCCTAGCACATGTTTATAATATACAGGTTTAATTAACAAAACATATAGAAAGAAATATATTATAATGTTTGTTAATACAGTTTTGTATGCTATAAAAACAAAAATTCTTTTATTAAATTTAAGCCTAGATATGTAACTTCTTCCAATAAGAAACTAAAAATTTTTTAATATACAACCACTCATCTTCTTTTCTTAAAAATTTTCAAAAATTAATTTAAATTTCTAACTTCTTTCGAATTAAAAAAAAATTTATATTATAACATAGTGTATTACAAATTCGTTTTATTCCTTCTTTTCATCTAAATATTAAATTTAGTTTTAGGCACTAACATTATTTTTGCAACATATGTTTGCCATTGTTTAAGTAATAGAATAGATAATTAAATTAAAATAAATTATATTCTACGCCGCCTCTTGTACACATAACACACATGTTATGTTTATGGCAAACATGGCAAAAATATTATAGTCGACACAATACTTAATGAGTAGTTTTAGTTTAATTTCCATTTAAATTCTAATTAGTGTTTTTCTTTAGAGTTGTTTGAAGATATTTGAAGTTGTGTTATGAGTAAATATTTAAATAATTATTAAAATGTTTCATTTGAGAATATAATTTGTTTCAGAAGCTAATACTATATTTGAAGTTGTAAACAAATAAGTTTTTTTTTGCGAATCATTTAAATGTTTAGTTTAGTTGATAAAATTAATTCGGTTTGATATATTAACTAGAAATAATTAAAAATAAAATAAGAAATTTGTTAAAAAAAAAATTAATTGGAAAGCTTTTAATACACTAGATACATATTAGTTGGGTCCTTGAGACATCAATAAGTATAAATTAAACTGTGTTTATATATTCAGTGACATTTTAGTCTGGGGCAACAAAAGTCTTAATATGTATATTTTTATGTATAATTTTAACGCTCAATATGATAATTTAAATAAGCAACTATGTATGTCTTTTTAACTTTTTTATATCATATTTCTTACTTAAGTTTTTTAAGCCGTTCCACGTTGGTGTAAAATGTCTCAAAAATGGCGATTAATTAAATTTTTGTAATAAAGTTGGGTAGCGAATAAAAATAGACAAAATTGTGCATCAATATCAACTAAAATCTTTAAGCTAGGTTGTGTTTTTTTCTGATTTTGAGCTGCCAAAGTTAAACATTTTTTAACATTTTAGAAAAATAGTAAAAATTTGAATTTTCATAAATTTTCAGTGCATTTATTTTAAATAAAAAGTCTTTTAAAGTACAAATTTAAAATTGAACCATAAACTTTAGGTATTTAAGTGTACTTTTCTTTAAGTATTTGTAAATTTTATTTTGTTCCAATATTTTTATTATTTTTTTGAAAATTGTTCTAAAATACAATAATTTTAAATTTTCGTGGAATGTAACATAAAATTTTACAGGACAATTGTTATGAAAATTTTCTGAAAAATAGTAAATATTGTCCACTTTAATATTATGATAAAAAATCGTGCACATATATAGCCCGATTTCAGAAATTATTTTTTTTTTCGAAAAAACTCCAGTAGATTTCATACAAAAAATAGCCTAAGTGCAGATATTTTGTATGCTTTATCAAACATTAAACAGTGGGTCAGAATCGAAATAAATCTGTAACTTCTAATCAACTAGTTGGATTTACATGAAATTTCACATAGGCGTAGCAGAGGACAGTGATATTTTGAGTTTAGAAGCAGGATCCCATATAAGTTTCAGGAGTGCAGGGGGTTCAAAATGGTACTAATGTTTAACCACTAGTGAATTTTTATTCCTAATCCGATTTCTAAAATTTTTATATCATCTTAAAGTGCTTGATAAATCCTTGATAGAAAACATGCTTGCATATACTATGTCTCCTATATATTCTTCAAGATATATTCATTTGAAATTTCAACAAGCTTAACTTTACAAGATGTTGGTCAAGTCTTTTCCATATATATCCCAACATTTTCAAGCGATATTATCATATTTTCTGCAATTTATTAAAGTACAAAATTTTCTGTCGATTAAAGAAGATTTTAAGTCGAAAATAAACGGTTTTGAATTGCCAAGTTTGCAAAAATTAATAAACAGACGGACGGAAGGACAGACATTAGAATTCTTAAAAAAAAGTCTTAAAATTCCAAAAGCATATTATTTTTTTACTTTTTGACTATTATAAAAACTAAATATTACCTTTCCTTGAACTAAATGCCATTTTCAACCCATTTAACCCAAATGTATAGACGGACAGACGGACATTGCCATTCTGTCAAAAAATATTTTAGAATTCTAAAAATGCATTTTGTTTTTAATAAATAGAAAAAAATAGAACGTGATCATTAAAATTCAGATATCACTTTTTTCTGAATTAAGCGCCATTTTCGACCCATTTAAATGTATAGACTGACAGACGGACATTACCATTCAGCCAAAAGACATCTCATAAATCTGAAAATTAATTTTTTTACTTACTTATGAATAAGAAAATTAAATGTGATCTTTAAAGTATTGATATCACCTTTCTCTGAATTATACATAATATTCGACCCATTTAACTCTAATGCATAGAGGGACGGATATTACCATTCTGTAAAAAAAAAATATCTTAAAATTCTAAAACTGATTTTATTAACCTAATATTCAGTAAAAAAAATAAAACGTGATCATTAAAATTTTTATATCACTTTTCCCTGAATTAATTGCCATTTTCGACCCCTTTTACCCCAATGTGCGCTCACTTCTATTAAACTGTTTGACTTTATAAATTTTTGTTATAAAATCTAAATGAAACTCTGGCTAATCTTTCTTCAGTTGTTCAATAAACTGTTTGTATTTTTCATTATTTTTATACCCACCATCAAAAAGATGGGGGGTATATTGATTTTGTCATTCCGTGTGTAACATGTCGAAGGAATCATCTAAGACCCCACAAAGTATATATTTTCTGGGTCCTAATTAGATTCTGAGTCGATCTAGCTATGTCCGTCCGTCTGTCTGTCTGTTGAAAGCAGGATAGAGCTCGAACGGAGCAACGTAGGTGGACGAAATTTGGCACAAATATTTATCTTATATAAGGTTTGTTTGGTATTGAAAATGGGCAAAATCAAACAACAAAAAAGTTATGGGCTAAAAACTAGAAACACAGGGTGTCCGTTTTATACTTTTCTGCTGATATTTCTTTAACAAAAGCATGTATGACAAAGAAATTTTGTACGTATAGTTCGGGGATTGATATAAACTCAGAAACCAAAAATGGGCATGGTCCGCCCACTTTACCGCCCACCTCCCATATAAGGTGAAAATCAACGAAATTGTGTTCAAGTAGTTTAAAGACCAATGTAAACTCGAAACAAAAAAAGGGCGTAGTCCGCCCACTTTACCGCCCCTTCCCATATAACGTTAAATTTGAAAAAGTTGATGGTGGGTATATAGATTCGGCCGGGCCGAATATAATTCGCGCTTGTTTTTTTTAAATCTAAGTGGATAAAGATGAAGTGATAAGTGGCATAGTTTCTTTTTCTGTATAACGAAGAATTATGCCAGCTAAGCAATGTAGTTTAGATGAAAAAAATCAAGTTTATACTTTTTCTGCTTTTTGCAATTAAAATAATATTTTTGTAAAAAATTGTTTTTTTGAGAAACTATAAATGTTTTATCTGTAATAAAATATTTGTTATTAAAGATATTTTAACGAAATTTTCGGTGGATATATACTTTATAGTGTAAAATGAGAAAAAGAAAAAAACTTTAAGAATTTTGTAAAAGGAATCCCACAATTCCCAAAAAAACACGGAAAATCCCAAAAATGGGTTTTTTTCACATTTTCGGCTATAAAATCCACATTTTTTCGAAGTCCCATAGATTTTGATTGAAAACTTTTAACAACATATTACAAATTCTTAAACTGTAAACGGAATACTGATTCATTCTTTGGAATTTGAGAAAATATAGACTAAAGTCAAAACTTTCATATAAAATGGGTCGTATTCGGGAGGGAGTGTACCTTGACCATTTGAGTTATTTGGCTTGTTTTTTATTTTGAAGACTTCTCTGTGAAGATACCTTTCAGAAAAATATAAAATTATTATATGTTGTTAAAGAAAATTTTATTGTAGAGAAAAAAAGTGTAGATAATTTTTTGGCCAAAAAATCACAGAAAGTCGTCATTTTGGTTATTTTCAAATTCAAAATCGTTTATATTTGAACTCAATAAAGATATCGACTTCAAATTTTTTTTATTAAATAGATAATTTTATTTTTTAATTAGCTAAAGAAAAAATAAATTAAATCGGTCGGAAACACTAAGATATATATGAAAAAACTGGAGCAAGAACATGCAAAATTTAGGTATTTAAAAATCAAATGCAAATAACTTAAAAACTATAAGAGATAAATAGGACATGCAAGCATATTTTTTGTAGCTCTTATCAGTGCCTACAATAATCTATAAAAATATTTGAAATTGAACGAGAAACAAAAATTTGGCAAGCGATTAAAAAATTTGTATGTCAGAGGTACCCAACTTTGAGCCCTTTTAGCTTTGCCCCTGAGCGGTCTGTACGGTTCCCCTTCCAAACATAAAATTATACACTCCTCTGCTATGCCTATACCAAGTTACAGATTTATTTCCAAAAAATTTCGATTCTGCCCCACTGTGCAATCCTTATTTTATTTATTTCTAAAATTTTTCTTTTTTTTTTTCAAGGTTCTCAATGCTAGTGACCGGTCCCAGTTCCGGAACTTTATATGAGAGGAACCTGTTATTTTACATGGGGTTGTCATTGAAGGTGGCTAATTAGCAACTTGGGACAGGTCACAGGATTAATATAATAAAAATTTGATAAAAATTCGGTATTCGTTTACTTTTTAAACATTTTTTTTTTTATCAAATTATGTTTATTTTTATTTTATAATTTTTCGTTAATGTCGTTGACGGCATCGAATCGATGTTCATCTAACGTATGTTATGTTTTATAGTCTTCAACGCTAACCACTCAGCTACTGATTGTGTCACCTGGTTCCCAATTGGAACTTTGGTAATGAGTTAGGTGTCAATTGGTACTCAACTGGTACTGAGGAACCGGTCCATTACTGCAATTGGCAAAAATTTCCCGCAGAGTAGTTTCTTTCATTTTCAACTATTTATCCTTCCTTTACGTCTTCACCTTCTTTTCACTTCATTCTTTTCTAATTGGACTCATCGTGTCTTTTCTTCTTGGAAAAATAGTTTCTTTTCCAACCATTTCTTTCTTTTCTTATGCTTCTTTTTTTATTTCTCTGCTTTCTTCAGTTCTCCCTTCTCTTAATTGGATGAGACCCATTAAACGGGGGCAAAATCAAACATTTTTGGAAATAAATCTGTAAGTTCTAATCGTCTGGTTGGATTTGCGTTTGTTTTTTTGACAAATTTGGCAAGCAATTAAAAATTTTATATATAAAAAGTACCCTAATTTAAGCCCCCCCTAGGTCTGCCCCTGAGGATACTTTTGGGTCCCCCTTACAAACTTAACATTGTACATTCCTCTGCTACGCTTATACAAAATTTCACGCAAATCCAACCAGATTAGAAGTTACAGATTTATTTCCAAAGAATCTTCCATACTGCCCCACTGTGCATTATAGGATTAAACACAATTCTTTTATTAGTTTTTCTCATTTCTTTCTTCACTTTCTTATCTTCATTTGGTTTCATTTATTTTTAATTGGACACAATGTATTTTTCCTATTCTTTCCTAATTTCATGATTCCCTTTCTTTTTTCTAGGAAGTGAGACAGTAGTAGCAAACCTGGGTAACGTACATTTCTTTTCTCTTTTTTCGTTTTTTATTTCTTTCTTCCTCTTTGTATTCTTTTCGCTTTATTCCTCCTATTTGAGCCCAAGCAAGTGGGACTCTTGAGCAATGATTGAAGCCAACCTTTTCTTTCCTTCCTTTTGGTCCTCTCCTTTATATCCTTTTATTTTCTTTATATCTTGTTCTTTTCTTTCTTCAAGGAAGTGAGATAATTAGAGCTAACCTGGGTAACGTAAATTTTCTTTCACTTCTTTATTTTGTTCTTTCCCTTCCTTCCTTTTCTTTATATATTTATTTTCGCTACATTCCTCGCATTTGGACCCAGAGAATTGAGATCCTTGATAACCCTTAGAGCTTAACTTTTAAATTTCTGTTGCGTCGACTCCTTTCTTCTATCCGAAGAAGTGAGGCTGTTTGTGCTGACTTGAATAAAGTTATTTGCGTTCCTTTTCATCCTTTGATTCCTAATTAGACCAACATGAAGAATATAAATGTGTTTTACATTACCTTTCATTTTTTTACTGCTCACCTTTATAGTTTTACACTCTGGTCCTGATATATTTCTTCTCTTCTTTCTTACCCTTACTTCCTTTCCATTTCTTTTTTGTTTTTATAGTTTTATATGCTTTCCTTCCTTTGTTATATTCTCTCCTAGTTGGATCCAAGCAATAGTGAGACTTAAAAAGAATTTAAAATTAACATGGAAAATCGAATTGTAATCTTAACTTCCTTTTCTACTTCCTAATTGGATTCAAGTAAAATATTTAATTCTAATGAAGTAAATTTGTTGTTATATTTCCATACTTTAACTTCATTCTTTAGTTTTTCTTTATTTTTTTCCATTTTCATTATTTTTATTGATGAATTATATTCCTTGATGAATACCTCTCCTCATATATTTTTTCTTTCCTTTTATACCGGCCCTTTTCTATCATTCCACGATTATATACAAAAATATATATATTTTTCATTTGTGTCTTGGACTACATCAAAAGTTTTCAATTAGTTACAAAAATTTCCCAAGTGTATAAAAATTTTTCAAGGTATTCTAATATTTTTCTATCTGGACAATATATGCAAATATTATATTAAATTAATTTACTACTATTAAGTTCTTAGGATGATATATATGGTCTTAAACCGAACATTAACTCTGGAATATAAATGAAATTCTTCATCATTACACTCATAAAAATTTATCACATTTTTCTTTTAAATTTATTTTATTCTCTTCATAAGAAGGACATTTGTATCCCATATAATTGTTACAATTATTTATAATCATTATTATAATAAGTACAATTGATGTTTTGTTTTTGTTGCTGTTGTAGTTGTTTACTTACCACAAACGGCAGGAAGAGAAGAAACAAATGACTGGATCATTACAAAATTTTAATTCCGATGCTTTCAAGCACTTTATACCACATCCAAAGGCATTGTTTATATGTATTTATATTTTTACTATTGTTTTTGTTATTGTCTTACAACGATATAAACAAGAGAATGCAATGATGACAATTTTTTTCTTCATGCTAAAAAGCGTTTGGTCTGCTGTATTTGTATGTGAATAAACTGTAAAAGAAAACAAAAGCCAACATATAAGTGACTTTGAAAAATTGCAGCAAATCAAATTAAGGACACAAGCTATAATAAAATCTTGTATAAGGAAAACGAAAAAAAAAAAAAAAAAAAAAAAAAAACAACTGTCGTTTGCTGTTTGCACGAAGGCAAACAATCCAAAACCATTCAACCAACCAACAAACAACTAACCAAGTCAGCAAGTAAATAGCAAACAACTATAGTTTCATTTTTATTTCATTTCAGTTTACTTTTTGTTGATATTTTTAACCAAAAACAACTATTGTTTTATGTGGTTTTTCTTTACTTGAGCTCTTAAAAGGATGCGAATGAAAAACAATGAAAAATGGAACTTTTGTTTTTGGTAGTTAAAATGAAAAAAAGGACTTCGAAATATGAAATAAAAAAAAGAAGAAAATAAATCAAAACAAAAATATATGTAATAAAAAAAAGAATAAATTGAATTTTTGTATTACATTTACTTTACTTTGAGCATTAATGGTAAATAGCTGAAATGTAAAAGAGTTTGCAAGTTTCTTTATTTATTTCCTTCCATTCATTTATTTAAGTTTAAGCATAAAATTCGCAAGAAAAATTATTTCTTAAATACCATAATTTATCATCGACTAATGCAAGTGAAGTCTTGGCATTGACATGTTTTCCCACAAAAGATGCCCTACAGTGCAAGAAGGAAATCTTTAACGAATTTATGAGAATGAAAAATTATTTCGAAAGAAAAATGTTGAGATCACAAAGTTCAAAGTTAAGAAAATTTAAAATGTCCATTTTGAAAAATTAAGGAACTGGAACTGAAGTAGAACTGAATTAGAATTGAAGTAGAATTGAACTAAAACTGAACTAGAACTGAACTAGAACTGAACTAAAACTGTGCTAGAACTGAACTAGAACTGAACTAGAACTGAACTAAAACTGAACTAGAACTGTGCTAGAACTGAACTAGAACTGAACTAGAACTGAACTAGAACTGAACTAGAACTGAACTAGAACTGAACTAGAACTGAACTAGAACTGAACTAGAACTGAACTAGAACTGAACTAGAACTGAACTAGAACTGAACTAGAACTGAACTAGAACTGAACTAGAACTGAACTAGAACTGAACTAGAACTGAACTAGAACTGAACTAGAACTGAACTAGAACTGAACTAGAACTGAACTAGAACTGAACTAGAACTGAACTAGAACTGAACTAGAACTGAACTAGAACTGAACTAGAACTGAACTAGAACTGAACTAGAACTGAACTAGAACTGAACTAGAACTGAACTAGAACTGAACTAGAACTGAACTAGAACTGAACTAGAACTGAACTAGAACTGAACTAGAACTGAACTAGAACTGAACTAGAACTGAACTAGAACTGAACTAGAACTGAACTAGAACTGAACTAGAACTGAACTAGAACTGAACTAGAACTGAACTAGAACTGAACTAGAACTGAACTAGAACTGAACTAGAACTGAACTAGAACTGAACTAGAACTGAACTAGAACTGAACTAGAACTGAACTAGAACTGAACTAGAACTGAACTAGAACTGAACTAGAACTGAACTAGAACTGAACTAGAACTGAACTAGAACTGAACTAGAACTGAACTAGAACTGAACTAGAACTGTACAAGAAATGAACTATAACTGAACTAGAACTGAACTAGAACTGAACTAGAACTGAACTAGAACTGAACTAGAACTGAACTAGAACTGAACTAGAAATGAACTAGAACTGAACTAGAACTGAACTAGAACTGAACTATAACTGAACTAGAACTGAACTAGAACTGAACTATAACTGAACTAGAACTGAACTAGAACTGAACTAGAATCTGAACTAGAACTGAACTAGAACTGAACTAGAACTGAACTAGAACTGAACTAGAACTGAACTAGAACTGAACTAGAACTGAACTAGAACTGAACTAGAACTGAACTAGAACTGAACTAGAACTGAACTAGAACTGAACTAGAACTGAACTAGAACTGAACTAGAACTGAACTAGAACTGAACTAGAACTGAACTAGAACTGAACTAGAACTGAACTATAACTGAACTAGAACTGAACTAGAACTGAACTAGAACTGAACTAGAACTGAACTAGAACTGAACTAGAACTGAACTAGAACTAAACTAGAACTGAACTAGAACTGAACTAGAACTGAACTAGAACTGAACTAGAACTGAACTAGAACTGAACTAGAACTGAACTAGAACTGAACTAGAACTAGAACTGAACTAGAACTGAACTTGAACTGAACTAGAACTGAACTAGAACTGTACTAGAACTGAAGTAGAACTCAACTAGAACTGAACTAAAACTGAACTAGAACTAAACCAGAACTGAAATAAAACTGAATTATAACTGAACTGGAATTGAACTAGAATAGAAATATAACAGAACTATAACTGATTTAATACTAAATTTAAACTTAACTAAACTGATTTAGATTTTAATTAGAACTGAACTAGAATTGAACTATAACTGCACAAGAACTGAGCAAGAAATGAACTAGAACTGAACTAGAACTGTACTAAAACTGAACTAGAACTGAAGTAGAACTTAACTAGAACAAAATTCAAACTTTACTAGAACTGAATAAATTGCGATCATTTTGAAAATCTGTAGAGATTTTGAGAATTATTTTCTCTTTTTTCATTTAATTATTAACCCGAACTTAGATTACGTTAAAGCTAGCATAAAACATTTTGAGTATAAGACAATATTAATTGATGCTATAAACCCTATTGTAGAGTACATTACAATAAAACGATTTCATTCTTTAATATTTCCTTTAATACTCCTTTCAATTTTTCATTTATTAATAAAAAAAAAAAATTCGACCTAATGAAATAAATCACTAGCAAAAAATCTGCAGCTTAAGCAAAAATCCAAAGAGGATCTAAAATTGTTACACAAACAATAAACTAAATAAAACAAAAAACCAAACCAACGAAATAATCCCAATAAATAAATAAAAATATCAATGAGATGTCAATACACGTACACGCAACAGTAAACGTACATTATTTCAAATTAAGCTGCTCTATATCTTCAGTGCAAAAGAAATATAATTTTCATAAGTGATAATATTGTCTGGATGTGAAAGAAATGAAATAAATAAAGCTTTGTCGGCTCACTCACTTTCACTAACGCATTTGCTCTTGCCATAGTTTTTTTTGTGCATGTGTTAGTCAACTTGGTATAATATTTTGACAACAAGTGCCAAATGTCAACCAACAACAATAGCATAAGAAAATACATACTAACAAACAAACCCTTGAATAAATACCCAAAACTCACATATACACAGCTGCGTTTGGTTTATTATAGCAAAACAAGTTTAGACAAATAAATTGTGTGAATAAGTAGATAGGAGGTAGGGATGAGAAGTTTTTAGAGGGGCGTAAAAATCCAATAAAGTTAATAGGTTTGCTATAAGGTTTTAAAACATATTTCCAGATTGCCTTTTAGGTATATCCTGATATTTCTGTGTAATCTAGTGTTTGCTTAGTTTTGGCACAATTTCAAAAACATTGTTGTACATTTAATAAAAAATTACAGCAAAAAACTGCAAAAAAAAAAGTAAAAACATAAAATAATAAAATAAAGTTAAATAGATAAATACTCATAGAATAGGATATAAAAAAGATTGTAAAAGTAACACGTAGTTTTATACAAATGCCAAAACATATTGAAGGCATAAAACAATATGCCAAAAATATTATTTTATTTTTGGCTACAATGTCATTCATACATACAACAACACATAATAAATGTTCTTCAAAATGAATGAGTACAACTTGGGGAAGGGGAAAAGGAAACCAACAAGGAAATAAAACTTATTGGAACTTAATTAGAATTGAGATAAGAATTAACTAGAACTGATTTATAATTAAACTATAACTGAACTAAAACTGATCTAGAACTGAACTAAAACTGAAATAAAACTGAACTAGAATTGGTGTGGAATTGAACTAGAAATGAACTAATATTTAAGAACTGGAACTAAATTAGATTTGAACTAGAAATAGAACTGAACTAGAATTGAATTAGAACTGAACTAGAACTGAACTAGAACTGAACTAGAACTGAACTAGAACTGAACTAGAACTGAACTAGAACTGAACTAGAACTGAACTAGAACTGAACTAGAACTGAACTAGAACTGAACTAGAACTGAACTAGAACTGAACTAGAACTGAACTAGAACTGAACTAGAACTGAACTAGAACTGAACTAGAACTGAACTAGAACTGAACTAGAACTGAACTAGAACTGAACTAGAACTGAACTAGAACTGAACTAGAACTGAACTAGAACTGAACTAGAACTGAACTAGAACTGAACTAGAACTGAACTAGAACTGAACTAGAACTGAACTAGAACTGAACTAGAACTGAACTAGAACTGAACTAGAACTGAACTAGAACTGAACTAGAACTGAACTAGAACTGAACTAGAACTGAACTAGAACTGAACTAGAACTGAACTAGAACTGAACTAGAACTGAACTAGAACTGAACTAGAACTGAACTAGAACTGAACTAGAACTGAACTAGAACTGAACTAGAACTGAACTAGAACTGAACTAGAACTGAACTAGAACTGAACTAGAACTGAACTAGAACTGAACTAGAACTGAACTAGAACTGAACTAGAACTGAACTAGAACTGAACTAGAACTGAACTAGAACTGAACTAGAACTGAACTAGAACTGAACTAGAACTGAACTAGAACTGAACTAGAACTGAACTAGAACTGAACTAGAACTGAACTAGAACTGAACTAGAACTGAACTAGAACTGTACAAGAAATGAACTATAACTGAACTAGAACTGAACTAGAACTGAACTAGAACTGAACTAGAACTGAACTAGAACTGAACTAGAACTGAACTAGAAATGAACTAGAACTGAACTAGAACTGAACTAGAACTGAACTATAACTGAACTAGAACTGAACTAGAACTGAACTATAACTGAACTAGAACTGAACTAGAACTGAACTAGAATCTGAACTAGAACTGAACTAGAACTGAACTAGAACTGAACTAGAACTGAACTAGAACTGAACTAGAACTGAACTAGAACTGAACTAGAACTGAACTAGAACTGAACTAGAACTGAACTAGAACTGAACTAGAACTGAACTAGAACTGAACTAGAACTGAACTAGAACTGAACTAGAACTGAACTAGAACTGAACTAGAACTGAACTAGAACTGAACTAGAACTGAACTATAACTGAACTAGAACTGAACTAGAACTGAACTAGAACTGAACTAGAACTGAACTAGAACTGAACTAGAACTGAACTAGAACTAAACTAGAACTGAACTAGAACTGAACTAGAACTGAACTAGAACTGAACTAGAACTGAACTAGAACTGAACTAGAACTGAACTAGAACTGAACTAGAACTAGAACTGAACTTGAACTGAACTTGAACTGAACTAGAACTGAACTAGAACTGTACTAGAACTGAAGTAGAACTCAACTAGAACTGAACTAAAACTGAACTAGAACTAAACCAGAACTGAAATAAAACTGAATTATAACTGAACTGGAATTGAACTAGAATAGAAATATAACAGAACTATAACTGATTTAATACTAAATTTAAACTTAACTAAACTGATTTAGATTTTAATTAGAACTGAACTAGAATTGAACTATAACTGCACAAGAACTGAGCAAGAAATGAACTAGAACTGAACTAGAACTGTACTAAAACTGAACTAGAACTGAAGTAGAACTTAACTAGAACAAAATTCAAACTTTACTAGAACTGAATAAATTGCGATCATTTTGAAAATCTGTAGAGATTTTGAGAATTATTTTCTCTTTTTTCATTTAATTATTAACCCGAACTTAGATTACGTTAAAGCTAGCATAAAACATTTTGAGTATAAGACAATATTAATTGATGCTATAAACCCTATTGTAGAGTACATTACAATAAAACGATTTCATTCTTTAATATTTCCTTTAATACTCCTTTCAATTTTTCATTTATTAATAAAAAAAAAAAATTCGACCTAATGAAATAAATCACTAGCAAAAAATCTGCAGCTTAAGCAAAAATCCAAAGAGGATCTAAAATTGTTACACAAACAATAAACTAAATAAAACAAAAAACCAAACCAACGAAATAATCCCAATAAATAAATAAAAATATCAATGAGATGTCAATACACGTACACGCAACAGTAAACGTACATTATTTCAAATTAAGCTGCTCTATATCTTCAGTGCAAAAGAAATATAATTTTCATAAGTGATAATATTGTCTGGATGTGAAAGAAATGAAATAAATAAAGCTTTGTCGGCTCACTCACTTTCACTAACGCATTTGCTCTTGCCATAGTTTTTTTTGTGCATGTGTTAGTCAACTTGGTATAATATTTTGACAACAAGTGCCAAATGTCAACCAACAACAATAGCATAAGAAAATACATACTAACAAACAAACCCTTGAATAAATACCCAAAACTCACATATACACAGCTGCGTTTGGTTTATTATAGCAAAACAAGTTTAGACAAATAAATTGTGTGAATAAGTAGATAGGAGGTAGGGATGAGAAGTTTTTAGAGGGGCGTAAAAATCCAATAAAGTTAATAGGTTTGCTATAAGGTTTTAAAACATATTTCCAGATTGCCTTTTAGGTATATCCTGATATTTCTGTGTAATCTAGTGTTTGCTTAGTTTTGGCACAATTTCAAAAACATTGTTGTACATTTAATAAAAAATTACAGCAAAAAACTGCAAAAAAAAAAGTAAAAACATAAAATAATAAAATAAAGTTAAATAGATAAATACTCATAGAATAGGATATAAAAAAGATTGTAAAAGTAACACGTAGTTTTATACAAATGCCAAAACATATTGAAGGCATAAAACAATATGCCAAAAATATTATTTTATTTTTGGCTACAATGTCATTCATACATACAACAACACATAATAAATGTTCTTCAAAATGAATGAGTACAACTTGGGGAAGGGGAAAAGGAAACCAACAAGGAAATAAAACTTATTGGAACTTAATTAGAATTGAGATAAGAATTAACTAGAACTGATTTATAATTAAACTATAACTGAACTAAAACTGATCTAGAACTGAACTAAAACTGAAATAAAACTGAACTAGAATTGGTGTGGAATTGAACTAGAAATGAACTAATATTTAAGAACTGGAACTAAATTAGATTTGAACTAGAAATAGAACTGAACTAGAATTGAATTAGAACTGAACTAGAACTGAACTAGAACTGAACTAGAACTGAACTAGAACTGAACTAGAACTGAACTAGAACTGAACTAGAACTGAACTAGAACTGAACTAGAACTGAACTAGAACTGAACTAGAACTGAACTAGAACTGAACTAGAACTGAACTAGAACTGAACTAGAACTGAACTAGAACTGAACTAGAACTGAACTAGAACTGAACTAGAACTGAACTAGAACTGAACTAGAACTGAACTAGAACTGAACTAGAACTGAACTAGAACTGAACTAGAACTGAACTAGAACTGAACTAGAACTGAACTAGAACTGAACTAGAACTGAACTAGAACTGAACTAGAACTGAACTAGAACTGAACTAGAACTGAACTAGAACTGAACTAGAACTGAACTAGAACTGAACTAGAACTGAACTAGAACTGAACTAGAACTGAACTAGAACTGAACTAGAACTGAACTAGAACTGAACTAGAACTGAACTAGAACTGAACTAGAACTGAACTAGAACTGAACTAGAACTGAACTAGAACTGAACTAGAACTGAACTAGAACTGAACTAGAACTGAACTAGAACTGAACTAGAACTGAACTAGAACTGAACTAGAACTGAACTAGAACTGAACTAGAACTGAACTAGAACTGAACTAGAACTGAACTAGAACTGAACTAGAACAGAACTAGAACTGAACTAGAACTGAACTAGAACTGAACTAGAACTGAACTAGAACTGAACTAGTATTGAACTAGAACTAGTATTGAACTAAAACTTAACTAGAACTGAACTAGAACTTAACTAGAACTGAGCTAGAACTGAACTGAACTATCACTGAACTAAAATTGAACTAGAACTGAACTAGAACTGAACTAGAACTGAACTAGAACTGAACTAGAACTGAACTAGAACTGAACTAGAACTGAACTAGAACTGAACTAGAACTGAACTAGAACTGAACTAGAACTGAACTAGAACTGAACTAGAACTCAACTAGAACTGAACTAGAACTGAACTAGAACTGAACTAGAACTGAACTAAAACTTAACTAGAACTGAACTAGAACTGAACTCGAACTGAACTAGAACTGAACTAAAACTTAACTAGAACTGAACTTGAACTGAACTAGAACTGAACTAGAACTGAACTAGAACTGAACTAGAAATGAACTAGAACTGAACTAGAACTGAACTAGAACTGAACTAGAACTGAACTAGAACTGAACTAGAACTGAACTAGAACTAGAACTGAACTAGAACTGAACTAGAACTGAACTAGAACTGAACTAGAACTAGAACTGAACTAGAACTGAACTAGAACTGAACTAGAACTGAACTAGAACTGAACTAGAACTGAACTAGAACTGAACTAGAACTGAACTAGAACTGAACTAGAACTGAACTAGAACTGAACTAGAACTGAACTAGAACTGAACTAGAACTGAACTAGAACTGAACTAGAACTGAACTAGAACTGAACTAGAACTGAACTAGAACTGAACTAGAACTGAACTTGAACTTAAATAGAACAGAGTTAGAACTGAGCTTATTTAGAACAGAGCTGCAACTTCAAATTTAGTTGGTCACATTGTTCTTCTATAGTTTTAAGTTTATATTATAATTTCTAGTAGTTGTCTAAAAAAATTTAGTTACACATGTGCTTCTTCTGGTTTTGAAATTATTCAATTCAATTTTATTCAATTTGATTCTATTCTATTCTTTAATATTACATTAAATCCTTGTACTCTCACACGAGTACATAAACTTGTATAATTTTTAATACTTGTATATGTATGCGTTTTTTCTGTTTGCATGTGTATAAACTCTCATATACTTATACTCTTTTGTATACCACATCTGTTTGTTTTTATATATGAGATGACTGTATATGAATGTTCATACAGTCAAGTATGTATGTATGTGTGTGGGTTTATGTTTTTGACATCCTGTTATTATTATTTTTTTTTCTCTCATCATTATTGTTGTTTATATTAAATGTTGAGGTTTTTCTCTGAAATTTGCTATAGAAATTGTATGTGATTTTTTTTTTTTCAAGATTGTTTCCACAGCACTGGTTTCAACATTTATATTTTATTACCTTTTAACTAAATAAAATGAACAGAAAACAATATGCTGCGAAAAACAAAACAAGTCAATTACTAGTCAACTACATAAGTGATGTTTAGCAAAAATAGTTAGAGTAATAAATTATTTAAAAATAATATGAAAAGTGCCGGAATTTAATAATACTTAGTGGCAATTGGTTTTGTCATGAGAGAAATATATATTAAGAAGATTTAATTAGGCATAAAAATAATCTAAAGAGAATTAGGCAAAGGAATAATATGAAACTAAATTCAGTGCAGTCACTGTTCAATTCTAGTTCAGTTCTTAATATCCTTTAAATCATTTGATCCTCAACACCTTAGACAATTTGCAATTGATTCTTTCCTTAAATTCATAGAGAAACCTTTAGAGTTTCCTTTTTGCTATATTTCAACCACAATGTGTCACCAAATGCCATCAGTCACTTTCCAGTTATATAAAAAGTAACAAAAGTATCTAAAAAAAAAAAAAAAAAAATTGAAAAAAATTCCTTTTTACTTTTTTCTTACTCCCAGACGTTAAAATTATTGACACATTAGTGATTGATAGATTTAAAAATAGAGAACTCTATGCTATTCTGCTTCTCAACGTCCACTAACTAAATGGTTTTTCTTAAATCCATAATGATGGACGGCCAGAAACATACAACGACATTGACCATAATGTTCATAATAATGACGCGAACATGAGAACTGTAATAAAGTTTTTTTACGATTTTAGGAAAGAAGTTAGCAGGGAACTGTATTTTGAGGCTATTGTAAAGAGCAAGTATTAAAAAACTAATGTTTCTTTGTTACTTATCAAATGGTTAAGTAGTTTGTTTCATCAATATGAAATTAATGGCCAAGAAGTAAAGAAATTTATAACATATTGTAACATTATATAATAAGCAGAGAAAAGAAACAATGTTTTAGTATTTTTAAGGAAATAAAACATAGAGAAAAATATAAAAAATTAAGATATTTAGTTTATTTATTTTAAAGCAATTAAATTCCATTAAGATGCCTTTTGAATAAAGTTTAATTTAAGAAAATAGCTTTATAAATAAAAAAGTTATATTGAATTCAGTAAAATAACTCCTCAATTAATATTAATCATACGTTAAGGTGACCTTAAAGTCTTATTAATAAAATGGTATAGTAAAAATTATACTTTTTCTTTAAAACTTAAGACATTATGATGTAAACGTTTTTTTAAAGTTAAATAAATCCTCCTTTCTATTAAAAATAGTATAACTTTAACAAAATATTTGATATTTTGTTACAGTGTATCCTTTTTAATATATTCTCTCTTAAAAATAAACTATTAATAACGCAATATATTAAATAGGGTTTATACTATATAAACATATCTATGTGTATGAACAAGTTTATGAAACTTTCAAGTAGATTTAGTTTCATTTGAACCAAAACCAAAAATAAAAAAATCTCAAAGAAAAAAAAAAAAAAAAAAAAAAAATCCACAAAAACTAAACATTTATTCAATTATATACTTGTTATTTGCTGGCAAACTTAACTAAATACTTAATAAACCAAAAACATATACTATAATGTTTGCCAGACCACCATAAAAGGGCCAGACTAAACTCCTCAAAATAAATTAGATGTTTTTTGATTTTGAGTACTAACAGCAAAATATTTTTGAAGGAAAACTGTGGGCGTTTGATTAATATCGATGATTGAAATTTGATATAACTCATACGCCCTTATATTTAAAAGGAAACTAATATTACTTGTTTGTAAGTGTATAGATATGGGAAAAAACATATTCATTTCCTTTTATTTCTCAGAAATTTTAATGGCAAAGAAATAAATAAAAATCTGGGAAATTTTATTTAATATTATTTCCTTAAGATATTTTATTTATTTTTAGATAATTTTACTCTTTAAATAACAAAATAAACTAAAGCTGAAATATGTGCTTTAAATTGCTAAAAGACTTTAAAAGTTAATCCTAAATAAATCACTTCATTAATGAGCCAATTAATGTTATTATATGTAACTAAATGTTCAACAAATTATTAAATTCTTAATAAATTCTACAACACACATGATAATTCAAATAATAACTAATATTCAGTTTTCATTTTCAGTAGCAATTATATATTTTTTGTGTTTAATTTTGTAACCTTTATTATATACAATGTGCATTTTGGTGATATTATTTTTGGTCATAAAAATTTGTATTCATAATTCGTAAAAATACAGAAATAAAATTCTGCTAAAAATTATTTAAAAAAATGTAGAACGAAAAGAAAGTTTTATAACAAGAACAGTTGTTGGGCGAATGTCGTAAAACATATTTAAATTAAACCTTAAAAGGTAAAAGACCCATAAAGGCAAATATAACTTAGCTCTTAATCAGAAAGAGTTAATTTTTCACTTTGTTCTAATTTAGTTTTACTTGAGATCCAAATCAGTTCAAAATCATTTTTTATTGCGTCGCAGTTCTTTTAAAATTTAGCATTAAATCAGTTTGCATTTTAGTTCAGTTTTAATCCAATTCTAATACAGTTCTAGTTCAGCTCTAATCCACTAAAAAAAAACTTCCAATTCAGTTATAGTTTAGTTCTAGTGTAGTGCTAATTCAATTCTTGTTCAGTTCTAATTCAGTTCCAGTTCAGTTCTAATTCAGTTCCAGTTCAGTTTTAGTTCAGTTTTAGTTCAGTTTTAGTTCAGTTTTAGTTCAGTTTTAGTTCAGTTTTAGTTAAATTTTAGTTCAATTTTAGTTCAATTCTAGTTCAGTTCTAGTTCAAATCTAGTTGAGTTCTAGTTCAATTCTAGTTGAGTTCTAGTTGAGTTCTAGTTCAGTTCTAGTTCTAGTTCAGTTCTGGTTCATTTCTAGTTCATTTCTAGTTCAGTTCTAGTTCATTTCTAGTTCAGTCTAGTTCAGTTCTAGTTCAGTTCTAGTTCAGTTCTGGTTCATTTCTAGTTCAGTTCTAGTTCAGTTCTAGTTCAGTTCTAGTTCAGTTCTAGTTCAGTTCTAGTTCAGTTCTAGTTCAGTTCTAGTCCAGTTCTAGTTCAGTTCTAGTTCAGTTCTAGTTCAGTTCTAGTTCAGTTCTAGTTCAGTTCAGTTCAGTTCTAGTTCAGTTCTAGTTCAGTTCTAGTTCAGTTCTAGTTCAGTTCTAGTTCAGTTCTAGTTCAGTTCTAGTTCAGTTCTAGTTCAGTTCTAGTTCAGTTCTAGTTCAGTTTTAGTTCAGTTCTAGTTCAGTTCTAGTTCAGTTCTAGTTCAGTTCTAGTTCAGTTCTAGTTCAGTTCTAGTTCAATTCCAGTTCAATTCTAGTTCAGTTCTAGTTCAGTTCTAGTTCAGTTCTAGTTCAGTTCTAGTTCAGTTCTAGTTCAGTTCTAGTTCAGTTCTAGTTCAGTTCTAGTTCAGTTCTAGTTCAGTTCTAGTTCAGTTCTAGTTCAGTTCTAGTTCAGTTCTAGTTAAGTTCTAGCTCAGTTCTAGTTCAAATCTAGTTCAGTTCTAGTTCAGTTCTAGCTCTGTTCTAGTTCAGTTCTGTGTCAGTTCTAGTTCAGTTATAGTTCAGTTCTAGTTCAGTTCTAGTTCAGTTCTAGTTCAGTTCCAGTTTACTTCTAGTTAATTTTCAGTTTAGTTTTAATTAAGTTCAGTTCTAGTTCAGTTTTATTTCAGTTTTAGTTCAGTTCTATTTCAGTTCTTGTTCAGTTCCAGATCAGTTCCTATTACTTTCTACCATCAATTATTTATTTTTGTTCCCTTAGTGGTTAATTTTATTGCCTCTGCTACCAGCAGCTCAAAAACTAGTTCTTTGCAATTAAAAATCATGCTCAAACATAGTTGAAGCAAACCATTTCAATGCAATACAACATGTTGAAATATGAAACTTTTCATTGCACTTTTTTGTTTTTTTGCTTTCAAAGAAAATATTTTATGGCAGTTAAAATAATAAAAGAAAAACACCAAGAAAACTTGTCCAAAAAATAATGCTAAAAGAGAAGAAAAATCGTAAAATAAAGAATATTTTATTAAAAAACTCAACTAAAATATTTAATGCAATTTACAGATTTGCTTAAAAAGAAAACAATTTTGGCAAAATTCTTCTTTTGATGGTTAATCCTAAATAAAGTTTCTTTTAAAGTTTTTAATGCCATAAAACAATTTGTTTTGTAATATGAAGACAAGAAATGAATTAATTTAAATAATTTCTGTTTATTTTTTTTTTTTACTAAATAGGATTTAAATTTTTAAGCTTAAATTAGTTTTACCAATTGCATTTCCATTTGGTTGCTAAAATTCTAAGATTATTTCAAATTTGATTGTCTAAGAGCTATAACATAAATCATCTTCTTATCTTGTTTAGTTTGGGGGGCAAAAGAAGAAATGGAAACTTTATCAAGCTAAATACTGAAAACCAAATTGTTTGGAAAACTGTTAGAAATCCCATACTAAAACACATACAAATGGAAAGATTTTTTAATACATAAACTTATGCTCGTATGTTCTTGAGTTTACAAACAGACATTGGACAATGGCTTACATGACTAAACCGCTTGTATGTGTGGTCTGTCTGCTTATTGTCAATGTGTATGCCGTAGTAAGTATGTAGATATGTTTAGAATGTCTTTTTACTGATATGGTTTTATATGCAACATCTGTTTTGATTTTTTCTTCATTTTCTTCTCTTAGTTGCTATTTGTTTTTGTGTATGTTATGCCGAAGAAGAATGTAACCCTATAGAGCTTTAACAACTTAAATACAATAGCAGTAACAGGAAATTGTAAAATGGCAATACATGATGCCATTCAAGGATTTCCATTGAAAAGAGGATGATGAAAATCAAATGAGACTATGTTTGTCAGTCAGTGAAAAGTTTGCAACATAAACTAGATAACAGAGAAAACAAAACAAAAAGAGGAAAAAAAGGAAGTGAAGGAGATTTAGCATGGAATATATAATATACTACAGCAACTTTAAACTTAGTTTTATTTCACAATTTGTTTTAGTACTAGTTCAATTCAACATCAGTACTAGTTCGATTCTAGTTCAGTTCTAGTTTAGTTTAAATTAAGTTTTACTTCAGTTCCAGCTCACTTCTAGCTCTGTTATAGTTCAGTTTTAGTTTAAGTTCAGTTCTTGTTCAGTTCTAGTTCAGTTCTATTTTAATTCTAGTTCAATTCTAGTTCAGTTTTAGTTCAGTTCTAGTTTAGATTGAGTTCAGTTCTAGTTCAATTCTAGTTCAGTTCTAGTTCAGTTCTAGTTCAATTCTAGTTCAGTTCTAGTTCAGTTCTAGTTCAGTTCTAGTTCAGTTCTAGTTCAGTTCTAGTTCAGTTCTAGTTCAGTTCTAGTTCAGTTCTAGTTCAGTTCTAGTTCAGTTCTAGTTCAGTTCTAGTTCAATTCTAGTTCAGTTCTAGTTCAATTCTAGTTTAGTTCTAGTTCAGTTTTAGTTCAGTTCTAGTTCAGTTCTAGTTCAGTTCTAGTTCAGTTCTAGTTCAGTTCTAGTTCAGTTCTAGTTCAGTTCTAGTTCAGTTCTAGTTCAGTTCTAGTTCAGTTCTAGTTCAGTTCTAGTTCAGTTCTAGTTCAGTTCTAGTTCAGTTCTAGTTCAGTTCTAGTTCAGTTCTAGTTCAATTCTAGTTCAGTTCTAGTTCAGTTCTAGTTCAATTCTAGTTCAGTTCTAGTTCAGTTCTAGTTCAGTTCTAGTTCAGTTCTAGTTCAGTTCTAGTTCAGTTCTAGTTCAGTTCTAGTTCAGTTCTAGTTCAGTTCTAGTTCGGTTCTAGTTCAGTTCTAGTTCAGTTCTAGTTCTGTTCTAGTTCAGTTCTAGTTCAGCTCTAGTTCAGTTCTAGTTCAGTTCTAGTTCAGTTCTAGTTCAGTTCTAGTTCAGTTCTAGTTCAGTTCTAGTTCAGTTCTAGTTCAGATCTAGTTCAGTTCTAGTTCAGTTCTAGTTCAGTTCTAGTTCAGTTCTAGTTCAGTTCTAGTTCAGTTCTAGTTCAGTTCTAGTTCAGTTCTAGTTCAGTTCTAGTTCAGTTCTAGTTCAGTTCTAGTTCAGTTCTAGTTCAGTTCTAGTTCAGTTCTAGTTCAGTTCTAGTTCAGTTCTAGTTCAGTTCTAGTTCAGTTCTAGTTCAGTTCTAGTTCAGTTCTAGTTCAGTTCTAGTTCAGTTCTAGTTCAGTTCTAGTTCAGTTCTAGTTCAGTTCTAGTTCAGTTCTAGTTCAGTTCTAGTTCAGTTCTAGTTCGGTTCTAGTTTAGTTCAGTTCTAGTTCAATTCTAGTTCAGTTCTAGTTCAGTTCTAGTTCAGTTCTAGTTCAGTTCTAGTTCAGTTCTAGTTCAGTTCTAGTTCAGTTCTAGTTCAGTTCTAGTTCAGTTCTAGTTCGGTTCTAGTTCAGTTCTAGTTCAGTTCTATTTCAGTTCTAGTTCAGTTCTAGTTCAGCTCTAGTTCAGTTCTAGTTCAGTTCTAGTTCAGTTCTAGTTCAGTTCTAGTTCAGTTCTAGTTCAGTTCTAGTTCAGTTCTAGTTCAGTTCTAGTTCAGTTCTAGTTCAGTTCTAGTTCAGTTCTAGTTCAGTTCTAGTTCAGTTCTAGTTCAGTTCTAGTTCAGTTCTAGTTCAGTTCTAGTTCAGTTCTAGTTCAGTTCTAGTTCGGTTCTAGTTTAGTTCAGTTCTAGTTCAATTCTAGTTCAGTTCTAGTTCAGTTCTAGTTCGGTTCTAGTTCAGTTCTAGTTCAGTTCTAGTTCAGTTCTAGTTCAGTTCTAGTTCAGTTCTAGTTCAGCTCTAGTTCAGTTCTAGTTCAGTTCTAGTTCAGTTCTAGTTCAGTTCTAGTTCAGTTCTAGTTCAGTTCTAGTTCAGTTCTAGTTCAGTTCTAGTTCAGTTCTAGTTCAGTTCCAGTTCAGGTCTAGTTGAGCTCTAATTCAGTTCTAGTTCAGTTCTAGTTCAGCTCCAGTTCAGTTCTAGTTCAGCTCTAGTTCAGTTCTAGTTCAGTTCTAGTTCAGTTCTAGTTCAGTTCAGTTCTAGTTCAGTTCTAGTTCAGTTCTAGTTCAGTTCTAGTTCAGTTCTAGTTCAGTTCTAGTTCAGTTCTAGTTCAGTTCTAGTTCAGTTCTAGTTCAGTTCTAGTTCAGGTCTAGTTCAGTTCTAGTTCAGTTCTTGTTCAGTTCTATTTCAGTTCTAGTTCAGTTCTAGTTCAGTTCTAGTTCAGTTCTAGTTCAGTTCTAGTTCAGTTCTAGTTCAGTTCTAGTTCAGTTCTAGTTAAGTTCTAGTTCAGTTCTAGTTCAGTTCTAATTCTGTTCTTATTCAGTTCTAGTTCAGTTTTAGTTCAGTTCTAGTTTGTTTCTAGTTCAGTTCTAGTTCAGTTCTAGTTCAGTTCTAGTTCAGTTCTACTTCAGTTCTAGTTCAGTTCTAGTTCAGTTCTAGTTCAGTTCTAGTTTTAGTTCAGTTCTAGTTCAGTTTAATTCTGTTCTATTGATAAAATATTGCAAACAATTCGTTGAACTAAATATTTTCTTTCAACTTTTTCTGGTCTAAATAAAAATGGTATTAAAAGGACAAGGGTTACACAAACACATTTGAAAAAGCAACACAGGGACAAAAACCAAAAACTAAAAGAAATATACTTAGACAAAAATCCAAAATAATTTGATCTCTTTCTCTAGTGTAAAATAAAAAGAAAAACATTTTCTTTTTTAAAAGAATATTTGCTAATATTATATGACGGGTGGAAATCGCTGGGCTAAAGAATTGTTAACAAACAAACAAAAGGGATAAGACATGTTAAGACAATCTCTGACAAATGTAAGAGAGACAATAAATTTTTCAAAAATAAAAAAAGTTATGTAGACAGCAACAACAGCAGTACAGTTGAAGGTAATAAAATCAATTTGTTAAAAAATGTTTTCGCACTAAATGAGTAACATTAAAGTTGTCACTTTTTTGAGTGAAATGTGATAAAGAGATTAGTTTATTTTATAAAGAAAGGATTGTTAAGAATTTACTTTATGTAGATAATTCTGGGGTTTTAAGGAAATTCTTTTCTTTGAGATTTTTCTTGATTTTATGATAAATGCTGGAAAATTTAAATTTTTATGTTGTGTAGAAACATTTTTTATTTGTTTTGGTATTAAGAAAGAGTACAATGTTGTCATTGTATTTGTAATTTTACTAGATTTAATTCGAATTGCAAGTATTATTTTTATTCTGAAAATGTTGAAATACTATAGTAAAAATGATAATGTCCGAAACTGAAAAGAGAAAAATTCGAAATTTTCAATTTCGAAATTGCATACAAACCGATTTATCAAAATCGTTCATTTATCTCACAATTTTAATGTGATTTTAACAAACCAGATATATTATTAGAAAGAAATAAGAAAAAATGTTATTTGGGTAGGGCTAGGCCAAAAAAACTCCTTAAGGTGTTTAGTTTCATAGGAAAAAAAATAATGGGAATGAATTGAAACTTAGTTTGTTGAAAGCTTATAACATGTAAGTGAAAAAAAGAAAAATTAGTAAAAAAATTCGAGCTAGTAAGCGGCCTCTAGAGGTCGCTAAAATCGATATGTACAAAGATATGCAAATACTACTTTTTGTAAGAAATTTAAAAGTGGGAAATGATAGTCAACCGTTTAGACCTTTTGTTAGAAATAAGTATGAAAACATTATTAAAAAAAATATATCAAATTAGTGTGTGGAGCTAATTTTGTTCAAATTATTTTATATTTTATTATTTTGTCTCACTCTTCGTATGAGTAATATTAATTAAAAAATGCTTTTATAAATTCACAGAAAAAAATATTTCAAATAATTTTTTAATAAAATTATTAATTAACTTTATATTAAAATTTAATTATATGATTTATTAATATAATTAATTTTCTAATTGGTTTACAGTTTTGTTTTTTAATAAATTGACAGCTGTTAATAAAATATAAAGAAAACTTGAATATTTATCTATAAAAGTACAGAAATAAAATAAATTTAAGTAAATTTTCAAAAATTTTCAGCTCACTGCATCTATTTAAGGAAAAGAAGTAGTGATAATATCAATTATTCTAGTTATTAATATTATCATTTTGATGATTGGAGCAAAATTAATTAAAAATTAATTAATATTACAAATTTCGTAATTGAAGTCCATTTTTACTTTTTTCTGTGTTTGGTTATATTTTATTGAAGGGTTAATGAATTCTTAATTTAAGAATTGGAAATAAAAGATAAGTCTTTAGACACTTAAATATAAGTAAGAATATATTATTTGAAATTAATTAAATACACTAATACCCCGGTTTGCGTTGCCTCCTTTTGCGTCTGCTTCGAAGTTGCGTCGTTTTTGTTTCAGTTTGCGTCGCATGTTTCGAAGTTGCGTCGTTAATACGAAAATGTTTATACAAAGCTAAAACAGAAAAGGGGATTTCCCGTTTAAATCTAGTGCAAATTCGAAGTTGTGTCTTTTTAAAATTTCTGTGACTTCGAAGTTGCGTCGTTTTTGTTTCAGTTTGCGTCGTTAATATGAAAAGTTTTGTACAAAGCTAAAACAGAAAAAGGGGATTTCCCGTTTAAGTCTAATGTAAATACATACATACATACATATGTATTTATGTTGTCTGATGGTTGCAAGTTGTAGGTCGTTAGTAGTTACAAATTACATTTGCTGAAGTGAAGTTGATCTAAATATTTTACAGCAATGAGTCAAAAAAGAAAGCAATTATGCTTAGAACAAAAGCTTGACATTTTAAAACGTTTTAAATCAGGGGAAAGGGCTGTTGATATTGGAAGAAACCTTGGACTAGCCCCTTCTACAATAAAATCCATTTGTTCCAGAGACGCTGATAAAATTAAAAAATTTGCTGAAACCGCAACATCGTTACAACATAAACAGGTTACCAAAATGAGAAGTTCTTTAATGGAAAAAATGGAGTCACTTCTTAACATTTGGATAGAAGATCAAAATCAGCGAAGAATGCCATTAAGTCAAATGGTAATTCAAAAGAAAGCACTAATTTTATTTGAAGATCTGAAAGAAGATTATCCGTTATCAAGTGCCGAAAGTGCGGAAGAATTTGATGCAAGCAGAGGTTGGTTTGACCGTTTTAAAATCGGTGGAAATTTGCATATCATTGCATTAAAAGGAGAATCTGCTAGTGCAGATACTTCAGCTGCAGAAAAGTTCAAACTTGAATTAAAAGCAATTATTGAAGAAGGTGGGTATTCTGCACAACAAGTTTTAAACGCTGATGAAACGGGACTTTTTTGGAAGCGTTTGCCAGGAAGAACGTACATTTCTAAATCCGAAAAATCTACGGCAGGTTATAAATCTAGCAAAGATAGACTTACACTTCTTTTGGGAGGAAATGCAGCGGGAGATTTTAAATTTAAGCCATTTTTAATTTACCACTCTGAAAACCCGAGAGCTTTTAAAAAGGCTTATTGTTCTTCAAAAAATATTGAGTTTAAAATGCTCTTGTTAGTCGACAATGCACCAGGTCATCCTTTTTTTTCAGACGATTATTCGGAAATTATTAATGTTATTTTTATGCCCCCAAATACAACATCTTTGATACAACCAATGGATCAAGGTGTTATATCCAACTTCAAGTCATACTATCTGCGTCGAACTTTTCATCAACTTCTAAAAGGAACTGACGGAGATAACATGCCATCCATGAAAGAGTTTTGGAAGAATTACAATATCCTGATGGCTATTGAAAATATAAACCTATCTTGGAAAGAAGTAAAAGAATCGTGCATGAACGGAACTTGGCGTCAATTATGGCCCGAATGTATTCTCAAAGATATGGGAGATATTAATGATGTTCCACACACATGTAAAGAACTTGCAGAATCAGCTAGAAATGCAAATTTTTATGGAATGGAAGAACAACATATTAATGATCTCCTATTATACGAACCAGAGTTAAATTGTAACCAAAGTTTGACTACAATTCAGCGTAACAATACGCTGGACAATCAAATACTTCCGCTTCAGGTCGAAGCAGAAGAAAAAAAGCTTACTGTTGCTAAAATTTCTGAAGCGATGCAGTTGATATCGCAAGCAATGGACATTTTTGAAAACAATAACCCGGACGAAGACCGCATGTTCTGCTATAAATTGTTATAAAGAAATTTATTTCAAAATAAAAAAAAGCGTTACAATCCAACAATCGTTAGACAAGTACATAACAAAATCAGCAAGATTGACACATCCCTCAGTTGATTTAGTCGATTTAGATGGCTAAAGTTGATAAAAAGACGATAAGACTTTTGATTTTATTCTAAGAATTCCTTATTTTTAATTTTAATATGTTTTTTTGCTTTTGTTATGTTTTTTTTTTTTGCATTATTCCAATGAATAGTTATTTCATTTTTACAATAATATAAACTATTTAAACAAAAAAAATTAAATATTTTTTATTGAAAAATCTATTTTATCAGCTAAAATTATGAATCTCGGAACCAATTAAATGAAAATTAATACAAATGTATGGAAAATCGTGCTTCGTTTTGCGTCGCGTTTCTTCAGGCCCTATTAGCGACGCAAACCGGGGTATTAGTGTAATTCTATGGATATGTTAAAAGAAAATTTCCAAACAAATAATAATATGAAAGAGAAATATTTTAAATGAAAACAATTAGTATTCTATTAAAAAATTAAATTTTTAAAAATGAATATCCAAGTATTATTAGGTTTGAAATTAGGTTATGAAATAACAGTAAATTTCACTGGAACACTTTTTCTTTATTTTTTTTTTTAAGGTATAAATATATTTTTTAAAATTTAATATATTCCCTTCCATTCCATTCCAGCTTTGTATGTATTTTTTTTTTTAAGAATTTCATATTACTTTTGTGGACATGTACATGTCTATATATGTATTTGCTTAGTAATCCTTTGGCCACATTTGTATTTGTTATCATTTGTTGGTTGAAGTATCCTTTAAATACATGAAAATCCAATAATATTCTAGCAAACAAAACAAAATATAAACATAAAAAAAGAAAAGATTTTTTTCTCTGATGTTATGATGTTTTAGTATTAAATTCTTTGGATGCATTATATATATAAAAAAAAGATTTGATTTTTGTTTTGTTATTAGGATTTTTTATTTTTTTATTTTTTACATAATTTTTTGTTGTTGTATAGAATAATGAGTAATCCTTGTGTGTTATCCTTTTGTCAGGTTTTCGTTTATATACATATTTAAACAAATAAAATATATAAACATATACTTAAACACAACATATAAACCTTTAGTCCTATTTGTTTAAGGTCTTATAATGGCCTACAACAAAAACAACAAACAAAGAAATTGAACAGACATTTAGATGTCCAGGCAAATTGGTCAGGCAAGAGAGAGGACTAGTAAGGTATGTATGTGAAATGTCAGTAACATTAGGTATTCAAACAAATAAAAAATTCTTGTTTATTTATATTTAAAGATTTTTTTCCCGACAGATTTTCACTTTGTTGAGAGCGTCATGGTGTGTTGGCCTTAAAATATATAATTCCAGTGAACACTCATCAGTTCGGATAGGCAGACAGGCTATGAAAAGAAAAAAAAAAACCACAAAATAATAAGAGAAATTCTATGAAAAATTAAACAAGAAAATACTTGTTTTTTGGAATAAAAGGAAATTGATTTTTTTTTTTTTTTATAAATTACATGAAATTGTGTTTAGGGGAAGTAGTAAAGCAGTGTTGAACATTATTAAGGTTTTAATTTTAAATTAAAAAATATGTTAAGGAAAAGATAAATGATTATTACTTAGAAAGAAATGAGAGGTTTTCTTTTAATATACAAATTAATCATACGTTTTGGTGGTCAAAGAAAAATAAACAAATAACTTAGAAAACAAATCATATGATGGGGAAAATGAAATTAAAAAGAAAAACAATAATTTTAAGGTGAATTTTTAATTAAGAAATGTTCATCAGAACTTGGAGATTTTTTAAGAAAGAAATTAAAGATATTATTTAAGTTAAAAAAGAAAATTTTTATTTAAGTGCTTGTTTAATTTTTTATACATTATCTCTTTAAATTTTTCATTCAATTTTCGGTAAAATTGTTCATTTAATTTATTTTTTAATTGTGGAAATACTGAATCTAACAGGAATAAAATTCTTTTAAACTTAAATTAAAAAATAATTCAATTTTAATATAATTTTTATTCACAAGAATCTCCATGACTTGTTTGGTTTTAAACATTTTTAACTTAAAATTTCTATTTGAATTTAAAAAAGAGAAATATTTTTTGTTTTTATAAATCATATTTGTTAGTTTTATATGCAAACTGAAATCTGTGGCTTAAAGTTTTTTTTAATACATAAATTTCTTTTTATTTATTTAATTTTTTTTTACCACTTTCTTCGTATTTTAGCAAAAATATAAAACAAATATATAGTTCTTTTTTTGTCATAAAGGAAATATCATTCAGTTTCCGTTTAAAAAAAAGAAACTACAGATAGTTGGTTTTTTTTATTTAGCAATTTTTCATTTTATTTTATGACAATCAGAAAAAAACACTGATTCTGCATTTTCTTGATATGACCAGTAAAATAAAAAGTTAAAAGTGTTGGCTAAATTTTTGTATTTTTTTTTTTTCATATAATAAACCAAATTTTATTATCCAGAGTTTATAAAAAAAGAAGTCTATATAATAAATCTTAGTTTTTTAAAACATTTCTTTTATCTATCTATTTTTTATATATTTTTATAAAAATAGGAAAAAAAAAAAAGGAAAAAGAAAACTAAATTATAGTTAAAGCTTAAGACAATTGATTAAATGTTCATAATAAACTTAAGGAGGTTTTAAAAAGGGTCATCAAAATGATGAAAGAGATAAAGAGAGAAAACAAAAGGATTATTTAAAATAAATTACTTTGCCATATATTAACAAATTCTACACAAATATCTTTAGTAAATAATCAAAAAAAGGACAAAATATTTAAAAACCATTTAACTGTAATAATTTTTTAAATAACTCTTAATTAAGTTACTAAATTTGTTAGATTTTTTTTATTTTTTTCAAAGAGTTAAATAAATTTTTTTTTTTAGATTTGATTTTTCTTAAAGTGAAATAAAATTCTTTGAATATTTTTGTCATACTACTTATAGGCTTTATTAAAAGGAAATCTTTTACAAGAAAAAATCTTTTAAAAGAAAAAATATTTCTGGAAAAAATCAACAAAATATAAATTTGTTATATTAGACGTATGAGTGATGTTAATTAAGAGGTAAATTTACAAAAGTCTTTATAAGTTGAAGAACTTTTCAAGGATTTTAATCTTTTAAAGACTTAAATGAAACTCAAATAATAATAATAATAATAAATTTCTTCAAAAAATGTTCTCAATTATTTATAGATTTCTTTAACAAAAAGTTTCATTTGAGACAATTTTATAGAAATTCTTTTGAAAATTGAAGAAAATATCCAAATAAAATTTTTTGTTTTACCAGGCGTATTAGCAATATTTATTAAGAAGAAAGTTTACAAATGTCTTTATAATTTGAAGAATTTTCCATGGATTTTAATGTTTTAAAAGCTTATATGAAGCACAAGATTTAAAAGTTTGAAAATAATTTAACAATTTAATAAAAATATTAAGGTCTTTCCTAAATTCTTTAATCTTAAAAATTTGTTTCCAAAATAATTTTTATTATTTTTATTTATTTTTTATTTTTTTCAATTTTAAAGGGTTGAAAATATTAAAATATTTAAAAATTAATTGAAATTTTACTAGATCTAATTTTATTAAAGATTAATAAAAATATATTTTCTCAATTTAATTTTTCTTTAAGAAAAGTTAAAAACATTAATTATTTTTCACTACAACTAATAGATTTCTTTAAGAAAATTTGTTATATAAAACAAGCGCGAATGTTATATTCGGCTCGGCCGAATCTATATACCCACCATCAACTTTTTAAAATTTTACGTTATATGGGAGGTGGGCGGTAAAGTGGGTGGACCATGCCCATTTTTTTGTTTCCGAGTTTACATTGGTCATTGAACTATTTGAACATATTTCGTTGAAGTTTCACCTTATATGGGAGGTGGACGGTAAAGTAGGCGGACCACGCCCATTTTTGGTTTCCAAGTTTATATCGACCCCCAAACTATCTTTACAATCTGTCATACATGCTTTTGTTTAAGAGATATCAGCAGAAAAGTATGAAACGGACACCCTGTGTTTCTAGTTTTCAGCCCATAACTTTTTTGTTTATTAACCGATTTTGCCCATTTTCAATCCCAAACAAACCTTGTATAAGATAAATATTTGTGTCAAATTTCATCCTCCTACGTTGTCATGTTCGAGCCCTATCCTGCTTTCAACAGACGGACAGACGGACGAACATAGTTAGATAGACTCAGAATCTAACCAGGTCCCAGAAAATATATACTTTATGAAGTCTTATGTGATTCCTTCGACATGTTACACACGGAATGACAAAATAAATATACCCCTCATCTTTTTGATGGTGGGTATAAACATATTTTTAACCCTTATGTTGACAACCGCATACCCGGGTAAGTTTTTCATTTTTAAATTTGCATATTCTGAGTTTTCATATTAATATGAAAATATGGATGTTTGTCAACAAAATTATTAACTATGATATTCTGCAGAAAAAAAAATTCAAAAACTTTTTATAGCCAAAGTTATAAGTGTTTTTGTGAAGGTACCCCTTACGTTTACAATCAGCATATCCGTTTATGTATAGAGAAGTTTATGAAAATTTTCTATCGAATGCAAGTAAAATATTTATTTAGTTATTATGTTTTATTTTTTATAAATACTAGATACTTTAACTTATAATAAATTTAACAAAAAAAAAAAAAAAAAAAAAAAAAAAAAATCCTTACATTCCGTAATATCTTCTGAATGTTCAGCACATACTGGTTTATGACATTTCCTGCATGGCTTTCGTATTTCGTTTTCTTCTAGAACACATAAAACAATTACCTTTAGGTTTTATTCTTCCACTTATGTCTCGAACTTTTTGGCTTCGGATGGAAAAATGTTCATCCATTGATCTTACTGTACCACCAAATATGCTTTCTATTCCATTTCTAGGATAAAAGTGTCGAATTATTTGCATATTTTGTTATCTTTTTTGAATTTCCTCTATAGTTAGTTGTTCGTTCAGCTGCTCCAGAAATAATTTCCGATTTGCTAACTTCTTTTTCCCATAGATATAATATATATAGCAAAAGAAGCCAAAATGTTGTAAAAAAATCTAAAGGCCATCGGTTTGTTCTCCTTTTTGTTGAATATTCGTCAAGACATATATCAATTTTTTCCATGCCATACCGTGACATATTTAGCTGGCTTTGAAGGTATATACTGAGTAATTCCGGTTCCTCAACGATAATAGTATGATAATAGTAATTACTCATAGACTTCTACAATAAAATTTTTTTATAAGAAAATATATTAAACATTCTTTGAAAATTGAAAGGAAACTGCAAATATTTATTTATGTTTTACCAGGCATATGATTAATATTAATTATAGAGTAAATTTACTAATTTCTTTATAACTTCAAGAATTTTTAATGAATTTAAATATTTTAAATAATTAAACCTAACACAAAACTTTGTAGATTTCAAATACTTTAAAATAAAAGGTAAAAAAAGTAAATTTTACTCAAAATTTAAAATTTGAAATATTTTTTTCTTTTTCAAATGTTTTCTTAAAATTTTAAAGGTCCTAAAAGGTTTAAAATATTTAAAAATCATATAATTGAAATAATTTTTAGTAAAAAATTAAATCTTTAATTTTATTAGATATTCTACCAAAAAGAAAATTTAAGAAAAATAAATTCTTTCAAAATTTTTTCATCAATTATTTATAGACGTCCTAGCAAAAAGTTTTTTTATAAAAAAATATTAAACAAACTTTGAAAATTAAAAAAAAAAAAATAGTTTTACTAGGCGTATTATTAATATTAATTAAAAACTATATTTACACGAGCTGTAGACCCGCAACTTCGTTAGCGGAAATTTTTTATAAAAACCATACTATATAATAAATTTAAACTAAGATTCTTTACTCCCTTGGGAACATTTTTAATAATGGTGTTATGTCATCCATAAATAACAATTTCACTTTAATTTCAGGTTTCTAATCTTAGAATAACGAAAAATAAGTATCAGAATTACGAAAAAGTATATTAGAACAAAGAAAAAGGACCACAAAAGCCATTTTAAGGTTTCTGATTCACTTAGGACCTTACATCTACAATTTTATGTTTCTAAGGATAAAAATTACAGAACATTCAAGAAGTACTATTAGAAAAACGAAAAGAGATACCACAAAGTCCCTTCTTGTGAATTTTCGTTCATTTAGGACTACATATATTTAATTTCGTGTTTCTAGATTCATAATTATATAAAATTTAAAAAGTACCATTAGAAGAACAAAATAAGTACCACACAGACTCCTCTTATGAATTCTTTCTCACATAGGACCATGCATATTTAATTTCATGTTTCTACTATAAATAATATTGGAAATTCAAAAAGTACCATTTGAAGAACAAAAAAGTACCACAAAGTCCACTCTTATGGATTCTCATTCACTTAGAACCACATATCCTTAATTTCATGTTTCTAGGTTCACATTTACAGAAAATTCAAAAAGTACCATTAGAAGAACAAAAAAGTACCACAAAAACCTCTCTTATTAATTTAAGACCACATATCTTTAATTTCATGTTTCTTGGTTAAATATTATAGAAAATTCAAAAGAAGAGCAAAAAAGTACCATAAAGTCCCCTCTAATGAATTCTCATCGTTTAGGACCAAATATCCTTAATTTTATGTTTCTATGTTATATATTATAGAAAATTCAAAAAGTACCATTAGTTGAACGAAAAAGTACCACAAAGTTCTCACTTACGGATTCTCATTCACTTAGCACTTCATGTCTTTAATTTTATATTTCTAGTACCATTAAAATAACAAAAAAGTACCACAACTTCTCCTCTTGTGGATTCTCATTAACTAAGGACCACATATCCCTAATTTCATGTTTCTATGTTCATAATTATAGAAAATTCAAAAAGTACCATAAGAAGAACGAAAAAGTACCAAAAAGTCCCCCCTTGTGAATTCTTTCCAACATCGGACAATGCATATTTAATTTCATGTTTCTAGGTTAAATATTACAGAAAATGCAAAAAAGTACCAATAGAAGTAGAAAAAAGTACCACGAAGTCCATCCTCTTGAATTCTTACCTACATCTCTCATCACTCTTGTGAATTCTTATCTACATTTTCTTAATTTCATGTTTCTATGCTTAATGTAATTGAGAATTCATTATTAAGTTTGAATAAAATGTAATTTCCCGCCTTTACCCCTTTTTTTGGTACTTTTTTCCACCCATCGAAGTATCAAAAATTGTATTCCAATAAATTTCTAAAATGTAGTGGTATCCCATATTAAAATACTACATATGAATATTTCAATAAATATAAAAAAATATTTTATGAAAAAAGTACCAAAAATAGGTGACGATTTTTACCCCTTAAACGTTTGAATTTCAAAAAAGTACCAAATTTGTATTTCTAATTTTTTGATAAGTTTTGAATACGACATAAATTTTATCTGTATGTTGATTGGTTTCAAAGATACATATGTTGTCAAAAAAGTACCAAAATACAGTTTTTACCCGTTTTCTCCCTAAAACAGCCAATTTTCAAAAAAGTACCAGACACCTGTCCAATTATTTTTTTAATGAATAACGATAACTATTCAACTTTTTATGTATCATTATTATTTTGCGATTTATAAGGTTACCGATTTTACCCGTTTTTACCCTTTTTTACCCCCTAAACATACGAATTTCCAAAAATCCCGTCTTAGTGGATCTATATGATGGGAGGCCTACCTACGTTCCAAATTTCGTCTTTCTAGCATCAGCCGTTTGGGCTGTGGGATGATGAATCAGTCAGTCAGTCAGTTAGTCAGTAACGTTACTCTTTTATATATATAGATATACCTTCATAACTTCAACAATTTTCAACAGATTTCAAAGTTATAAAACTTAAATTAAACTCAAGACTTTAAGTGTTCAGAATATATTAAAAACTTATTAAAAATATTTATTTTATAACCACTATTAATTCCTTAAAATCAAAATAATTCTTTCTTTCCCACAATTTGTTATTTTGTTCGCAATAACTTTTATTTTTCTAAAAATTTTTCCAACATTTTAAGTTTTTTTTATTATTATTTTCTTAAAGGAATTTCATTTAAAAATCTCTTAATGCTCTCATTTAATTTTTGTCGCTTTAATGTTTTCTTTGTTATTTAGCAAATTACGGAAATAAAATAATAAATGTAGCAGCTTATAATTTTTTTTCCTTTCTAATTTAAAACTTAATTCAGTTCCTTTTTTACACCACGTAAGTCTTACACTCATTTTAAATTACTCATTCTTTCCTCTTTCCTATACAGTGTTGCCAGAAAATTTTCGATGTCATCTGCTAAATCCCCAAAAATAATATGCTAAAATCTGCTAAATTTTGATGATGAAAGATTTTGCTTTGCTAAAATATATTTCTAAAATTTTATATAATAAAAAGACAAAATTGCACGTTGTATATATGTATGTAATACGCCCAGAGAAATATCAATCACATACGTGTTGAAAACGATACCATTCTGTGTCAATAGTGAATCTACACCGTATGTGTTTAAATTAAACACTACGTGTTCAATTCTTATTGAAAATCGATACCTAATTGGCACCAAGTTGAAACCATTTCGGTATCAAATTCTTAAATTACATATATTTTCTATTAAATTTGTTAACGAAAGGTATTAAAAAGCTGTTACCGTAAATTATCAATGTGACAACAACCGTTGTTGATTTTGAATCGAATTTTTTCCCTTAATGTAGTAATGTACATCTTTTTTTAATAATAAATACATATATTTTACAAAAGGAAGAATAAATGTATGTAAGTGTATTCTTACATAAATCATTCCAAGTAATATTTTTTCATTATTTTTCTTCAAAATTATTATAATTTTAATTTTTAGAGGTTAACAAACAAATATTGTTTTCCAAAATCAGATTTTATGAAGTTATAAGAAAATATTCAGTTTTGTTCTTATGACATTTAATGCACAAGAAAAAATCCATGCATGCAAATCTGCTTGTAGAAACTAAACCAGAGGGCAATTTTTTTTTTTAATTATGTTTTTATTAGTGACTGTTATGTTCAACTTCTAAGCATAAAATAACAAATTATTTCCTGTTGGTTTTTAAAGAACTATCCGATCTTTTCTAGAATTCTTCCAATTTAAGATTTTATTGTGTATCGGTCGCTTTTGTGCTCCAATGAGTCCACTTATTTTCAAAATCCGTTTCTTTGATACACGGTATTTTTCTGCCACATTTCCTCTAGCATCTGCAACATATAGTTCCTATCCAGGAAGTTGAAAAATGTCAGGACGTACGAACGTTTCATCGTCTATTATACTCTGATCAAAATTATGGAAAAATTCGTCTGAAGAACTTTCACGGGTTTTTTTCACTTCCAAATTCTTGCCTTGTGTTTCAATTAGGACTTTTTTGTACTTTAAACGTCTTTAGCATAGATTTCCTTTCAACTTTTCTAATGAAAATTCAAAGCAATCAACCTTTTAGGGCACTTTTCTTCTAGAGATGAGGGGAATTTCTCTGAAAATCCTTTCTATTTTTTGTGGGTCCTACAGACTGAAGATATTATTTTTCTTCCATAACTTGATTTTCATTTAGTGACCATGACACCTTTATATAATATTATGGCCCAAGAAACTGTATTTTTTTACACAAATGCCTTCCAGCAATTGTATTAAATGACCGATGTAAAATTTAATGAAAAATTTATATAATGTCTTTTGGTGTTTTTTGTTCAATTTCCATTTTAAGGAGAACTAGATTTGTTATAACCATGAAACTTGGAACATATCGAACGAGCATAATGAAAAATCTAAAGCAGTTAACAGAATTATTAATTCTTACCACATCAAAAGTTATAACCGCAAGAGCATGCACGTATTTTTTCGTGCGCTGTCTTTATTTCATGTGATTTTGTTAAATATTTTTAATATTTCACATTTTGTTCAATAAGATTTACAATGTTATAACATATATATTTTTCTACTAAAATTGAGTCAGGCTTTCCAAGATTGATTTACATATAATAGAAAAAATATAATGCACAAAAAATATAAGTCATCCTTTAATAAAAATATTTGGTAAAAATGGAGTAAATTTTGTTTTTCATCATCTAATGATGAAGTTAAAATATAAGTAACACATTTAAAAATCGTCCAAACACTTTAAAATATTTGCTACTTCCTCATTTTCTTACTTTTAATGAGTTTCTCATATTTTTCTGACGATTTTACTTTGGAGGAAAAATTATTTGGAATTTCAAAGGAATAGCAACATGAACGAAATATTATAAAACAAAACATACACAAATTTGAGAAAAAAAAAAATAAAATAAAAATAATATAATTAAAAATAAAAAAATATGCTAAGAAATCTGCTAGTAGTACCTCGATTATGCTAAAAAGCATTTAGCAGAATTTTTTAAAATAAATATGCAATTTGCCAATCCATTATGCCAAATCTAGCAGAAAAAATGCTAACATGGCAACGCTGTTCCTATACTCCTCTCTCTCTCTCCTACTTTTCTTTGCTGCTAAACTAATTATGTTCTTTTTTTTTTTTTTAAATTAAATTCATTACAATATAAAATTCTTACAAACACACGTGTTTAGTTATAAATACACACTGTTCCTAACACCTTAATTGTAAATATTTTTATTATACTCATGAGTAGTGAATGAATGAGTGAGTGAGGAAACAAAATTTACTCACTTTTTTTCTTAACGTGATGTATGAAAAACATTATTTAATTCTGGTTGTTATTTGTGTATGTATAGAGTGTAATGTTTTTGTTTGTTGTAAAGAAAAAAATCAACACGTTGTTCTTAAATTCTTAGAGAGTCATAAAGTGAAAGTATGTGTTTAGGCAAGTGTGTTTTTCTGTTGTGTATGTTTGCAAATGGTATTAGTTGTAGTATTTGTCTTTTGTGTGTTTTTCATAGATTGGTATTGGAACAGTGGTATCGAGCTAATCAATTTTGGCACGGTGACTACAAAATTATATTTCTGATTTTCTTATTCTACAAATTTGAATTCGATTCAACAAGTGTATGATTGAATTTCTTTTTATGCTAAAATGTAAAAATTTTAATACTATTTTGAATTTTTATTATTATTTTGTTTTTAATAAAAAATTCATGTTCGAATATTTTTAATTACGTTCGAATTTTTCGAACATTACAAAATTCAAGTGAAAATAGAGCGTTAAGTTAATTTACAATATATTTTATCTTTAATATAAATTTTTATTAATAAATTTGTTTTTTTCTTCGAAATATGAGAAGTTTTAACTGAATTTCGAATATTCGAACGGAGTTTAATTTTACAAATAATAGGTTCTTAATTCAATTAAAGGTATTTTTTGATGAATTTTAAAAATTTAAATGAATTTAAATAAGTTTGAAAATTATAATTTAATTTCGAAATTTTTGAACATGAGAATATAAGTTAAAAATTAAAGTTTTCAACTAATTGAGACATATGATTAACAACAAAAAAAAAAAAAAAAAAAAAAAAAATACGAAATTATAAGAAATTTGTACTGAATTTCGAATTTTCGAACATACAAAAATTTTTTAATTAAAGATTTTCATTCTATATAAGGTATTTTTTGGTTGAATTTTAAAAATGTTTAATAATTTTATTAGTTCGAAAATTAGAAATTAATTTCGAAATTTTCGAACATGAGAAAATAACTAAAAAACTAAAGTTTCCAACTAATTGTGACGTATTTTTGATGAAAAAAATACAAAATAAGTATTATTCTACGAATTATTAGAAATATTAACTCAATTTCGAATTTTCGAACAATGTTTAAATATATAAAAACTTTGATTTTCTAACATTTTTATTACTATTTATCCAAAAATTTTCAAAATTTATTATTATTATTTTATAGATATTTATTTTCAAGTTCGAAAAATGTTTATTACGTTTGCATTTTTCCATTATCACAAAATTCGAGTGAAAATAGATAGTTTAGTTAATTTACAATATATATTTTTATATAATATAAAATTTTAATAATTTTTCGTCTCTTACCAACATTTTAAATCAATTTCGAATTTTCGAAAATGGCCAAAAATAATAAAAATCAATATTTTTTAATAAATTACATTATTTTAGGGAAAATCTTCAAAATTTTATATTTTTTATTATTTTTGAATATACGAAATCAAGTTCGAGCTTTTCGAACATTTGGTATTATGTTTTTAGAATTTTTCTATAAAACTATAAATTTTTTAACTAGTATTTTCTAAATACTATTTTTATGATAATTGGTGCTTTTTTGAAAAATTGGTACTTTCTTGCGATTTAGTATTATTTTCTGTTAAAGCTGGTATTTTTTTTTTTTTTTTTTAAGTTAAGGAAATTTGTCACTACTTTTAAAAATTTATAGTTTTTTGGAAATTTTTTACTATTTTCAGTATTGAAACTGCTACTTTATTTTAAACTTTTTTGAACATGAATTCTTTTTTTTTTTTTTTTTTTTTTTTTTGTAATTAGATCTTTATATTATGTAATTGGTGCTTATTTTTAAAAAATAATATATGTTTAACTCGTTTTTGGGAATTCGAGGTAGAAAGATCCTTCCGTATTATTGAGCTTAATAAGGAAAAAATATAAGAGAAAAATTTTAATTCATCTTCAGTTCCCAACCAGTGATTAAAAATCTAAAGTCTGGTACATTTTAGAAAAAAAAAAAAAAAATAATATTTCCTCTTGGGATTTGGTTCTGCTAGAGAACTTTTTAGTCTATTCATTATGCAATAAAAAATAATTAATTTTTTATCAAATATTTCCAAACAATTTAGTGAAACGGTTTCAAAGTTATCAAAACTCAAAACTTTCTTTGGACATAATGTTCTAGTCCTGAGGCTTTCAATACGCTGGTAGGCAACTAAAGATAAATTAACAAGTTTTAATATTTTTTACATATTTAGCACATTAATACGCATCGTATGAGGGGTATTCGTACGAAATTACGACAATCTAATGTGTATTATGGCAATTTGTTAAAAACTGATAGTTTTATTCTCTTAACTTTTATTAATTATTATTTTTTTATCTCGTACTTTTGTTTAATAACTCGGGGAAATACTAATTCATACTGCTTCATTTTGTAACTCTGTGTAAGTTATAATTTTCTTAAAGGTTGATACTTTTTAGTAAAGTATTTTTTTTTTCATTTACAAGTATTTTTGAAATTTTGTAATATTTGTTCAATGATTCAATGAAAACGAGAGAAAAAGATATAGTCGGTCAAGCCCGACCATATGATACCCTACACCAATAGGTACATTATAATTCGGGGAGGTCTCTTTTATTAGACTTGGAGTCAAATGTGGACCGATACTTATAAGTGTAAAATAAAACTTACGAATGTTACGTCGATGCTGACATTTGTATGAATTTATTCACTTTTGGGTGATTCCAGAAAGAGGGCCTTATATGGGAGCTATGGAAAATTATAGACCGATCTTTGTAAAATTTGGCACTATCATTTATGTTCATATAAAACTTATTTGTGTCGAATATTAACTTGATACTAACATTTTAATGGCATTAATTTGATTTTCTGAAAAGGGATTTATATGGGAGCTATGGTTAATTATGGACCGATCTTTTTAAAAATCGACACACTTATTAAGACTTATACGAGACTTATATATGCTAAATTTCAATAAAATACTTCTATATTTAAGGGATTTATGATCGTTAAACCCTTTTCCGGGAGGACATTTGTATGGGGGCTAGGTGAAAAAATGGACCGATCATAACCAATTTCAATAGGCTTCGTCCCTAGACTATAAGAAACCCGTGTAATTTTGGTTCAAAATTGCGACCTGTAGTTTGATTACAAGGTTTACATGGACGGACAGACGGTCAGACGGACGGATGGACGGACATTGTTAAATCTACTCAGAAAGTGATTCTAAGCCGATTGGTATAAATTAAGGTGGGTCTTTGTGCTGATGTTTGTAACACCCAAGGATATTGGTCTAAGACCCACCTTAATTTATACCAATCGGCTCAGAATCACTTTCTGAGTCGATTTAACGATGTCCGTCCGTCTGTCCGTCCATGTGAACCTTGTAATCAAACTACAGGTCGCAATTTTGAACAAAAATGTATGAAATTTGGTACATAGGTTGCCTTTGGACCAGGGACGAAACCTATTGAAATTGGTTGTGATCGGTCTATTATTTCACCTAGCCCCCATACATATGTCCTCCCGGAAAAGGGTTTAACGATCATATATCCCTTAAATATAACAATATTTTAATTTAGCACATATAAGTTTCATATAAGTGTGGCAATTTTTAAAAAGATCGGTCCATAATTACCCATGTTTCCCATTTAAACCCCTTTTCAGAAAATCACTTAACGGGCATTAATCCCATTAAAATGTTAGTATCAAGTTAATATTCGACACAAATAAGTTTTATATGAACATAAATGATAGTGTCAAATTTTATAAAGATTGGTCCATAATTTACCATAGCTCCCATACAATGCCTCATTTCGGGAATCACCCAAAAGTGAATAAATTCATGTAAATGTCAGCATCAACGTAATATTCTGAATTCGTATGTTTTATTTTACATTTATCGGTCCATATTTGACTCCAAGTCTAATAAAGGACCCCTCCCTGACTTATACCTACACAATGGTGTAGGGTATCATATGGTCGGGCTTGACCGACTACATCTTTTTCTCTCGTTTCCTTTTACTTAATTGGTACTTTTTTTAAATTAGGGTTTTTGTCTAATATTGGTACATTTCAGATTTTTTCTTTTAATTCTTTGAATATTGATATTTTTATTAAAAATTTTATTTTTTCCAGAAAGAACTTTATTTTCCAGGTAAAACTACTTACACATTAACTAAATAACCCATTATTTTAACAAGGTGATGACATTAGAGGCAACTACTTACCTCATGTCATTACTTTGCTGTCATAACAAGAACTAATTACTTTTAAGTTTTACAAAAACTCATTGATTTTAAAGTCATTAAAGTTATTATTAATTAAGCCAAAAGAAAAAAGTTGCATTTTAGGGTACTAATAAGTAATGAAAGTAGTTTTGTTCGTCCATCCGTCTGTTCAGGGCGTATCACTGAGGGGGGAAAAATTGTCGTCAAAGATTTTTAGTATATATTTTTTTTAAATTTTTTTTCTGTTACTAGATTACTAGATTTTCAAATATTTTTTTTTATATTAGAAATTGGAACTTTATCATTGAAAATTTTGAAAACTAATTGATCGTTTACTTAGTATTGATTTTTTAAAAATGAGGAGTTATTAGTTGGTACTTATATATAAATTAGTGATGTTTTTTTAATTGTAAATTGTAAATAAAATTATTGATATTTTTTTTTTAATTTGGCTTTTTTCTTAATATTAAGGTACGGTCACATTAGGGAAAAATTTGATTGAAACTCACAAATATTTCTTTGCCGTAATATGACCATTAAAATATTTTTGTGTGGCAAACAACAAATCAGCTGATTTTGGGCAAACAAAATGATTTAATAGCAAACAAAAATGTTTGTAATGTGAACAAAGTGTGACCACATAATGGAAAATATTTTCCCATATTTTTGGCAAATAATTATTTGATCTCACAAAATTTTTGTAAGAGAAAACACTATTAAATAATAAGTTATATCGAGCCATATTGTTTACTAGTGAATCTAAATCATTAAAATTTTAAATATTTATGTAAATAAGAAGATTTCAGCAATAAATTCGGCAAATATAGAGCAATATTTCTGATCATTTTAATAATTTCATTAAGCATGCAAAAAAAAAAAAAATATTATAATAAAACAGAATATGTAATTATATATAAATAAATTTTTATCCTAGGAAAATAAGATGAACAAATTACTTAACTTCATAATTTTTGCATATAGCATCGTCTTGGTGTCGATATTCACATATTTGCTACGCGCTTATTCGCGGTTAAAGAAGCCAAAAATAGTTTTACGTATAATGCATAATGAGCTAGATATATGTCTGCAAAAATATTATTTTTGGCATCTTTAACCGCGAATAAATTGTGTAGCAAAAATGTGAATATAGACGTTATGTTGTCAGTTATAGTTATGTAACGGCAATATGAGCTGGATTCGTCTAGTTCGGAGGTGTATGAGCTGGACTTGAGCAAGTGGTTCAAACGGGATCGCCTAAGTCGATGATGAGTGGTGGTGAGGTCGCTGCTAAAGCTGCTAGTGATGCAGGTGGGACAAAGAGTGCTGTTATTTCCTCTGGCAAAGCCGCCAAGGAGACGTTTAGAACGAGGCACCCTAAAAGAAGGATGGGTCGGTCAGGTGATGCCATCATGGAGAATATTTTGGAGGCGGTGTTTGGAAACTCAGTCGTTGACCTTTCACAGAAGGTGATTGAGTATGACGAAAAATAGGAGGTCGTCTTGATGAAGTTCATTGCTGAAAATGAGCCGCAGTAGAGGGACCTTAATGTTGTTGGCGCTGGTGGCATTGAGGGCGTTATGGGTTTTGCTCGTGAACAGCATATGGAATTGTCTTTTTTTTTTCTTATTTTTTATATTCTTCCTCTTCTAAAAAATTAATCGAAGCTGCTCTACAAAATCAAAAAATTTTAATGCTTTTTGTTTAACATATTTTTAATAAATTTATAGCTTTCGACAGTTTGATGAAATAATTTTTTAAGACAAATAATTTTTCATATGTGACCGATGAGAAAAAATGTTTTCCTATTTGCCTATTTGACAATATTTAATGTCTGTTTGAACAAACAAAAATGGGAAAATAAATGTGAGTAATGTGACCATAAAATAAATTTCATATTGCTTTGGAAAAATTTTGTTTACGTTCGGGCAAACAAATTTAAACAAACATTTGCCTAATCTGACCGTACCTTTAGTATTTTATTTTGAAGATAGAATTAAAAAAATTTAAATTTGAAATGTTTAAAGATAACATTTTTTGAACCGATTTTCTTTTTTTTTTTTTAATCTTATACTATTTTCAAAATAATCAATTTTTTTATATTAGTTTTTAAATAAATTGAAAAAAAAAAAAAAATAAAAATTTTTATGCAGGAATGTCTTTTTTTTTTTAATTAGTACTCGTACTATTTCAAAATTGGTATTTTCTTTATTTTTATTTCTTTTATTTTACGTTTTATTTGTATATTGAATCTGTCTTATTTTAGACCTCATAATATGTATTAAAATCTTAAAGACAAAGTATTAAACACTATTCAATCTCTATCGAGATGATTGGTTATTCCCTGCTCCTACTATTAACGGGGTGAAAAGTCGGCTCTGCGAAGCCTTGAAACAGACTGATCTTCAGCAAGTAATCTTGCGAGTGGGTTGGGGTGAGTCTCTAGTTTAAGAATGTATTTTTCACTGAGCTTCCTAAACTCGTCTCTTACAAATGGTACCTCTAGGTCCCTATGGATATTCTAATTTCTTATGTACCATGGTGCACCCATCATGGTCCTAAGAATCTTTGATTGGGCCCTCTGTATAATATCGATACTCGTATTACTGGCTGTTTCCCATAGTTGGATGACGTATGTCCAAATTGGCTTTAAAACGGTTTTATACAGGATGACTTTATTGTGACGACGCCAAGTTAGTCGCCAAACTATGTAAATACCAAGGTATGTAACATGATCCGACTGGGATATATTTATATTATTATGTGTAACTGGAGGACTGTTTCCTTTTGTTAGGGTGAATGTAACTTGGTTATTTTTCACTTCATTTACGAGAATACGACAGTTTTTCAACCATGTCTCCACACGTCGGAGGTAAATATTTAGTTGGCTAGATGCTATTTGTGGGTTTTCATGAGAACTGAGTATTGTAGTATCATCTGATAATGTTGAAATAGTCAGTTCATCATATATAGGCAAATAAGAGGTATAAATTAGATATAGTGTAGGTCCAAGGACACTTACTTGTGGAACACCTGACTTTTTTTTCAAAATCTTCTGCCACAAAGTCATTATAATTTACCCTAAATATACGATCAGATAGACAGGACAGACAGCAATTTGTGGGTACATGGTGGTAGTAAACATTTAATTTTATAGATTAGGCTCTTGTGTCAAACTTTTTCGAATGCTTGTGTGACATCTAAGAAAATAGCTGAACCATACTTCTTTAATTCGAAACATTTCCTTATCTCTCCAGTTAGACGATTCACTTCTTCTATGGTTACGTGTTTTTCACGAATTCCAAACTGGTGAACTGGGACGATATTTACATCGTTCAAGAATGGTAAAATTTTCTTTTGAAATACTTTTTCGAACAACTTCGACAAGCAAGAAATTAAGCTAATGGGTCTATATGAAGATGCTATAGTATAATCTTTTCCTGGCTTTGGTGTCATTTTCATTAGAGAAGTTTTCCAAATTTTTGGAAAAACTCCTAGTTTTAAGATCGCTTTGAAAATTATTGATAGCACAATTATTGTCATATTCGGTAGGGTTTTAATCAATGATGGTGTTATTGAATCATATCGAGGTGATTTTCTAACATTTATTTTTTTTAATGATTGTATCAATGTCCTCTAGGCTAACAACAATTATGTCATCATAATTTAGTGTAGTGTCAAGTGTCTCTCCCAATGTAAAATCCTTTGTTTGCCTTATCTTCTACACTACGGGCCCAGGTACTTTCAGCCTTCCTTAAAGGACTTTGTGCCTCTACCGATAGTTTAATATCCTCCGCTGCCTTCCATATTGAAAAATTGATATGTTTATTATTCGTTAAGCTTTCAATATATTTTCTTCTTTGGCGATCCTCTTTTAATTGAAGGGTTCTTTTTAGTTTTTTGCTTGCTATGGACAGCCTCAGCTTTGCAGCTGGTAATCTAGTTTATTACCATTCTCTTCTGAGTTTTCTTTTTTCAAGCAGAAGTTTTTAAATTTCGGTATTGGAAGTAATCTTATCATCTTATCATCTGAAGTAAGTAATGACTTAAAGTCATTGACGCATTCATTAATATCTTCCTCACACTGAAAATTTGGATTCGTGCGGATATGACTACTTATATATTTTCTATATTTCAACCAATTTGTCCTATAGAAAGAGTGCGTAGGATAATTTCGTAAGTTAGTCCTTCCTTTAAAATTGGCAAGTTTTTTTTTTTTTAATCAATATCTTTCAGGAAAAGGCGTTTTGTTTTTAAATATATTTTTTTTTTATTTTCTGAAATTTATATTTTTTTTTAAAAATTAAAATTTTTTATTGAAAAAATGCGGACTGGATTTTTTTTTTTTTGTAAATATTTTCAAAAAATTATTTGGACATAGGGTTTGGGGTTTCCCGTGATATTTTGTTTCCCGGGAAACGGGAATAAAAAATTCGATTTCCCGGGAATTTCCGGGAATTCCGTGAAATTTAAATTTTAAGAAAAACCCAGCAAAAACTTGATAATGACATGTAGTTACGGATGTAGTTACTTTGTAATGACAACAACATACTGTCTGCACTACATAGTAGTTGTTTAGTAACTAATTATTTATAACCCGAATGTAAATAATTATTTCTGATCAGATTTTTTAAAATATTAATTTTTATTGATTTTATAAAATAATTATATAATTTATTTTAATTATATTTTTGGTTGTTAAGTTTTTTAAATTTAAATTTAAAAAATCTTTTTACAACAACAAAAAAATATTTTATATCCTTACTTTTCGTTACTTATTTATACTAAAATGTTCCTATTGTAATTACTAATCATGACTTCAGTAATGCTTTAAAATCAATGTGCTGTATAACAGCTTGGAAGTAATTAGTTATTGTAATGACATCTAAGTAATGTATAGGGTAAGTAGTTGCCTCTAATGTCATCATCGTGTTAAAATAATGAGTTATTCAGCTAATGTGTAAGTAGTGGAGAGCCATTATATTAGCTTCTTAACTCATTACATGGCAACCAAAGTTTTTGCTGGGAAGGCAATGATTTCTTATAAAGAATGTTATTTTTTCTATTCAGTACTATAAAACAACATTATAATTCAAAAAAAAAAAAAAAAAATTGTATTAAGGAATTTTTTTTAAAATATTTTTTGAAAAATTAAAAATAAAAAATTGAACAGGATTTACTACAAATTAAAAAAGTTTACCGAAGTTTGCTTTAAGAGATGCAATTACATTTCAAAAATATAAAGACTTCAACATACAAAGTATTTACACCATAATACATTTGAAAATATTTTTGGTATTGATACAAACCAATTAAAAATTTAAATAATTTTAAACATTTCATATAAATAAAATAAGTGCTTATTGTAAGCAAAGGTTCCAAAGGTTTAATTCTTTAATTCACTTTTTAAAATCGAATTAAGTTTTCTTTAAAGCATTCATAACAATTTAATTCATAGACTTAAAATCTTTGACTTCACAAGAATTAATTGCTTAAAGAATTCACTATCAATTATAAAATTCAAGGTTAAAAAACATTTTGAATCATTAAAATGTGAATATATTAGCTTTTGTTCTCCTACTCTAAATTGGGAGCACGTGGGATCCCTATTTTACCGAAAAGTGTTCCCGTACTCGAAAATTGGGAAATGAGAGAGAATTTAAGAGAATAATGTTATACTTCTTGTACAAAAAGCCCAGACTATTTCCTAAGATAGACTTAGTAAATTGTCAAATAAACAAAAAATAAAAGTATAAACATTCACATATGAATTTCCAAATAGTTTTATGCTTTCTTTCTGGCTAAACAAATTGTTTTCTGTGTTACCATACTTTTGTACATTTTTGAGAGAAACATCAGCCTTAAATGTACGGGAACAAACCTATTAAAGAACAAAATATAATGAATTCAATGAAAGAAAACAAATATATAAAATATTTAAAAAATATAAATATTTCCATTCAATTTGCAGAAGATTTGAATTAACAAAAATTCAATGATTTCTTTATAAATTGATTCAGTAGAAGTATGCTTTTGTGAATGGTGTTATGGAATAAAAAAAAAAAAAAAATAGTATTTCGAATATTTAATTAAAAAATGTGTACTTCAGATTTTTAGGTTAAGATAAGTTAAGATAAACACTTATCTATGGCATAATTTTCAGTATAAATAATTTTTCTTGTCGTATTAATTTGTTTTAAAACAAAATCTAAAAAAACTTTTAAAATTGGTTCTCAACTATATTTTTTTGGTACAATGTTGTAGTGTTCGGATATCTGATAAAAATTATTTTTCATATAACATTTGAAAGACATTGTTAATCATTCCAAGATGAATACTTTTGAAAAATACATTCGAATTTTGTTATAGGATTATAAAACTACATGAATATTAAATATCCCGTTTTCCCGGGAAAATTTGAAAAAATTCCCGGGAATTCCCGGACCCCAAACCTTATTTAAATCACTTAAATAGTTTAAAAGTTAAATAAAACTTTCTTTAATACCATAATTTTTAAATCAAACCCACTGTTCTCTTGTTTACTCCTAAACTGTAAGAGAATTTGTTTAAATTTCTTTAACATGAGTATTTGTTATTTTATTTTTTGCACAAACACCAATACTCTTATGGTATAATAAAAAAATAATTGAACACATACATCTTTACACATGGCACAACATAATTTTATTACACTATATATTTTTTTTTGTTTTCTTTACTTTTTATCCTTATAAAATATAACCTGCACGTGCAAAATTTAAACAACCGCCATATTTTTTATTTGCTTTTTTCATAGTCTCCTTAAATACACAAATTTTATATAGAAAAGAGTATAATATCAAATATGTGTATGTATATGTTAAAAGAATGTGTGTTAGTAATCCCCATAGTGTAAATGAAAATGTGTTTCATTGTTTTGTTTAATTTGAGTAGAATCTCCCTCTTGATTATTTTGTTTTTTTTCTCCTTCTTTTCTATTACTTATTGTAGTTTTTCTAGTCGTTATACAGGTGAGATTTTACTTATTTTTATATCTACCTATATAATGTTTGTGTTTCAACAAGTTCAACAAAAACAACAACAGCAAGAGCCATAACAATAATAATGCGTGACCAAAACTTATTTTGTAGTCGTGTGTAAGTAAAATAATATGTATTTATTTTTTTTTATTCCTGATTTTTCTTTTTCAACCCCGGAAAGAAAACAATTGTTGTTTTTTTTTATATAAATTTTCTTTTCTGTCGTATATATTTATAACTATACATATACTGGGTCAACTGGTCTTAAATGATGATGGTAAGTTTGTTGCTGTTTTGCTAAAATAATATTAATAGAGAGAAATACTAGCAAAATAATAATAATAATAAGTAAAATAGAAAGAGTCAATGAGAGATGGACAGAGAGATTAATAAAGGGGAGAATATAGGAATTTGTTGAAATTTACTGAGAGAGTAAAACAGTGCGCTGAAAAAGTAATTTTTACAATGATATAAAAAATGGACATTTTTTATTCATTTTTTTTTTTAAATAATAATAAAACGACATATAGCAATTTCACAGGTGCTTTCAACTGACTGTTATTATAATAAATTTAGTGAATTTTTGAAATATTAGTGAACATTTGAAATATATTTAAAATGAAATAAATATACATATGTAAGAGCTACTAGTTATTGTGCTACATTGCGTATGATTAATATTAATTATTATGTAGTTTTAGTTTTGCTTTTATCTTGAAGTGTAAGGAGAGAGATCGAAAAATTCTTAACACACATTTTGCCTCATAACTTTTTTCGGAATCAATATTCAAAATTTTTTTTGATCTAGTTATCATGGAAAAATACTTCAGTTATTATTTTTAATAACAACCATGTTAATTTGTCCTTATTTTCATCAAAATAAGTGACGAAAAAGATTTACGTCCTACAAGTTATTAAAAAATTTCAAAAAATCCAAATAGGTTTTACAAATAATTGGCCACAGAATTAAATGTCGTCCGTAAAACCGTTTCTAATGTTATTAAACAGTATCAGGAGAATTTGACTATTGATGTGAAACCTAGTTCGGTAAGAAAAAAGGACCACATGATATTGGGAAGGCCAGAAAATTGAAGGCATATTGAAAGGAACTTCAAACACATCTGGTAGAAAATCAGCTCTGTTTTCTCAGTGCTTCGACTATTTGGTGCGAAAATTTAAAGCTGATGGGAAAGTTGATAACATATAAAGTTCAAAAAATTCCAAACTGGAATTCTGCAAAAAAAAAAATTACAAGCCTAAAATAGGACTTGGAATTTAAAACCAAATTTCATACAAAAATACTCAAACTGTATAATTGACGAAGAAACGTAGGTGCTGGCAGAATCTTCGCAGCTTGTGTCTCAAAAATTTTTATTGCTAATGCTCGAAGCAATTTTGGAGATAAGTTTAAGACCCAAAAGCAGCAAAAATTTTTTACAAAATTCATGGTATGACAAGCTTTTTGCAGTTGCGGTAAAACAGGAAAGTCATGTGATACATTCGGATCTATAAATACCAAAATATGCATAAAGGAATAATTGCAAAAAAGACTTCTTCTTTTCTTAAGAAAGCACAACGTGTCCACATATTTGTGAACCCATTTGGTATCATGTCACTACGGTAAGAAAGCTCTGGAGTGGTACCAAATCAATAACATAGTTTTAGTACCAAGAATGGTCAATTTTCAAAATTGTCCATAGCTTAGACCAGTGGAGAGATATTGCGCTCTTGTGAAAAGTGAATTCACGAGCACAAAAAAGGTGTCCCAAAATACCGAAGATTTTAACAGAAGATGTGCACACTGTTCCAACTATCAACTGACTGAAGCAACTATCAAATCTCCAAAGAAAGGGTTTTCAAAAATGATCCACAATTTTATAATTAGTGGTTAGAACCATAAAAATTATATATTTCTGTGATCTGTGCTAAATTATCAAATGATTAAAAAAATAAGAAAACTCTAAGATCAACCGTTTTCAAGTTATTGAATATTATGTATGTTAAGAATATTTCGATCTCACTCCTTATTAAATGGTTTTATTTAATAAAATACAAATAAAAAAGAAGACTTTAGCAGTCTTACGGAAAATAAAGCCACATTCATAAATTAACAAATAACAAACTTTTTCTAATGGAAGATTATAGTTGGAATGAAAATTGAACTTTAACAAAATCTGCTAACAAAAAAGCGACTAAAAGTGCTGCTATTTTTTTTAAATCACAAAGAGGGATATATTGGAAATATATTCAGCAAAATTTAGCAAAGTATTTTAGTCAGAAGGTGTTGTTTTGTTCGTTCAGATTTTGTAAAAGCTGTAACAGTGGTTTGTGAGCCACTTTTGAAGTATTAGATTTGAAAAAATGTAAACAATGAATGCTCTTCTGAATTCGTAAATAAATTTCTCTTTATGAATATATAATTTATTCTCAAGCCTTTGACATTTCAGAAGAAATTTAATTTAATATCATCCTAAATTTGAGGTCAAGCTTTTGTATTAAAAAAACATAAACTAATTGTTAAAATTGGAAAATTACGAAAAAACTACGATAATACTTTATGATTCAGTCGGCTTCGGATTCAGCAGATTTAGTCGGATTCGGATGATAGTTCGGGTTTAGCAGATTGATTCGGCTTCGGGTGAACAGTTCGGATTTAGCAGGTTGATTCGGCTTATATTTCTGGTTTTGCGGGTTTATTCTGCTTCGGGTGATACGGAGCTTAAGTCCAACTTATTCTATTACAGGAGTACAAGGCCGAAACCTCTTTATTGAACAGTAGACCGAAGCCTCTGTATTGAACAGTAGACCGAAGTCTCTATATTGAACAGTAGACCGAAGTGTCTGTATTGAACAGTAGACCGAAGTCTCTGTATTGAACAGTAGACCGAAGTCTCTGTATTGAACAGTAGGCTGAAGCCTCTGTATTGAACAGTGGACCGAAGCCTCTGTATTGAACAGTATACCGAAGTCTCTGTATTGAACAGTAGGCTGAAGCCTCTGTATTGAACAGTGGACCGAAGCGTCTGTATTAAACAGTAGGCCGAAGCCTCTGTATTGAACAGTAGACCGAAGTCTCTGGTACAATGTATTATTTGGTTCTTGAACTAGGTGCGAGCCCCAAACATAAAATATGACCGATTCGTCTCAGTGGCTACCGATTCGTATCAGTCGGTTTCGATAAGTGATTATAAAAACCGTGGCAAATTCTTGTTTCGTTTGAACCGCAATCACAACATCAAACCTTAGGATATATATATGGAAAATGGTATAAACTAAACGAGAATTATAAAATGGTGTTCGCGACTAAAGCGAATGTTGTGTTGCGGTTGTGATAGATAAATAAAAATAACTGAACTAATAATCTTCGTTACAACATAAAGAGTAAAAAATGTTTAAAATCAGTTTTTATTCTTGCGAAATTAAAATTTGATTAAAATTTTCTATGATTTTATTTTAAATAATATTTTATTAAAGTATGAATATTTTGGTTAATTTCCTTTTTATGTCAAATACATAGTTAGTTAAGAAAATAAATGTATGTTTATCACAAAAACCATAATATCGTGACTAAATTTCAAAAATCTCTTTAATTCGATTTTTATCTCGGGTTTAAAGGAATTTATTATATGGTCATAAATTCATATATATTTAAGTATAATGAATACTTCCATGTGACTTATTTGTAAAAATTTACAACACATACACATACAGCCATATTAAACAAAATTAATATAGGTTTGATAACGAGTTACTAACTTTTTCTTATGGAAATTTACATACGAAAAGTTAGTAACTCGTTATCAAACATACATTATTTTTTTGTGAATACGGCTGATAAAGTTTACCCTCTTGCTGTTAGGAATTAATTAGTGGAATCTTCAAAAGTATCAGGATAGATCATTCCAATGGTAGAAATTTTTGAAATATATAGACGTTAGTAAAATCTTAATAATTCGCGGATGAAAAAAAAAACAATAATTTAAATGAATATTCCAGGCCTTAGTATGCCTATCTCACAATTTGATATTAAATTTTTTTATGGAAATTTTTATAATGAGGTAAATATAAACATTCAGATGTAATATTTTGGGAATCATATAACAATCTTCATTTCTAGAGGGGTACATTTGCAACTTTTTTTCGTGAGGCTCCTTAATGCTCATTTTTTTATTTGTAACATCAATTGAAAATGTTTTCCTAGAATGTTCTAAAAATTCCTTCTATAGATCGGAATATCCGTATTTAAATTTTAATTTTTAAAGTTTTTTTTTTCATTAATTCTACATTTGTAATAAAGATGATATTTCTTAAATAAATTTTAATTTTGAGAAAGAGATAATTTTTTAAATGTTTTGACTTGTTTTTAGTTATTAAAAAAATATTATTGATATAATATGATTTTTTATTTTATTTTTTTTTTTTGCTAAATTTTTTTGATACTGTGAACGTCAAAAAAAAGTAAACACCTAGTATTATTAGAAATAAAGTTATTTTATATTTAGATCAAAAATGCTGTATAGAAAACATTAATGCAAATTTTTTGGTAAATAACTAAATATGGATTTCATTAAACAAAAAAAAATTAAAACTACAGCACATTTAACAAGCGCGAATGTTACATTCGGCCCGGCCGAATCTATATACCCACCATCAACTTTTTCAAATTTTCCTTATATGGGAGGTGGCGGCAAGGTGGGCAGTAAAGTGGGCGGACCACGCCCATTTTTTGTTTCCGAGTTTACATTGCTCCTTGAGCTATTTGAACACAATTTCACCTTATATGGGAGGTGGGCGGTAAAGTGGGCGGACCACTTCCATTTTTGGTTTCCGAGTTTATATCGACCCCCGAACTATGCGTACAAAAATTCGTTGTCGTACATGCTTTTATTGAAGAAATATCAGCAAAAAAGTATAAAACGGACACCCTGTGTTTCTAGTTTTAAGCCCAAAACTTTTTTTTTATCAAACGATTTTGCCCATTTTCAATCTCAAACAAACCTTATATAAGACAAATATTTGTGCCAAATTTCTTCCCCCTACGTTGTCCCGTTCGAGCCCTATCCTGCTTTCAACAGACGGACGGACATAGCTAGATCGACTCAGAATCTAACCAGGACCCAGAAAATATATACTCTGTGGGGTCTTAGATGATTCCTTCGACATGTTACACACGGAATGACAAAATCAATATACCCCCCATCTTTTTGATGGTGGGTATAATAATAAAAAATCTGCTCCCACTTTTACAATTCACAGACCTTTTTATAGAAAAAAGGTGCCACTGTTTACTTTATTTTGACGGGTAAAAATTGGTATACTTTCTTAAAAATTCAATCAATAGGTTATTTCGATTTATTTTTGCAAATTGTTTTAATGAGTTCAATTCCTACCCAATAATCAAAGAATTTTGGCATATCACTTTTTTTATATCATTATTAATCTACAACTGACAAGACTTCGTTTAAAAGGGAATGTGTTGTTTACTTTTTTTTGACGTTCACAGTATTTTAATTTTGTATATTGAAATTTATTTTGTTTTATTAAAAAGTTTGTTAATTAGGAATTCATTTTTATACCCTTCACCACAGGTGTAAAGGGTATATATAAGTTTGTCATTCCGTTTGTAATTCCCACAATTTTCGTCGGAGAGCAAAAAAGTTTACATTTTCGGGATCATTGTAAGAAATGATGACGATAGGACCATGTCCGTCCGTCCGTGTGTCGGTTGAAATGGCGTTTATGAAGCCCACCGATAACTGACATATATAATATATATATCAAACGATCGGAAATGCTTTCGAAAATTTTGCTATTGGAATTCAGCAAGATCGGTTCATACAATGCCGAGATATGTTCAAAAAACCGGTTTTTAGAACCGGTTTTCCAGTTTCTGAAGCCTTTGTATATACTAGAGACTTCGTTTTTACAAAGAAGTCTCGGATATTTTTTTGTAAATTTTTGTTCTGAATAAATTAAATAAATCGGTTCAATAATAACTGAGATATCGGACAAAACGCATTTTTTATTTTTTGAAGCCCTGGTTTAAGCTATAGATTTTTATTTTTATACAGATCGGTCACAAATATTTTTATAAAATTTCGGTTTTTTGAATCGGCAAGATCGGTTTATAAATGGCGAAGATATGCTTTAAAAACCGGTTTTTCAGTTTCTGAAGCCTCTGCATATACCAGGGACTTCCAATTTTTAAAGGGAGCTCGGAAATTATTTTCTGAATTTTTGGTCTGAAAAAATGAAATAAATCGGTTCAGTAATAACTGAGATATCGGGGAAAATGAATTTTTTATTTTTGAAGCCCTTGTTCAAGCTACAGATTTTTATTTTTATATAGATCATTGATAAATATTTTTATAAAATTTCGTTTTTTTTTAACAAACCAAATACGTTCATAATCAACAGAGTTATGGCCCAAAAACAAATCTTTTAAGAATATAAATACATACACAAACATGTATATTAAGCATTGTAATGACTATTAGTGACGTTTTTTGTTTTTTTGTATAGACAAGTAGTTTAGTTATCAACAGCAGTGATATAATGAATAACAGTGTTGTTGTTGTTCTTTGTATATGCAGTCTGTACAAAGATAAATAGATGTGGAATTGTTTTTGTTTATTTTTAAAAACTAAAACATATCTGTTAAGAATATACATAAATATGTTCATACATAAACATGTATATTAAGCATTGTAATGACTATTAGTGACGTTTTTGCCTATAAGACAAGTAGTTTAGTTAGCAACAGCAGTAATATAATGAATAACAGTGTTGTTGTTGTTCTTTGTATATGCAGTCAGTTTGTATATACACACATCCAAAAATAAATAAATATGGAATTGTTGTTGTTTATTTTTTAAAAGCAAAGCCTGCTAGGATTGTTTTTTTTTTCATATTAAAATTTTCGTAGTTTGAAAAAATTTAGATTTATATATGTGAAAATATGCAAGCATACGTTAAGGCGAAAATTTTATTAATTGTCGGTAATATGGTAATATGATGTCGATAAGATGGTAATATGGTGAAGGGTATCAAAGATTCGGCACAGCCGAATCTTTTTTCAATTTAATTTTTTTTAGATTTTCTAAAACGTGAATTTATTCATATAAATTTTTCTTTTATTCAACAAAATATTTAGCATGATTTTATTCCTTAATATAAAAGAGTTGACAACACTAATCTCTTTAATAAACAAACATGGTTAATACTCGTACTCTCTTTTCTCCAGTACTCGCAAAAATTAAACACACACATTTCCCCATACACTTGTAAATTTTGTATACAATTTTCCTGTTATTTTTTTCTTTGCATATATTTTAGCCAAAACAAGATGCTTTTTACGCTCTTTTCTTTTATTTTTATTCTCTGGCTCTCTGGTATTTCTGTATAGGTATTTTTTTTTTTTTTTTTTTAGTTTACATTTTATTAATATTATTAAAAGAGAGTGTTTTATATAGAAGTAAATTCAACAATATAAAAGACTATAAAAAACAACAATAATAACAACAACAGGAAAATATTACATTTTCCAGGGGGTATTTTATCTTTAAAAAATCTCGCAGAATTTTCAGTTTCATCTGAGACGTGCGGTTAAACGGTTGTTAAAAGAAATAAATAAATTTTAAAAGCGGAAAATTATTTTAAAAATTTTGAAGAAAAAACTAAAAGAGAGTTTTTTAAAGAATAAAAAAAATTATAAATAAATTAAATGAAATATTAAAAAATAATTTCAAAGAAATTGAAAAAAAAAGTAAAATATTCTTTTAAGGAAGAAAAGTGAATTTAAAAAACTTAAAGTTTTAGTTAAATTGCTAATTAAATTTTCCTTTTTTTTTGCACAGAAATTTTTTACAATATTTAAACTTAAATTTTTTACACATTTGAGTGTGTGTATTTGTCTGTCTGTGTGTGTACGTATGTGTGTATTTAAGTAAGTGTGTATATTTGTAGTTGTGTGTTACGTTGGCTTTTGTAGTAAAATAAAAGAGGCAAAAATAAAGAGAATAAAAGAAAAATAAATATGTGTGTATTTTATTTTTATAAGTGAGCACGAGTGTGTATTTAATACAGGATATTTTTATATATAAAAAAAAGTAACAACAACATTGTTTTAGTACTTGTACGATTTAATGGAAATTTGTTTGTATTACGAGTCCGCCTGGTAAACAGCAAATACTAGCAAGTATCACTAAGAAAAAAAAAAAAAAAATCATTTTATAAATCAAAATTATATTTTAACAAAAACACATAAAACGTGGGGATAAAAAAGGAACAAGAAAATCCTTTGAGATTTTGTTTTCTTTGGTTATTTTTAGCTTTTAGTTATCCTTTGTGTATAAACACATGTATGCTTTAAAAAAAAAAGCATATAAAGTGTGTGTGTTTTAGTGTTTAACTGGAAGTAGCTAAAAAAGTTTTATTTTATCTCCTTCTCTATGATAAACTTTTAAAGAAACATTTTTTGAAGTAAAAATATTAGTTGAAGAAAGCATATTTTTTTTAGAAAAAAATTTTATTTTCCCCTTTTTTAAAAACCTTAAACTTAATAAAAGAAATTTTATAAAAAAAAATTATAAAACTTTTTCTTAAAAAATTTAAAAACTTTAAAAACAAATTTCTTTTAATATTAAAGCAACCAAATTAATTTCTTGCTGAAAAAAAAATTCTTCAATAAAAAGTGTCAATAAAAAAATTCCCCACCACAACCAAACTGCTTAACAAACTAGTTTCCGTTTCCGGTCAGTCATACTACTTGTGTTTTATTTTATTTTTTCTATATTTGTTGTGGTTTTAAGTATTATTAAAACAATAGCAAAAAACTTTTTTTCTTTTTTTTTTAAACTTACACAATTATAACTAACGTCCGGCTTATTTTAAAACAACAACAGTGGATCCTTCAGCTTCGTATCATAGAATGACACGCGTTAGGCGTCGTATTGTGGTAAGTTTCAAAATTTAATTCTTTAATAATTTTAAATAAATACCGTCAGTGTGGTTATAAAAACCAAGAGAAATTAAATAAATTACAAAAATTCTAAAAATTTTGTTATTGTTTGAATTTAAATTAAATCGCCTCACATTGGGGTATAAGGATTCACCACTTAATGGCGTTTAATTCAGGGAAAGGGTGATATCAATATTTTAATGATCAAGTTTTATTTTTTGTTTATTATTAGGTAAAAAAATATATTTTTATAATTTTAAGATTTTTTGGGCAAAATGGATGTCTGTCCATCCGTCTGTCTTTATATTAGAGTCAAGTGGTTCGAAAATTGTGCATAATTCAAGAAAAGGTGATATCAACATTTTAACAATGTCGTTTAATTTTCCTATTTATTAGTAAGTAAACAATTTTTTTTTTTTTAAATTATAAGATGTTTTTAGGCAGAACGGTAATGTCCGTCCGTCTATACATTAAATGGGTCCAAAATGGCACCTAATTCAGGGAAAGGTGATAACAACACAAACATTTAGATTTAATTTTTATATTGGTCAAGAAGAAAAAGAAAAATTATAATTTTTGGAATTTTAAGACATTTTTTTTTAGAGAATTATAATGTCCGTCCTTCTGTCCGTCTATTTGTTTTAAATTTGCAAATAAAGATATCAACTTAAAATTTTATTTATTCGATAGATAAGTTTGTTTATATAATACGAGCTGTTAACCCGCTACTTCGTTAGCGGAATTTTTTTTTTTTAAACTACACTATAAAATAAATTTAAAATAGGGTTTCGAAAAGTACAAAAGGCATGTCTGATAGGGTGTCAGTAAAGTACCAATTTTTTACATCTTTAACAAGTTAAAAAACTGCAAAAGTATTCCTATTATTATTTTTCAGTATAGAGGAATGTGACTAATAGAGCTTGAGAATTCTTATTCATAAATAACAATATCACTTTAATATTAGATTTTTAATATTAGAATAACGAAAAATAAATATTAGAATAACGAAAAAGTATTTTATAGTAAGGAATTAAGAACCACAAAATCACTTTTAAGGATTCTGATTTTCTTAGGACCTTACATCTTCAATTTTATGTTCCTGGGATGTATATTACAGAACATTCAAAAAGTATTGTTAGAAGATCGAAAAAGTACCACAAAATCCCTTCTTATGGATACTCACTAACTTAGGGCCACATAACTTTAACTTCATATTTCTATGTTAAATATTATAGAAAATTAAAAAAAATTAAAAATTTCATGTTTCTAGGTTCATAATTATAGAAAATTTAAAAAGTACCATTAGAAGAACAAAATAGTAATACAAAGTCCCCTCTTATGGTTTCTCATTCACTTAGCATCACATGTCCTTAATATCATGTTTCTGGATTCATAATTATAGAAAATTCAAAAAGTATTATTAGAAGAGCAAAAAAGTACCATAAATTCTCATTCACTTAGGACCACATATTTTTAATTTCATGTTTCTGGATTAAATATTATAAAAAATTCAAAAAGTACCATTAGAAGAACGAAAAAGTACCACAAAGTTCTCTCTTATAGATTCTCATTCATATCCTTAATTTCAAGTTTCTACGTTAAATATTATAGAAAATTCAAAAAGTACTATCAGAAGAACAAAAAAAGTACCACAAAATCCCCTCTTATGGATGCACATTCACTTAGGAACAAATATCTTTAATTTCATGTTTCTTGGTTAAATATTATAGAAAATTCAAAAAGTACCATTAGAAGAACGAATAAATTACCTCAAAGTTCTCTCTTATGGATTCTCATTCACTTAGCACTTCATGTCCTTAATTTCATATTTCTTGGTTAAATATTATAGAAAATTCAAAAAGTACCATTAAAATAACAAAAAAGTACCACAACGTCCCCTCTTAAGGATTCTCATTAACTAAGAACCACATATCCTTAATTTCATGTTTCTAGGTTCATAATTATAGAAAATTCAAAAAGTACCATTAGAAAAACGAAAAAGTACCACAAAGTCCCCCTTGTGAATTCTTTCCAACATCGGACCATGCGTATTTAATTTCATGTTTCTAAGTTAAATATTACAGAAAATGCAAAAAAGTACCAATAGAAGTAGAAAAAAGTACCACAAAGTCCATCCTCTTGAATTCTTACCCACAGGACCATGTATCCTTAAGTACCACAAATTCCACTCTTGTGAATTCTTATCTACACTTTCTTAATTTCAAGTTTCTATGTTTAATGTAATTGAAAATTCATTATTATGTTTGAATAAAATGTAATTTCGCGCCTTTAGCCCCTTTTTGGTCCTTTTTTACCCATCGAAGTATCAAAAATTGTATTCCAATGAGTTTCTAAATTGTAGTGGTATCCCGTATTAAAATACTCATATGAATATTTCAATAAATATAAAATAATGTTTTATGAAAAAAGTACCAAAAATAGGTACGATTTTTACCCCTTAAATGTTCGAATTTCGAAAAAGTACCAAAATTTATATTTCTCGTTTTTTGATAAGTTAAGAATACGGCATAAATTTTATTTGTATGTTGATTGGTTTCAAAGATACATATGGTGACAGAAAAGTACCAAAATACAGTTTTTACCCGTTTTCTCCCTAAAACAGCCGATTTTCAAAAAAGTACCAGACACCTGTCCATTTATTTTTTAAATGAATAACGAAAACTATTCAACTTTTTGTTTATCCTTTTTAATTTGGGAGTTATAGAGTTACCGATTTTACCCGTTTTTACCCCCTAAACATTCGAATTTCCAAAAATCCCGTCTTAGTGGATCTATACAGAGGGCGACCTACCTGCTTTCCAAATTTCGACTCTCTAGCTTCAGCCGTTTGGGCTGTGGGATGATGAATCAGTCAGTCAGTCAGTCACGTTACTCTTTTATATATATAGATAATTATATAAATATGATAAAATCGGTTGAAAATGTTGGGCTATATATTGGAAAACATATGCGCACGATTTTTTTTCTCATAATATTAAAGTACTATTATTATGTTTAAAAATAATTGAAGAAAATTACACATAACTGCCTGGAGTTACTGGTTCCATTTTAAATTTTTACTTCAAAGGACTGTTTATTAAAAATAAATACACTGAAAGTTAATGAAAATTAAATTTTTTACTCTCTTTCAAAAATGTCAAAAAAATAAAAAAAATTTTAACTGTGAGTTTAACTTGAAGATTTTGATTGTTACATAATTTAGTCTATTTTTATTTGTTACCCAACTTTATTACAAAAACTTCAATTATAAAATCAATTAGTCGCCACTTTTGACACATTTTAACCCCAAAGTTAATATTTTCTAAAGAAGCTAAATCACCATAGCTATGACTAGTATTATCTGTTTATGCTGATGTTTGTAATAGCCAAAAATATTGGTCTAAGAACCACCTGCAATTTGCATAAAATCTCTGTCTGTATTAATTTAACAATGTCTGTCCGTCTAACTTTCCATGTAAACTTTCAGGTAGCAATTTTAAGAAAATTCAAAAAAATTTTGGTACCAAGGTCTTTTCATGGGTCAAATTTTTCTACACAATGTTTTTTCACAATATTTGTCGTCAACGCTAATATGTGGTAGGGACTGAAGTCCAAAGTGAAAGAAACATTTAATACTTTTAAATTAATAAAATTTTTGTTTTCATATGTCATACATTCGAATCACAAAATATCATCTGACATTATAATAGAAATAAAGATATTTTACTATATGTATATGACGACAAAAATTTGTTATAAATTAGTATAAATTTTTTTTTATAATAATGCTGTCGTCAAGTGGTCAAATTGACAATTTATCAAAATAGTACAATTACTATTATTTTGGTTTAAATATTAACATTTTTGAAAGTTAAAGTAACCATAAATTACTCTACCAAACTTCAAAGGAATTGATCCACACTAGACCACAGTATCCATATAAAGTCCTTCCCGAAATCCACTTAATATGCATAAATCACATAATAATTTTAACGTCACAGGTTGGGGTAAAATGTGTCAAAAGTGGTGCTTAATTGAATTTTAAAATTTAAAGTTTTGTAATAAAGTTAGGTACCGAATAAAAATAGACAAAATTATGTATCAATATTAATTAAAATCTTTAATCTAGGTTGTGTTGTTTTCTTATAAGAAGCTGCCAAAGTTAAGAATTTTTAAAAATTTTTTGAAAAATAGTAAAAAATTCAATTTTCATCAGCTTTCTGTGCATTTACCTTAAAATAAAAAGTCTTTTAAGGTAAAAATTTAAAATGAAACCATCAACTTCAGATATTTAACTGTACTTTTCTTCAAGTATTTCTAAATTATATTTTTTCCTAATAATTTTTTTTTTTTTAATTGGTCTAAAATACACCAATTTTTAAATTTCATGGAATGCAACTTAAAATGTTACAGGATTTTTGTTCTGAAAATTTTCTGAAAAATAGTATATATTGTTCACTTTAATTTTATGAAAAAAAAAAAAGAAAAAAATCGTGCGCGAATGAAGCCCGATTTGAGAAAATATTTTTTTTTTTATTTTTTTTTTCAAAAAAACCAGTAGATTTCATACATAAAAACAGCATAAAGTGCAGATATTTTATTTGCTTTATCAAACATTAAACAGTGCGGAAGAATCGAAATAAAGCTGTAACTTCTAATCGGCGTGTTGGATTTGCATGAAATTTTGAGTTTAGAAGCAGAATCTAATATATGCACAAGGAGCGGAACTATGGGGATTCAAAATAGGGTACTAGCATCATGGAAAATGTTTAACCACTAGAGAATTTTTATTCCTTACCCGATTAACAAGATTTTTATATCAACTTAAAGTCCTTGATAAATCCTTTACAAAACACATATATATATTTATTATATATTTTTCAAGTTATATACATATCAAAGAACTTGGTTAAGATTTTTCCATATATAGCCAAATATTTTCAATCGATTTTATTATGTTTTATATAGTTAGTTAAAAAGCAAAATTATCTATTGAATAAAAAAAATTTTGAGTCGTTATCTTTATTGAGTCAAAAGTTAAACGATTTTGAATTGGAAAGTTTACAAAAATTAAGAAACAGACGGACAGATGGACGGACATTAGAATTCTTTTAAAAAAATCTTAAAATTCGAAAAATGTTTTTTCCACTTTCCGATTAACATGAAAACTAAATTAAAGTATTAAAATTTTGATATCAACTTTCCCTGAATTAAGTGGCATTTTCGACCCATTTAACCCAAATGTATAGACGGACGGACGGACATTGCCATGCTGGCAAAAAGTATTTTAGAATTCTAAAAATGCATTTCTTTACTAATTAAATAGCAAATAGAAATAGAACGTGGTCATCAAAATTTTGATGTCACAGACGGACGGACATTACCATTCAGCCAAAAAACATCTTATAATTTTAAAAATGCTTTTTTTTACTTACTTATGAATAGTAAAATTAAACGTTATTATTAAAGTGTTGATATCACCCTTCTCTGAATTATGTTTAATTTTCGACCCATTTAACTCTAATGTATAAACGGACGGGCAGACTTTACCGTTCTGCTAAAAAAAATCTTAATATTCTAAGACTTTATTATGTACAAAAGTTTTTTAAAAAAGAGGCGTTTCTAATTCCCTCCACCGAAATATTTGCCATTTCCACTGCTGAATGATAATTTGGATCTGATGTTCAAAAAGTACATATAAAAAGTATAATACACTTAGAGTCACTTAGCGATGAATTTTTTCGATATTATCCGAAGCTTAAATCCAAAATTGCAAACCAATTTACTTCGTAATGACTTATCCGATAATTTTCTATTGCCACCTAAGCGACTATTTGGTGTCACATTTTTGCACACAGAATCACCTCAACGAATACGAGGTGACTCTTTTTTTAAACACAGAATCACCCCCACAGTTACGAAGTGGCACTTTTGTGGTTACAATTTGGTTACAATAGAACTAAAAAATAATTTGTATGCCAAAGCTTACTTTGAATCTATGTTGGTTAAATATTTTTTGTTAAAATATTGAAAAGTTTACACGTTGGAGAATGAAGCGTTAAATTTTTTGCTATGATTTTTATTTACATATTTATGCGAAAAAAATCCAAATTTAGATCACGTTTAGATGTGGAAAATAAAGTAAGATTTGATTGTCCAAAATGTTTCTCAATTTTAAAAAGTTTGTAAAAACAGATATTTGTTTTTTTTTTTTTTTTTTTTTTGTAATTTTAGTAACACAATTTTATTTAAAATAAATACTTCATGAGTTTTTACCAGGGACCATTAATAACCGTTATCCAGAAAATTTAAACTCAAAAACTTCATGTTATAGTCAACGGAGACCTATACTGCATATACGAATAAATTCGTACGATTTAAAAACTAACGTTATAAAATAAAACTCTTGAGGAGTATATGTATCTGATATGATATTTGTAGTAATTTCTTTGTTTAATTTAACGAATATAAATGTTTCCAATTTTTTTGTGGAAAGATTTGAACGCAGGTCACACAATACCAATTTAAGAGCAGAGAATGCAAAAGATCTGACCAGCGGAAAGCTTCGGATGTCAATTTATATAAAATTAATTTTATTTTTTCACAATAAACTCCTTAAATTAGTTATTTTATGACAAAGAAATAAAACTCTATTTTTAAGAGTTTCATCCGACATTTTATTTTTACGTTGAAAAATAACTGTTATAATAGAACTTTTTTGATATCACTTATAACAGTTATGGTCCCTGTTTTTTACTATTTTTAATTTCTACTACACTAGAAATCAAAATGCAAATATTTCTGCATAATTGAAACAATATCCTTTAGTGAGGTGCAATATTTATTTGTCAATCACAAGCAATGTTAACATTCATCTGCAGATAACTTCAAACTAAGACAAAACGTCCCTGCAGGAAATTTGTGACAATTGCAGTAATGGTCCGGTTCTTCTGTACCAGTTGAGTACCAATTCACACCTAACTCGTCACCAAAGTTCCAATCGAAAACCAGTTGACACAAACACACTCACTATTTAACAGTTGAGAGTTAATTTATAACATGCTCGTTAAGTGTGCAATAGCAACTCGCGCGCAATAACAATCAGTGGCTGAGTGGTAAGCGTTGAAAACTATAAAACATAACATACGTCAGATGAACATGGGTATAGGTTTGAGCCGGGGTGCCGCCATCGACATTAACGAACAATTATAAAATTGAATTAAACATAATTTAATAACGATAATAATAAAAATAATGTTTAAAAAGTAAACAATTACCGAATTTTTATAAAATTTTTATTACATTAATCGTTACTGAACCTGTCCTCTTGGACTAGTCCTAGGACCTATCCTATGACCAGTCCCAAGGGGCTAATTAGCCACCTCTAATGACAACCCCATATAAAAGTGACAGGTTCTTCTCATATAAAGTTCCAGAACTGGGACCGGTCACTAGCTCTGAGAACCTGTCACGTGACTAGTTTTGAACCAGTTCTCTTTACTCTAGGGCGTTTAACTGTCGATTACCGGTACACTTACCCTATATAAGCAGTGAGATCGAAAAAATCTTAACACACATTTTGCCTCATAACTTTTTTCGGAATCAATATTCAAAACTTTTTTGATCTAGTTATCATGGAAAAATACTTCAGTTATTATTTTTAATAACAACCTTATTTTCATCAAAATAAGTAACAAAAAAGATTTACGTCCTACAAGTTATTAAAAAATTTCAAAAAATCCAAATAGGTTTTACAAATAATTGGCCACAGAATTAAATGTCGTCCGTAAAACCGTTTCTAATGTTATTAAACAGTATCAGGAGAATTTGACTATTGATGTGAAACCTAGTTCGGTAAGAAAAAAGGACCACATGATATTGGGAAGGCCAGAAAATTGAAGGCATATTGAAAGGAACTTCAAACACATCTGGTAGAAAATCAGCTCTGTTTTCTCAGTGCTTCGACTATTTGGTGCGAAAATTTAAAGCTAATGGGAAAGTTGATAATATATAAAGTTCAAAAAATTCCAAACTGGAATTCTGCAAAAAAAAAAATTACAAGCCAAAAATAGGACTCGGAATTTAAAACCAAATTTCATACAAAAATACTCACGCTGTATAATTGACGAAGAAAAGTAGGTGCTGGCAGAATCTGCGCAGCTTGTGTCTCAAAAATTTTTATTGCTAATGCTCGAAGCAATATTGGAGATAAGTTTAAGACCCAAAAGCAGCAAAAATTTCTTACAAAATTCATGGTATGACAAGCTTTTTGCAGTTGCGGCAAAACAGGAAAGTCATTTGATACATTGGGATCTATAAATACCAAAATATGCATAAAGAAATATTTGCAAAAGAGACTTCTTCTTTTCTTAAGAAAGCACAATGTGTCCACATATTTTTGGACCCATTTGGTATCATGTCACTACGGTAAGAAAGCTCTGGAGTGGTACCAAATCATTAACATAGTTTTAGTACCAAGAGAGGTCAATTTTCAAAATTGTCCATAGCTTAGACCAGTGAAGAGATATTGAGCTCTTGTGAAAAGTGAATTCAAGAGCACAAAAAAGGTGTCTCAAAATACCGAAGATTTTAACAGAAGATGTGCACACTGTTCCAAAAAAGTGACTTAAGCAACTATCAAATCTCCAAAGAAAGGGTTTTCAAAAATGGTCCAAAATTTTATAATTAGTGGTTAGAACCATAAAAATTATATATTTCTGTGGTCTGTGCTAAATTATCAAATGATTAAAAAAAGTAATGAAAACTCTAAGATCAACCGTTTCCAAGTTATTGAATATTATCTATGTTAAGAATTTTTCGATCTCACTCCTTAATCTTAAAGAAATATAAATATTAAATTTTTTAACAGTCCTCAATTTTAAAATACTAAGTTTAGAGTTATGACATTTTGCAAAGTTAAAAGTTTAAAATTATGCTGAATAATATTAAAATTTATATTTTATTGTTTTCTTAGTCTCCAAGGATTATATGGCATTTCATGCTTAAAACAATTTTAAAGTAAAAACTTTTGAAATTCTATTTTTGTATTCAAATTCTCAAAAGGGCCAACAAATTTATGTTGCCAGCAGTTACTTAAAAAAATATATATTTAATATTATATTAATATTAAATAAACATGATTAAATAATATTGAATATTTTTTCTTATAAAAAAATAACATAAATAAATATTTCCAATATAAAAAAAGAGACCTCCCATGAGCTTTTATCCAAGGCTAAAAACAGAAGACCACTGGAGGTGGTAATTTATTTTCAAACAATATTAATACTTAATTAAATTGAATATGAATTAATTAATATTAATAATAAATATAAATGTATTTTAAATGTACATATAAAACAATTAAATATTTTTATATAATATTTAGAAATACTAAAGAATTTTATGGTTTCTAAAATATTAAAAAAAAAAAAAAATATTCTCTCTAATTTTTTATTGCCACACTGACTATTTTATTTATTATATCCCCTAAATTTAATTATATAGTTTTTATAAAAATAACTTCCTTTCTATAACAAATTAACACTTTATTTTATACTAATTTAATTAAGAACATATTTACACCTACAAAATTCCTAACACAAAAAAAGAAGCAACAAAAATAAACCTAATAAACAAATACCTACATATTATTTATTATTTAATATTTATTTATGCTAAAAACACATTTATGCTCTTTCACTTTATATACTAAATTTTAAAAACACAAAAAATAATAATAAATACATATGGAAAACAAATAAATAAATAAACAAAATAATATCTGCACAATGGGGAAACAAATGAACCGTTAGACTAAAAGTCATGTATATATCATTTACATACAAAATAAATTTATATTATATTTACATTATGTAGAGATGTGTTGTAAATATGTATATGTAAAAATTTGCTGTATATTTATTATATAAGGGAGTTATAAATAAATATATTTCCTCCATTTTATTTACATTCTTTATGTGATTACTATAATAAATTATTATAGCGAATGTATTTGTAATTTAATACAAAAAATTTTAATATAAAATTACCCAGTAAATTTGTGTAAGATACTAAGAATTTATAGTTTGCATGAGAACTAAAACTAAGCTGCAGGAAAAATAAATTCCAATATCTTTATTTTTGTAATATTGAGTTAGACTTCAATTAAATTTTTAGTTTTTACAAAACTTCATGAGTTCATTTTTTTTTTCAAAACCCAATTATTAATTTTGCTGGGATTTCCATATATAAGAGTATAAATATTTATTTTTGCATATAAAAATTAAATACCACGAAATAAGTTATTATGTTTTCATATAATATTGCACATTTGAAATGTTTTCTTAATTACATTAAAATATTTCTTTGACAGATAAGTAATTATAATGTATTTAGTAAATAATAAAATAAAACAAAGGGAATATAAAAATGAAATTGAAAAAAGATTCGGCTGTGCCGAATCTTTCATACCCTTCACCATATTACCATTTTACTATCTTATCGACATCATATTACCATATTACCGACAAATAATAAAATTTTCGCCTTAACGTATGCTTTCATATTTGCACATATATAAATCTAAATTTTTTTCGAACTACGAAAATTTGAATATATAAAAAAAACAATCATAGCAGGCTTTGCTTTTAAAAAATAAACAACAACAACAATTCCATATTTATATATTTTTTTATGTGTGTATATACAAACTAGCTGCATATACAAAGAACAACAACAACACTGTTATTCATTATATTACTTCTGTTGCTAACTAAACTACTTGTCTTATAGGCAAAAACGTCACTAATAGTCATTACAATGCTTAATATACATGTTTGTGTATGTATTTATGTATATTCTTAACAGATATGTTTTAGTTTTTAAAAATAAACAACAACAATTCCATATCTATTTATTTTTGTACAGACTGCATATACAAAGAACAACAACAATACTGTTATTCATTATATTACTACTGTTTCTAACTAAACTACTTGTCTATACAAAAAACAATAAACGTCACTAATAGTCATTACAATGCTTAATATACATGTTTGTGTGTGTATTTATATTCTTAACAGATTTGTCTTAGTTTTTGGCCCATAACTCTGTTGATTATAAACGAATTTGGTTTATTAAAAAAAAACGAAATTTTATAAAAACATTTATGACTGATCTATATAAAAATAAAAATCTGTAGCTTGAACAAGGGCTTCAAAAATAAAAAATTCATTTTCCCCGATATCTCAGTTATTACTGAACCGATTTATTTCATTTTTTCAGAACAAAAATTCAGAAAATAATTTCCAAGCCTCCTTTGAAAATTCGAAGTCCCTGGTATATGCAGAGGCTTCAGAAATTGAAAAACCGGTTTTTAAAGCATATCTCCGCCATTTATAAACCGATCCTACTGATTCAAAAAACCGAAATTATATAAAAATATTTGTGACCGATCTGTATAAAAATAAAAATCTATAGCATAAACCAGGGCTTTAAAAAATAAAAAATGAGTTTTGTCCGATATCTCAGTTATTATTGAACCGATTTATTTAATTTTTTCAGAACAAAAATTCAGAAAAAAATGTCCGAGACTTCTGTGTAAAAACGAAGTCCCTAGTATGTACAGAAGCTTCAGAAACTGGAAAACCGGTTCTAAAAACCGGTTTTCTTAACATATCTCCGCATTGTATGAACCGATCTTGCTGAATTCCAATAGCAAAATTCTCGAAAGCATTTCCGATCGTTTGATATATATATTATATATGTCAGTTATCGGTGGGCTTCATAAACGCCATTTCAACCGACACACGGACGGACGGACGGTCGGACGGACGGACGGACATGGTTCTATCGTCATCATTTCTTACAAGGATCCCGAAAATGTAAACTTTTTTGCTCTCCGACGAAAATTGTGGGAATTACAAACGGAATGACAAACTTATATATACCCTTTACACCTGTGGTGAAGGGTATAACGAGAAAGATATAGTTGGTCAAGACTTACAATTTGATACCCTACACCAATGCGTTTGTGTACTAAAAAGATTTCCGAAACTTTCGGAAATAGAACTAATAATATAAACTTATTTGAGTCAAATATTACCATGATACAGTCATTTATGTGCGATTTTTGCGAGTTAAATTGTTATTCGATAGTGGGCTGTTTATGGGAGTTATGCCTAAATGTGGGCCAATCTTCCTGAATTTTTGCACTCTGACTTATCTTTATATAGAAATTATTCCGAATTTTATTGCAACCGAATTTAATTGTAATAGTGACATAAATAAGACATTTTTTTTAGCGTAGGAACCCTGTTCTGGGAAGTATTTGTATGGGAGCGAGGTGAAATAATGCACAGATCATGACCAATTTCAATAGCGTTATACCAAAATAATTTTAAGTGCAAAATTTCATCAAATTATCTTCAAAATTACGACTTGTACTTTGAGGTTTACATGGACAGACAACCAGTCTAGCCAGACGAACGGACGGACGGACGGACATCGTTAAATATCGATTGGTATATTTAAAGGTTGCTGTTAGAATATCTTTTCCGCGCATTATAAACATCAGCACAAACGCATCCCAGCAAAAACTTTTTGGTTTTCGGTAATGGCAACTACTTATTAAAAAAGTACTTTCTTGGAAATGAGAAGTCATTATTATCATTACATTACATAAACAATAGTATAATTGCAGAGTAAGTTACAATCACATGGATCAGTTGGCTACAGCGCAGGATTAGTAACCAGAAAGTTGCTGGTTCAACCCCATTCTAATGCTATTAGTTTTTATTTTTAACAAAAAGTCTAAAAATATATTTTTTATTCTAGAACAAGTTTTTGTCACTTGAAAAATTAAAATTAAATGTCACTTGAAAAATTAAATGTAGAGATGGTGTACTGAGTAAGACGTTAGTTATCAAAAGCGAATAGTTAATGTGGTCCCAAGTTCAAATCTCAGTAATGGCTAAATGTTTTCGTTTTTTTTTTTTTTATTTTCGTTAGGTACATATTTTTGAGTATCCCTAGAGTCTCAAAATAACTATATGAATTCGTGAACAACTCGAACAAAAGTAACTAGTTATTGAGACAGAAAATAAGTAGTTTATTTTTGGTTCTAATTATACCTGCTAGCTTACCAGGAAAGCAAAGTTTTTGTTGGTATAATACTCCAACCACATATAGGGGTTTAGAGTATAATTAAGAACAATAAAGTTTCTAGAATAAAAATTTTGGAACGAACATTTGTCTACACAAATTTCAATTAATTTTCAATAAAAAAATGTATCGATAACATGAATTTCTATAGAAAATTTATCGATAAATTAAATTTTCTTTACAAAATTTAGCGATAAATTGAATTTTCTTTACAAGATTTATCGATAAATTGAATTTTATTTACAAAATTTGTCGATAACTTCAATTTTATACCGACAAATTTATCGATTGAAATTTTGTATAGAAAATTTTTCGATAACTAGATTTTCCTATAGGGAATTTATCGATAACATGAATTTTCTATATAAAATTTATCGATAACTAGAACATTCCATGGACAATTTTTCGATAACTAGAATTTTCTATAGAAGATTTATCGATAAATTGAATTTTCTATAGAAAGTTTATCAATAACATAAATTTTCTATAGAAAATATATCGATGAATTGATTTTTCTATAGAAAATTTATCAATAAATAGAATTTACTACAGAAAATTTATCGATAGTTTTTATTTTCTCTAGAAAATGTATCGACAACTTGAATTTTCTATAGAAAATATATCGATAACTTGAATTTTCTTTAGAAAATTTATCAATGACTAGAATTTTTCATGGAAAATATATCGATAAATTTAATTTCCTATAGAAAATTTATCGATAACTGGATAACTTAATAGAAAATTTAACAAATAACTTAAATTGGAAACTATGTTATCGACTATTTTCTGTAGGAAAACTTTGTTATCGATAATTTTTCTGTAGAAAAATATTGTTATTGATAATTTTTCTATAGAAAAATATTGTTATCGATAATTTTTCTATAGACAAACATCGATAATTTTTCTATAGACAAAAATTTTTAAGAAAAATATTGTTATCGATAAATTTTCTATAGAAAAATATTGTTATCGATAACTTTTCTATAGACAAACATGTTTATCGATAATTTTTCTATAGACAAAAATTTTTTTTGATATTTTTTCTATAGAAAAATATTGTTGTCGATAACTTTTCTATAGACAAACATGGTTATCGATAATTTTTCTATAGACAAAAAATTTTGTCGATAATTTGTCTGTAAAAAAATATTGTTATCGATAATTTTTCTATAGAAAAATATTGTTATCGATAATTTTTCTTCAGAAAAATATTGTTATCTATAATTTTTCTTTAGAAAAATATTGTTATCGATAATTTTTCTATAGAAAAATATTGTTATCGATAACTTTTCTATAGACAAACATCGATAATTTTTCTATAGACAATTTTTAAGAAAAATATTGTTATCGATAAATTTTCTATAGAAAAATATTGTTATCGATAACTTTTCTATAGACAAATATGTTTAGCGATAATTTTTCTATAGACAAAAATTTTTATCGATATTTTTTCTATAGAAAAATATTGTTATCGATAACTTTTCTATAGACAAACATGGTTATCGATAATTTTTCTATAGAAAAATATTGTTATCGATAACTTTTCTATAGACAAACATCGATAATTTTTCTATAGATAAACATTTTTAAGAAAAATATTGTTATCGATAATTTTTCTATAGAAAAATATTGTTATCTATAATTTTTCTTTAGAAAAATATTGTTATCGATAATTTTTCTATAGAAAAATATTGTTATCGATAACTTTTCTATAGACAAACATCGATAATTTTTCTATAGACAATTTTTAAGAAAAATATTGTTATCGATACATTTTCTATAGAAAAATATTGTTATCGATAACTTTTCTATAGACAAATATGTTTAGCGATAATTTTTCTATAGACAAAAATTTTTATCGATATTTTTTCTATAGAAAAATATTGTTATCGATAACTTTTCTATAGACAAACATGGTTATCGATAATTTTTCTATAGAAAAATATTGTTATCGATAACTTTTCTATAGACAAACATCGATAATTTTTCTATAGATAAACATTTTTAAGAAAAATATTGTTATCGATAATTTTTCTATAGAAAAATATTGTTATCTATAATTTTTCTTTAGAAAAATATTGTTATCGATAAATTTTCTATAGAAAAATATTGTTATCGATAACTTTTCTATAGACAAACATCGATAATTTTTCTATAGACAACAATTTTTAAGAAAAATATTGTTATCGATAAATTTTCTTTAGAAAAATATTGTTATCGATAACTTTTCTATAGACAAACATGGTTATCGATAATTTTTCTATAGACAAAAAATTTTGTCGATAATTTGTCTGTAGAAAAATATTGTTATCGATAATTTTTCTATAGAAAAATATTGTTATCGATAATTTTTCTATAGAAAAATATTGTTATCGATAACTTTTCTATAGACAAACATCGATAATTTTTCTATAGATAAACATTTTTAAGAAAAATATTGTTATCGATAATTTTTCTATAGAAAAATATTGTTATCGATAATTGTTCTATAGAAAAATATTGTTATCGATAACTTTTCTATAGACAAACATGGTTATCGATAATTTTTCTATAGACAAACATTGTTATCGATAATTTTTCTATAGAAATATATTGTTATCGATAACTTTTCTATAGACAAACATGTTTATCTATAATTTTTCTATAGACAAACATTGTTTTAGATAATTTTTCTACAGACTTATATTGTTATCGATCATTTTTCTATAGGAAAATCTTGTTATCATTAATTATTCTGTAGAAAAATATTGTTATCGATAACTTTTCTATAGACAAACATGGTTATCGATCATTTTTCTATAGAAAAATATTGTTATTGATAATTTTTCTGTAGACTAATATTGCTATCAATAATTTTTCTATAGACGAACATGGTTACCGATATTTTTTCTATAGACACACATTGTTATCGATATTTTTCTATAGAAACGTTGTTATCGATAATTTTTCTATAGACAAACATGGTTATCGATAATTTTTCTATAGACAAACATTGTTATCGATAATTTTTCTACAGACTAATATTGTTATCGATAATCTTTCTATATAAAAATCTTGTAATGGATAATTTTTCTACAGAAAAATCTTGTTATCGGTAATTTTTCTATGAGAAAAATATTTCAATCGATCATTTTTCTATAGGAAAGTATTGTTATCATTACTTTTTCTATAGAAAAATTAAGTTGTCAATAATTTTTCTTTAGAAACAATTTTTTATCGATTACTTTTCTAAGGAAAAATTTTGTTATCGATTACTTTTCTGAGGAAACATTTTGTTATCCATTATTTTTCTATAAGAAAACTAAGTTGTCGAAAATTTTCTAGAGAAATCTTTTAGTTTATCAAAGTTGTTAACGATAGTTTTTCCAACGATTTAATTTTTCACCTTAATATCTTTTTCTCTCTTATTTTATATTCTCCTTCATTTTCCTCATGTTGTACAACTTCAATAGATGTTCACTCCTCTTATAAAATATTGCGTGGGTCTTGTAACAACTGCAAAATTAAATTTGTTGGAAATAATAATATGCTTATTAGGATTTATTTTTACTTTACTTTAAACCTCTCTATAGCTATTTATATGTATTTCTTCCCCCCTCAAAACCTTAAGAGTCATATTTTCCTTCATGGCCATTCGTATCTTTGGTAAGACAACACGTTTTATGGTGCTCCTTTCATGTCTATACAAAAGGTGTAAATTTTTTTTTTTTTGGAAAAACCATGTTTAACATCTCAAAGACAAGAGGATTTTATTTGAAAAGTAAAATTTGTATAAAGAAAAATTAAGGGTTTATTTCTCTGTGCATGTGTGTGTGTAGGAAGAAGAAAACTAAGAATAAGAAATAATCTTGAGTTTATTGTTTAATAAATCTAATTTATTATTAACTTTATATTGTCGTTATTTTGTTCGTTTGTTCTTTCTTTCGTTTCGTTTTTGTTGCGTTACGAAAGGGTTCATTTCACGTGGGCATCAGCAGCTGGTGCAGAAAATAAAATTCTCGTAATTTGGTTACGGAACGTAAATTTTTGTTTTGTGTGTTAAGAAGGAAAAAAACTAATTTTGAAAAGAACACAAAATTTATTTATTTGTGTTTTAATATATTTTCTCTTATGGCAAAAATACTATATTTTAATATTATAATTTTAGTAGGGGGAGAAAGAAAACTAAATTATAATAAGGTATTTATAAGAGTTTTATTCTTCGATAATAAAAACACTTGAGAATTTTTGGGGTTTCTTTGGGGATTAATGCTTGTTTTAATTCAAGCCTTTATTGGGCAAATAATATTGAAGACCTTGTAGGAAATTTTTTATAGTCAACTAGTGAAAAACCTTTTTATTCAAAATCTAGGCTGACATTGTTTTTATTGCAAAATTTTCCATCTGGTCAACAAATAATTCGATTGCATGTCCACTAACTGCCAACGTTGACGTATGAGTAATAAAAATTTTTCGTTTTTGCAATTTTCCAAATTACTCAAACACATACCAAATCATAAGTCACGCACATAAAATACTGCTCTATCACACATACATACAAACACTCATTTCTGTTTACACTAAATAGAAATTCTAATCGTTTAGAAATTTATGAGGTTAAACAGGGAAAAATATTTATGGTTTTAGGGGAGTTTTAGTTGTTAGAAATTATTTGTTCTGAACAAATAACCAATCAAATTGACAAATAATCGATTAAAGCGTATTTATTATTGTATATGCAAAAAACATAAGAAAGGTACAATAAAAGTAGGAAGAACTTAAAGAAAATAAATTAAATTAATATAAAGAAAATTTATGTCGAATTAACACTAATAATCTTCGGTTAGTTTAACAAAATGACCATAATTGAAACAATCATAGGAAATTTATTGGAAAATTTCACAATATAATTTCTTAATAGTAAAAATTTCGATAAAAAAAACATATGTGTTTTATAAAAAAAATATTTTATAAAAAATATATCGATAAAAAATATTTTTCAATAGAAAAATTATCGATAACATTATTTTTCTAAGAAAAAATTAACAATAACAATATTCTTCTAAAGAATAATTATCGATAACAATATTTTTCTATAGAAAAATTATCGATAACAATATTTTTCTAAAGAAAAATTATTGATACCAATATTTTTCTACAGAAAAATTACCGATAACAATATTTTTCTTAAGAAAATTTATCGAAAACAATATTTTTCTATAGATAAATTATCGATAACAATATTCTTCTAAAGAAAAATTATCGATAACAATATTTTTCTATAGAAAAATTATCTATAACAATATTTTTCTATAGAAAAATTATCGATAGCAATATTTTTCTGTAAATAAATTGTCGATTATAATATTTTTATACAGAAAAATTATCGATAACAATACTTTTCTAAGAAAAAAATAACAATAACAATATTCTTCTATAGAAAAATTATCAATAACAATGCTTTTATATAGATAAAAAGTCACCGATAACACCGATAAAATATTGTTATCTATAATATATAGAAAAATTATAGATAACAATATTTTTCTATTGAAAAATTATCGATAACAATATTCTTCTATTGAAAAATTATCGATAACAATATTTTTCTATAGAAAAATTATAGATAATAATATTTTTCTATAGAAAAATTATCGACAGCAATATTTTTTTATAGAAAAATTGTCGATTACAATATTTTTTTACAGAAAAACATTTATAGACAAATTATCGATAATAATATTTTTGTATAGAAAAATTATCGATAACAATATTGTTCTATAGAAAAATTATCGATAACAATATTTTTCGATAGAAAAATTATCGATAACTTTATTTTTCTATAGATAAATTTTAGATAACTTTATTTTTCTATTGAAAAATTATCGATTACAATATCTTTCTATAGAATAATTGTCGATTTCAATATTTTTCTGTAGAAAAATTGTCGATTACCATATTTTGCTATAGAAAAATTATCGATAACAATATTTTTCTGTAGAAAAATTATCGATAACAATATTTTTCTTTAGCAAAAACTATCGATCATTAATTTTCTATAGAAGAATTATCGATTACAATATTTCTCTGCAGAAAAATTATCGATTTCAATATTTTTCTATAGAAAAATTTTTGATTACAATATTTTTCTATAGAAAAATTATCGATACCAATATTTGTCTATGGAAGAATTATCGATAACAATATTTTCTATAGAAAAATTGTGTTATCGATAATTTTACTATAGAAAATTCTTGTTATCAATAAATTTTCTTTGGAGAATTCTAGTTATCGATAAATTTTCTATAGATAATTCATGTTATCGATAAATTTTCTATAGAAGATTCTAGTAATCTATAAATTTTCCATAGAAAATTCTTGTTATCGATCAATTTTCTATAGAAAATTTAATTTATTGATAAATTTTTTATAGAAAATTCTAGTTATCAATTAATTTTCTAAGAAAATAACAGTCGACAAATTTTTTTATGGAAAATTCTAGTCGATAAATTTTCTATAAAAATTACATGTTATCGATTAATTTTCTATAGAAAATTTCAATGTTCAATTAATTTTCTATTGAAAATTCAAGTTATCGTTAAATTTTCTAGAAAATCCTAGTTATCGATAAATTTTCTATAAAAAATTATAGTTATCGATTAATGTTCTATTGAAAAATAATGTTATCGATAAATTTTCTATATAAAGTTTTAGTTATCGATTAATTTTCTAAAGAAAATTCTAGTCGATAAATTTTTTACGGAAAATTCTAGTTATCGATAAATTTTCTATAAAAATGAAATGTTATCTATAAATTTTCTATAGAAAATTTTAGTTATCGAATAATTTTCTATTGAAAATTCAAGTTATCGTTAAATTTTCTAGAAAATTCTAGTTATCAATAAACTTTCTTTAGAAAATTCTAGTTATCGATAAATTTTTTATAGAAAATTCTTTTAATCGAAAAATTTTCTGTAAAAAAATTATGGTTAACTATTAATGTTCTATTGAAAAATGATGTTATTGATAAATTGTCTATAGAAAATTCAAATTTTCGATAAACTTTTCATAGAAAATTCATGTTATCGATAAATTTTCTATAGAAAATTCATGTTATCGATAAATTTTGTATAGAAAATTCTAGTTATCGATAAATTTTCTATAAAAAATTCAATTTATCGATAATTTTTCTATAGAAAATTCTTGTAATCGGAAAATTTTCTATAAAAATTCTAGTTATCGATTAATTTTCTATAGACAAATAATGTTATCGATAAATTTTTCATGTTATCGATAAATTTTTTATAGAAAAATCTAGTTATCGAAAAAATGTCTATAAAAAGTTCATGTCATCGATAAATTTTCTATAAAAAGTTATTATTATCGATAAATTTTCTATAAAAAGTTCATGTTATAGATACATTTTCTATAGAAAATTCATGTTATCGATAAATTTTCTATAGAAAGTTAATGTTATCGATAAATTTTTTGTAGAAAATTCATGTTATCGAAAAATTTTCTATTGAAAATTCATATTATCGATAAATTTTCTTTAGAAAATTTTAGCTATCGATTAATTTCCTATGGAAATTTCAATTTCTTGAATTTATTTCGTGTCTTTTAAGAATTTTCTCAAGTATGAAGTTGTTACCTTTCCAGTTTATTTATTATTTTTTTTACACGTGTTTGTCTGTTTTATATAATTTTAACACATTTATTTATCTTTTTCTAAAATTTTAGCTATTGTCTTGCTATTATTTTCTCCTTGAATGAATACAAATAAATCCCTTATATTTTTATATATAAGGATTTTGTTTAAGACATATCTTTATTTCATGAACATTGTTTTCCTTTATTTTGCTTAAAAATACTTTTTTGAAAAGTTGCTGCTTCAATAGCATGTATGAAAAAAGATTTTATATAATAATCATCAGCAGCGGCAATAGAGTCATCTTCAGTGTTTAAAATTAATGAAGAACAATTACTAAAGAGAAGTAGAAAAAAATTATAAAGGGGAAGGTAAGCTTATCAAAAATGTTATAGGTTTTAGAGGTTTCTTTAAAGAATATTTTTGTTTTAATTTCATTAGAAATTTTATTAAATTTTTTTTACTTAGAGTAAAATTCCATTTACTTTCATTCGTTGTCTTTCCTCTCTTGTCTTTAGCTATTTATCTCTTAAGACAAAAGCCATCTGCAAGGTATTTTTATATTTCTATTTTCCTATAGAATTATTTTCTAATTTTTATTAGTAGAAATTAAGTTAATAGTCTTAAAGTATTTTTTGAACTAAAGATATTTCAAAAATTGTATTTAAGTATTCAAAAGCCATGACTTGAAGCTTAAATCATTATTAAGGTAGTAAATATTTTTTTTTCGTAGATCTTAAGGTAATTTGTCTTGTTTTAATAGAGGGTATTTTGGCTTTCCTTTTTGAGGGAGCACGTGTGTCAAACAGGAACTAATTTCTTATTACTATAAAAAAAGTAACAAAAGAAAACATTATTTATTATGAATACTTTTTCAAAGACATGGGAACATTTTTGTAAGAAACAAAAAAAAAAAAAAAAAAAAAAAGCGAAAAAATAATGAGTATTTTATAGGCGGGAGTTTAAGGGTCAAATGCTTGGTAGGTAATTGTGTGAGATATTTAGGTATAATTCAAAGTAATTTGTGAGCTTTAAAAGGTGATTAAAAAAAAAGGAATGAGTTTAAAATAAAATATTAAGCTAAGAATTAAGATACAATGTATATCATGATAATAACTAGCATTTTTTATTAAATAATATTATTATTAGTTGTAATATTTCTATAAAAATGTCTTCATTTATTTTATTTTTATTTCTGTTACAAAAACTTTCCTTTCAACTTTTTTTATTAAAACCAATTTTTGTTATAATTTTTTATTATTATAATTTCTTTTTTATATTTCTTTATGATTATTAAAGTGTCCTTAGAAAAAAAAGTTGCCTTATTAGCTCAAATAAAAATAAAATGGAAATTTTTTTGCACATAAATACATTTTTTAAACATTAAAATGAAAATGAAAGGAAAGAGAAAAACATTTTCAAAAAACGTTGAAATAAAAACTTTTAAATATGTTGGAAAGGAAACACACGTCACAGCAGATCCGGTTGTGAAAAACAGGGGAGGGGGAAAAAAGAGATTGTAAAAGAATTAAAACGCATAAAAAGATATACAAAAAGAAAAAAAAAAAAAAAGTATAATTTTATTACGACTATAGATGAAACTATAGTCAAGATTATAGACGAGACTATAGTCAAGATTATAGACGAAACTATAGTGAAGAATATTGGAGAGACTATAATCAAAACTATAGTCAAAACTATAGTCAAGACTATAGTCAAAACTATACTCAAGATTAAAGTCAAAACTATAGTTAAGACTATAGTTAAGACTATATTTAAAACTATAGTCAAGACCATTGAAAAGGCCGCTGCCGAGACTATAAACAAAACTAGAACTGAACTAAACTGAACTAGAACTGAACTAGAACTGAACTAGAACTGAACTGGAACTGAACTAGAACTGAACTAGAACTGAACTGGAACTGAACTAGAACTGAACTAGAACTGAACTAGAACTGAACTAGAACTGAACAAGAACTGAACTAGAACTAAACTAGAACTGAACTAGAACTGAACTACAACTAAACTAGAACTGAACTAGAACTGAACTAGAACTGAACTAGAACTGAACTAGAACTGAACAAGAACTGAACTAGAACTGAACTAGAACTGAACTGGAACTGAACTAGAACTGAACTAGAACTGAACTAGAACTGAACAAGAACTGAACTAGAACTAAACTAGAACTGAACTACAACTAAACTAGAACTGAACTAGAACTGAACTAGAACTGAACTAGAACTGAACTAGAACTGAACTAGAACTGAACTAGAACTGAACTAGAAGTGAACTAGAAGTGAACTAGAACTGAACTAGAACTGAACTAGAACTGAACTAGAACTGAACTAAAACTGAACTAGAACTGAACTAGAACTGAAATAGAACTGAACTAGAACTGAACTAGAACTGAACTAGAACTGAACTAGAACTGAACTAGAACTGAACTAGAACTGAACTAGAACTGAACTAGAACTGAACTAGAACTGAACTAGAACTGAACTAGAACTGAACTAGAACTGAACTAGAACTGAACTAGAACTGAACTAGAACTGAACTAGAACTGAACTAGAACTGAACTAGAACTGAACTAGAACTGAACTAGAACTGAACTAGAACTGAACTAGAACTGAACTAGAACTGAACTAGAACTGAACTAGAACTGAACTAGAACTGAACTAGAACTGAACTAGAACTGAACTAGAACTGAACTAGAACTGAACTAGAACTGAACTAGAACTGAACTAGAACTGAACTAGAACTGAACTAGAACTGAACTAGAACTGAACTAGAACTGAACTAGAACTGAACTAGAACTGAACTAAAACTGAACTAGAACTGAACTAGAACTGAACTAGAACTGAACTAGAACTGAACTAGAACTGAACTAGAACTGAACTAGAACTGAACTAGAACTGAACTAGAACTGAACTAGAACTGAACTAGAACTGAACTAGAACTGAAGTAGAACTGAACTAGAACTGAACGAGAATTCAGTTTTAGTTTCGTTCCTGTACAGTTGTCATGGAATTCTTTATTTGTTTGTGAATTTTTATTTTTATTTAATTTTAATATTTTTTTGTAATTTTTATGGAAATGTTTTTTTCCATTTTAAATTTATTTTATTTATTTCTCAAATAAAATGTAACTTATCTCTTAAATAATATAAATTATTCATAACATTTTCAAAACATACTTTACAATATTTTTATTATCGACATTAAAGTTGTGATATATACTTTCTTTTTTATTTTTTTCTTATATGAGCTAGAGGAGGGAGGTAAGCTAAATATGAATTAACAATATGTAGTAGAAAAAATTGAATTTTGATTGGAGTTTCAATGAGGATTTTATTAAAATGTTTCTATTGTTATTTGTGTAACAAAAAAATAAAAAATAGAAAAATAAAATCTATATGTGATTACTTTTGAAGGTTATGATGATAGAGACCTTTTGCAAAATGTTATTAACACACTGGAGGCTTTTTAAATAGGGAATATATATAAATACACTCGAAAAAATTTGTCGTGTATTAATATGTTTTTAGGTTTAAGAAATATATTTTTGGAAAAAATATTTTTTTAAGGATGAATTTGCTAGAAATCTTAATCACTTCTTCATTATTTCCATTAAATTATTAATTTTATGCTTCAGGAGTTAGACTGTGCTGTTTTTTTCTTTTTTGCCTTTTTTCCTTGAGTTAATTTAACAAGCTCATCAAGTCTTTAGCTCTTTTTTCTGAAACATACTTTTATGGCGTTTATATGGCTTTTTTTTTGCCCTATACATATGCAAATTTTATGACGATATTGTTGTACCAAATGAATATAACAAAAAAACCTAAGTACATACTCTTATACTCACTCATATATGAATAATTTTGTCAGTTATTTCTCTTATTTTCTTTTGTTCATGTTTTGAAATTATTTCTTTTTACTTTTTTTCTTACACTTTATTAAAGCGTGTCAAAATTGCAGCTTATTGGAGGGCTTATGATAATTTCTTTTTGAATTTTTTTGTAAGGGATTTAGTCTTTCTTTAGCTTAAATTGCTGTACTTTAAAGAAAATATTTAATTGCAGATTAAAAAACGTTATACAGAGACACTTATTTAAATCATAAGGAAATTTATTAATTTTTAATATCTTCCCCACACACAATTTTTTTTCAAGTCATGCAAAGGATAGCATGCATACTTTTAGAGAGATAAGCTTAAGTAAAGTCAAAGTCTCCTCGAGAGTATCGTCTATGGTATATTCTAGAGTATTAACTATAGTATTCTTTATATAATTGACTATAGTCATTTAGAAAATGTTTATAGTCAGTTCTAGGTCATTTCTAGTTCAGTTCTAGTTCAGTTCTAGTTCAGTTCTAGTTCAGTTCTAGTTCAGTTCTAGTTCAGTTCTAGTTCAGTTCCAGTTCAGTTCTAGTTCAGTTCTAGTTCAGTTCTAGTTCAGTTCTAGTTCAGTTCTAGTTCAGTTCTAGTTCAGTTATAGTTCAGTTCTAGTTCAGTTCTAGTTCAGTTCTAGTTCAGTTCTAGTTCAGTTCTAGTTCAGTTCTAGTTCAGTTCTAGTTCAGTTCTAGTTCAGTTCTAGTTCAGTTCTAGTTCAGTTCTAGTTCAGTTCTAGTTCAGTTCTAGTTCAGTTCTAGTTCAGTTCTAGTTCAGTTCTAGTTCAGTTCTAGTTCAGTTCTAGTTCAGTTCTAGTTCAGTTCTAGTTCAGTTCTAGTTCAGTTCTAGTTCAGTTCTAGTTCAGTTCTAGTTCAGTTCTAGTTCAGTTCTAGTTCAGTTCTAGTTCAGTTCTAGTTCAGTTCTAGTTCAGTTCAGTTTCAGTTCTAATTCAGTTCTAGTTCAGTTCCAGTTCAGTTCTAGTTCAGTTCTAGTTCAGTTCTAGTTCAGTTCTAGTTCAGTTCTAGTTCAGTTCTAGTTCAGTTCTAGTTCAGTTCTAGTTCAGTTCTAGTTCAGTTCTAGTTCAGTTCTAGTTCAGTTCTAGTTCAGTTCTAGTTCAGTTCTAGTTCAGTTCTAGTTCAGTTCTAGTTCAGTTCTAGTTCAGTTCTAGTTCAGTTCTAGTTCAGTTCTAGTTCAGTTCTAGTTCAGTTCTAGTTCAGTTCTAGTTCAGTTCTAGTTCAGTTTTAGTTCAGTTTTAGTTCAGTTCTAATTCAGTTTTAGTTCAGTTCTAGTTCAGTTCAAGTTCAGTTCTAGTTCAATTCCAGTTCAATTCTAGTTCAGTTCTAGTTCAGTTCTAGTTCAGTTTTAGTTCAGTTCTAGTTCAGTTCTAGTTCAGTTCTAGTTCAGTTCTAGTTCAGTTCTAGTTCAGTTCTAGTTCAGTTCAGTTCTAGTTCAGTTCTAGTTCAGTTCTAGTTCAGTTCTAGTTCAGTTCTAGTTCAGTTCTAGTTCAGTTCTAGTTCAGTTCTAGTTCAGTTCTAGTTCAGTTCTAGTTCAGTTCTAGTTCAGTTCTAGTTCAGTTCTAGTTCAGTTCTAGTTCAGTTCTAGTTCAGTTCTAGTTCAGTTCTAGTTCAGTTTTAGTTCAGTTTTAGTTCAGTTCTAATTCAGTTTTAGTTCAGTTCTAGTTCAGTTCAAGTTCAGTTCTAGTTCAATTCCAGTTCAATTCTAGTTCAGTTCTAGTTCAGTTCTAGTTCAGTTCTAGTTCAGTTCTAGTTCAGTTCTAGTTCAGTTCTAGTTCAGTTCTAGTTAGTTCCATTATATTTCTCAAAAATTACACTTCAGTTTTTTCCGTGACGTAATTTTTAAAATTTGCTTCATGCAAGATAAAAATAGATTGTTTCTTTTATTTATTAACCAAATGTACACAAAAGTTTAACATATTTCCCTCTAGTATTTTTGGAATACAACAATTAGGCTTTGTAGTCTTAAATTTAGAACAAAATATTTGTTTGTAGATTATATTTAATGGACACATTTAACATGTTTCTTCAACTAATTTCAATTTAATTGATGGCTGTCAATAGTACTTTTTTTTTCGAAATTTTGTTTTATTTTGTGTTCATGTTAATACCTGGAAACATGTGTCTGGTTTTGTATTCGTAGTTCTATTAATGTATGTGTTATTAATGTTATGTGTTATTTTACACACGTGCTCTTGGAAAAGATTGATGTTTATTATGTGATTTTAGACTGAATTTTATAGCAAAATGTAGCAATTATTTTTTTGCATATAATATGATGCTCAACATTTTTATTAATGCCAAATTTAATGATTCGTGAGAATTTTATTTTGAAGAGCTAAGATAGAAATAAAAGAAAAATTGTTTGTTGTCAATTAACATTTATATAATATTATGAATGAAATTGTTATTGAAAATAGGTTCAATGAATTTTATTCAATTGAACATATCTCATGCTATTATTTTATCCATTTAATTTTTCATTTCAATTTCTTTTACTATATTTTATAACCTCATTCTTGACCTTGATCTTATCTCTTTCACCGGTTTTAATTTCAATAAAATATTCAATAGAATTCTTTTTATTTTAACCCTGAATTTTGTAAATTGGGTTTTTGTAATTTCCGTTTTGGAAAACATTTACAATATCTTTTTATAGATAAATACATTTCTTTTAAACAGAAAATTTGTTAGTATAACCTTAGGCTTTGTTTGATTTTCTTTGAGAGCTCACACAATTTGCGCCTAAAAGCTTGCAAAAAATTTTATATTTTTCATGATTTTTTTGCATGCTCCTAGAAACACAATTTTTTTCTCTCTTTTTTTGTGAATTCTAAATCCAATAACTGCAGCTACAATAGCAAATAAGTCCATTTGATGGCTAAAAAAATGCCAAACAAAAAAAAAATCACTTTAAGCCAAATGCATTTTTTAACAGAGCAAACCACCATATGCAGACAGACGGACAGACAGGCTGATAGACAGAAAGACTTTTTGATAGACTGATGCCTGCTTTCACTCATGTAGCAAGAGAAAAAAAAAAGCAAACCCACAACTTGAGAGTGTTAAAAATCAACATGTCTTTTTTATAAAAAGATATTTTTTTGTGAATAGTTCTAGATTAAAACTTCAAATACTGTTGTAGGTAAAAGGCCTTATAAAATGCAATATTAAAGGTTTTTTTAGGCGTTTAAAAAGAATTTTTGTTTACCTTTGTGTAGGTTTTCTTTTGATTTTTCTTTGAAAGACAGCTTAAGGTATGCAATGGTTTTCTATGTTCTTTGAGGTTGCTTAGGTGTTGTGGTTTATTTTCAACTCTGACCAATAAAGAAAAGGAAGGAAGAAATTATAATTGAATATTTGAGCTAAAATAAAATTTAAAATTCTTAAGCACTTTTTTTTTTTTTTTGGAAAATAAACAAATAAAAACTTTCCAAAACATGCAGTAAAATTATGAATACAAAAAACGGAAAAAGATAAAAAAAAATCTTAGATAGCTTTACATATTTGTAGAGAACAATTTTGTTTGTAAGAAGAAAAAAGCTTGTTATTGACAATTTTTTAGAAAAAAATTATATTATCCACAATGTTGTAACAAAATTTTTCTAAAAAAATCGATTGTAAGCGACAATTTTTCTATACAAAAAATTGTAACAGACAATTTTTCTACAGAAAAATATTGTAAGAGACAATTCTTCTATAGAAAAATATTGTAAGAGACAATTTTTCTATAGAATAATATAGTTAGCGACAACTTATCTATAAACAAATATTTTTATCGATAATTTTGCTATAGAAAAATATTGTTAACAATAACTTTGTTATAGAAAAATATTGTTATCGATAATTTTGCTATAGAAAAATATTGTTATCGTTAATTGTTCTATAGAAAACTATTGTTGTCAATAATTTGTTTATCGAAAAATATTGTTAGCGACAATTAAAAAAAATAAAAAATTATTGTTAGCGACAATTTTTCAAAAAAAAAAAAAAAAAAAAAAAAAATTATTCTAAGCGAAAATTTTTCTAAAAAAATCTAATGTAAGCGACAAATTTTTATAGAAAAATATTGCAAGCGATAATTTTTCTATAGAAAAATATTGTAAGCGACCATTTTTATATAGAAAAATATTGTAAGCAACAATTTTTTTATAGAAAAATTTTGTACGCGACAATTTTTCTATAGAAAAATATTATTAGCGACAACTTTTCTATAAACAAATATTTTTATCGATAATTTTGCTATAGAAAAAAAGTGTAATAGATAATTTTGCTATAGAAAAATATTGTCGGCGATAATTTGCTTATGGAAAAATTTTGTAAGCGCCGATTTTTCTAAAGCAAATTTTGTAAGTGAAAATTTTTCTATTGAATATTATAAGCGACAATTTTTATAAAGAAAAATATTTTTATCGATAATTTTGCTATAGAAAAATATTGTTATCGAAAATTTTGCTGTAGAAAAATATTATCGTTTTTTTTTCTATAGAAAAATATTGTTGTCGATAATTTATTTATGGAAAAATATTGTTAGTGACAATTTTTTATAGAAAAATATTGTTAGCGACAATTTTTCTATAGAAAAATATTATTAGCGACAACTTTTCTATAAATAAATATTTTATCGATAATTTTTTTATAGAAAAATATTATTATCGATAATTTCTCTGTAGAAAATATTGTAAGCGACAATTTTTCTATAGAAAAATATTGTTATCGATAATTTTTCTTTAGAAAATTATTGTTGTTGATATTTTTTCTATAGAAAAATATTGTTATCGTTACTTTTTCTATAGAAAAATATTGTTGTCGACAATTTTTCTTTGAAAAATATTGTTACCGACAATTTTATTGTTATCGATAATTTTTCAATAGAAAAATATTGTTATCGATAATTTTTCTATAGAAAAATATTGTTATCGTTACTTTTTCTATAGAAAAATATTATTGTCGACAATTTTTCTTTGGAAAAATATTGTTACCGACAATTCTTCCATAGGAAAATATTGTTATCGATAATTTTTCTATAGACAATTATTGCTATCGATAATTTTTCTACAGAAAAATATTTTAATCGATCATTTTTCTAAAGAAAAATATTGTTTTCGATAATTTTTCTAAAGAAAAATTTTGTTATCGTTAATTATTCTATATATAATAATAAATAATGTTATCGTTAATTTTTCTATAGAAAAAATATTGATATCGATATTTTTCGTATAAAGATATTGTTATCGATAATTTTTCTATAGAAAAATCTGGCTATAGTTAATCTTTCTATAGAAAAATACTGCTATCGTTAATTTTTCTATAGTAGAAATATTGTTATCGTTTATTTTACCTCTTTAGAGAAATATTGTTATCGATATTTTTTTTACAAAAAAATACTGTTGTCGTTATTTTTTCTATAGAAAAACTTTGATATAGTTTTTTTTTTCTATGCAAAATATTTGTTATCGATCATTTTCTTACAGATAATTGTTTTTATCGATAATTTCTCTATATTTCAATGTAAATGTTTTGTTACCTATAATTTTTCCTTGAAAATATTTTTGTATTGAAAATTATTCTTTAAAAATATTTTATTTTCTGTTATTTTTCTTTTCAAACATTTTCTTATCGATAAATTTCCTGAGAAAAGATATTGTTATTGATACGTTTTATTGGTTATCAACGTTATTTCTTTGGAGAAATTTTTTTATCGATAATTTTTCTTTGCACATATTTTGTTATCGATAATTTTTAAGAGAAAAAGTTAAATTATCAATAAATTTTAATAGAAAAATTCAATTATCGTTAAATTTTCTCCAATTTATCGATAAATCTTTTATATAAAAATTTAGCTATCGTTATTTTTTATATTTAAAAATTCATTTAATGACAAATTTCTACTAAAAAATTTAAAATCTTGAAAAATTTTTTATAAAATATTTTGTTAAAGAAAATCTTTGTGCAGAAAAATTTAGTTATAGAAAATTTTTCTATATAAAAGTTTAAGTTATTATTAAAATTTCTTTAAAAAATTAATATCAAAAAATTTTCTATACAAAATTTTTTTACAGAAAATTTCTTTGAAAATTTTCTTATAATATTTTACATGTAATTTTATTATCTTAAATTTTTTCATAGCTTTAATTTGTTTTTCACATTTATTTCCTTTAATATCCTTTTACATTTCCCGGATATTTAATATTATTAATACTTTTTTTATAAATATTTTTTGATTTCTGCTCGTTATTGCCATTTTGCTGTTTTTCTTAATTTTTCATTTATATTTTTATTTCATTCCCATTAATTTATTCACTTTGGTTTTTATTTCCTCTGTTCGTATTTCTTTTTTCCATCTTGTTTAATGTTTAATTATTTCAAATATTTAACATTTTCGACATGACCAGCTGAAAGCCTGGAAATGGCCACACAAAATTCACACACATATACTGACACATATATAGTACAGCATAAACTTTTGCATATAGATCTGAACATGTTCAAAATACCACAGAGAGTAATAAAACCAATTTACAAAAATACACACAACATACATATGTACATGCAACATCATGGTCAGTTTATATTTTAAACACATACATGCACTTTTTTATGTAAATAACTACAAGCAGGGACATTTTGTTAGTAGTCTAAGTATATGTTCTTGTTTACATGTATATCAATGTATTGCTGGGTTATTTGGGTTTGTTAGTAGTTATATGTTTGTATGCAAAATGGCTTAAAATTTTGTATCTCTCTATAAATAATATTGCCTTACCAATTGCTATAGTTTTTGAACATTTTTGCAGAATTTATTTTAAATATGCAACATCCACACACACGAACGTATTCTTATATGCATCTAGTGTATTTATGTGTATGTGTGTAGGCAAACTTTTAGTAGCCTGTCGTTATTATTGGCGAATTTACTTTTGTGGTTGAACATTGTATGGTTTCGTTGATGGTGTTACATTTGGCCATAACTTAACGCATTAATTTTAAATGAATGAATATATTTTCGCCTACTTTTATAGTTTAAACTATAAAAATTCAAAGTTATGCTTGTTCATATGCGTTACGTGTTAATATGTTGGGGCGATTGTGAGAGAATGTATGGTTACCAAAAGACCTTGTTAAATATGGTAATTGTGAAACAATTTCAAGTGGATTAGTAAAAAATATTGCATGAAAATTTTTAAAATACCATAAATTTGTTAAGAATTAAAACAGATTTAAAATTTGTATAAAGTAGGAGGATTTTTAGAATGACATTAAAATAAATAAATTTTAAAATATATTTATTAAAGAGTTAAGCAAACTTGGCACCAACTAAAGCTCTTGATAATTCAGCCACATAACTTAGTTAAAAAATTTTGCAAAGCTTAATATCTCTTCTATTCATATAACAAATTTTGTTTCACTTGGCTTTATGCATCATAGTTTAAAGCTTTTTAAAAATAAAAAAATGTATTTACTAAAAAGTGTCACCTCGCATATGAGTAATATTAAAGCACTCATACGTCATATAGTCCCCTCTATACAAACACATATTTATGTTATATGTTCTCTCCTTATTTTTTGCTTTCTTTCCCCAATTTTTTTAAGATAAATGTAAATATTTACCTAAATCATAAAACTCATTTCAAATATATTGCCATAAAGTTATTAATGAAAAAAAAAAAAAAAAAAAAACAAAAAAAAAATCACTTTGATATGTGTGTGTCTCTTATTTTAGCTTCTAAATAAGTATTTTTAGTCCTACGCTCTTCTCTCACAAAAAATAAATGTTTACAAAGTCATAAATCATAAATTTACTGTTTCATTTTATTGCCATTTTTACTGGTGTTATTTTCATTTGCTCTCCAAAATTATACACTAAAATGTATATTATTCTAAATTCAAATAAATTTACCAAACGAAAATTGACGTCAATTTTTTTGAAAAATGAAAAATCTGCAAATAAAAGTTTATTTTGACTGTTTGTTTGTATTTCTCTTATTCTTCCAACACTCGTTTAATAGAATAAACCCTTCTTTTGCAAGAGTGTTCATAAATTTAATAAAAATGAAAAAAAATATAACAGCAAGATACTTTAACAAAGCAGAATTAAAAGGTATCAAAAGGTTTCAGAACGAAAATTGGAAATATTCTTAAGAGAATTTCAAAAAATTTTCTAAAGATAATTTCATAAAATTTCATAATTTTAATTTGTTAACTATACTTTTCAATAGAAAAATGAACGATAGCAACAATTTTCTATAGAAAATTTATCGCTAACAATATTTTTCTATAGAAAAATCATCGATAAAAATATTTTTCTATAGAAAAATTATCGACAACAGTATTATCCTACAGAAAAATTTACGATAACAATATTTTTCTATTGAAAAATTATTAATAAAAATATTTTTCTAAAGAAAAATTTTCGATAAAAATATTTTCCTATAGAAAAATTATTCATAATAATATTTTTCTATAGATAAGTAATCGATATCAATATTATTCTAAAAAAAAATTATCGATAGCAATATTATTCTATAGAAAAATTATTGATAACAATATTTTTCTACAGAAAAATTATCGATAAAAATATTTTTCTATAGAAAAATGATCGATAACAATATTTTTCAACAGAAAAATTATCTGCAACACTAATATACTATAGAGAAATGATCGATTAAAATATTTTCTACTGAAAAATTATCGATAACAATATCTTTTTATAGATAATTACCGATAACAATATTTTTTCTAAAGAAAAATTATCGATCAGTATTTTTCCAAGGAAAAATTATTTTTCTATAGACAAATTATCGATAACAATATTTTTCTATAGAAAAATTATCGACAACAATAATTTTCTATAGAAAAATTATCGATAACAAAAATATTCTTTAGAAAAATTATCGACAATATTTTTCTATAGAACAATTTTTGATAACAATATTTTTCTGTAGAAAAATTATCGATAACAATATTTTTTCTAAAGAAAAATTATCGATAACAGTATTTTTCCAAGGAAAAATTATTTTTCTATAGAAAAATTTTCGATAACAATATTTTTCTATAGAAAAAATATCGATAACAATATTTTATATAGACAAATTATCGATAACAATATTTTTCTATAGAAAAATTATCGATAACAATATTTTATATAGAAAAATTATACATAACAATATTTTTCTATAGAAAAATTATCGATAACAATATTTGTCTATAGAAAAATTGACGATAACAATATTTTTGTATAGAAAAATTGTCGATAATAATATTTTTCTATAGAAAAATTGTCGATAACAATATTATTATTTACAAAAGTTATCGATAACACAACTTTTCTATAGAAAAGTTATCGATAACACAACAATCGATAATATTATTTTTCTATAGAAAAATTATCGATAACAATATTTTTCTTTAGAAAAATTATCGATAACAATATTTTTCTTTAGAAAAGTTATCGATAAAAATATTTTTATTTAGAAAAGTTATCGATAACACAACTTTTCTATAGAAAAATTATCGATAATAATATTTTTCTATAGAAAAATATATATTTATATAACAATATTTTTCTATAGAAAAATTTATATAACAATATTTTTCTATAGACAAATTTATATGACAATATTTTTCTATAGAAAAATTATCGACAACAATATATATTTTTATATAGAAAAATGATCTATAGCAATATTTTTCTTTAGAAAATTTATCGATTATTGGTTTTTCTTATAGAAAATTTATCGATAACTGAATTTTCTCATAGAAAATTTATCGATACCTAAATTTTCTTATAGAAAATTTATCGATATCTAAAATTGCGTATAGAAAAGTCATCGATTATTAAATTTTCATATAAAAAATTCATCGATTATTAAATTTTCTTATAGAAAAATTATCGATTATTAAAGTATCTTACATAAAGTTGATCGATTATTAAATTTTCTTATAGAAAATTTATCGGTTATTAATTCTTTTTTGGAAAATTAATCGATTATTAAATTTTCTTATAGAAAATTTATCGATTATTTAATTTTCTTATAGAAAATTTATCGATTATAAAATTTTCTTATAAAAAATTTATCGATTATTAAATTTTCTTATAGAAAATTTATCAACTATTAAATTTTCTTATAGGAAATTTATCGATTATTAATTTTTCTTATAGAAAATTTATCGATTATTGGTTTTTCTTATAGAAAATTTATCGATAACTGAATTTTGTCATAGAAAATTTATCGATACCTAAATTTTCTTATAGAAAATTTATCGATATCTAAAATTGCGTATAGAAAAGTTATCGATTATTAAATTTTCATATAAAAAATTCATCGATTATTAAATTTTCTTATAGAAAAATTATCGATTATTAAAGTTTTTTACATAAAGTTGATCGATTATTAAATTTTCTTATAGAAAATTTATCGATTATTTAATTTTCTTATAGAAAATTTATCAATTATTAAATTTTATTATAGAAAATTTATCGATTAAATTTTCTTACAGAAAATTTATCGATTATAAAATTTTCTTATAAAAATTTATCGATTATTAAATTTTCTTATAGGAAATTTATCGATTATTAAATATTCTTATAGGAAATTTATCGATTATTAAATCTTCTTATAAAAAATTTATCGATTATTAAATCTTCTTATAGAGAATTTATCGATAACTAAATTTTATCATAGAAAATTGATCGATTAATAAATCTTCTTATAGAATGGAAAATTTATCCGTATGTTTTTATTAAATTTATTTTTAACGTACAATTTTTCAAATTAAATTCTAAGAAATATTTACTTTTTTATTTAAAGCCCTTTTAGGTTGGCCTTCGCTTATTTCTCGTAAAACTTACACAAATTTCGAAAACTTTTTATTTCAATACATGTTAAGTCTTCTTCATTTTTATACAACAATGCGAAAAAAAAATTGTTTTGTTTTATTGTGAAAAATATGCAGATAAAAAATATTCCAGCTGGGTTTTGCACACAGCAGATCATTATTATTTCTTCTTGTTTGTTAAAAATAATAAAAAACAAAAACTAACACCCCCAACCGCTCAACATACTGTGTCTATACATTATACCTCTGACCTGTATTGTGGGAGCTTTAAGTATGGAGACCATTTTTCCCCTGGCTCAAGTTATTGATAAAAGAATAAACAAAAAAGTACATTGGGTTTAAAACTTTTGCTTTCCTGAAAAATCTCTAGTGTAAAGAAGAAAAAACAAAAAGACGACATGAAACATATTAATGAAATTTATATTTTGTAAAGCTTTAAACATAAATTTATAACAAAATACGAAAGAGAATGAATAGGAAATAATAAATGGGGTTAAATAACAATACTAAGAGGACTTTAAAACGCCCTAGAATAAAATATTAAAAATGTCCATAGTCACGGCAAAATTTAAAACAAAATAGCTTGCACACTTATATATTGGTTAACTTAATTTAAAGCCTGTTTTATCTTAAAACTAAATTTTAGTTAAAGTTACTTTCAGCTACTCATTTAGTGATTCCAAGATTAAGTATCCTTTTAAAAATAGAGTCGGTTTTGCCCATTGTAGCGTATCCTTTTTTCCAACTACCTTAACTAAAACTTATATTGGATGTATAGTTATTATCATCGTAAAAATTAGTTGTATTTTTTTCTGTTCTTCTTCCAGCACATTTCCTCCATCAAGTGGATGCTAATGTTAGCAATAATGTTCTCTAAATAACACCTGTAGTCCCCTTGCTATCTCTTCTCCAACCATTTTTTTAAAACATGCTAATAATTTTACTAACAACACTTTAGTTTGTCTTTTATATTTCCTAGTATTTCCCAGCCTCCTCTCTCCACCCATATTATCTACTCCTTTCATTTCATTTATTTTCATTTGTAAAGGTGCAAATGACTTAGAGACAGACTATACGGCTCCTAATGGCATTTTAAATAAGCGAAAGCGTGAGCCAGCTGTTTTTAGAGTAGCCAGGCATGAAACGTTAGGGTTTTACTTTTCCATATAATATATTCAATAGACAAAAAAAATAAAAAGAAGGAAAAAAATATAAAAAAAAGTTTAGAAAACAAGCAAATTGGTCTTGGTGATATTCATATAATGACCAAGGTTTCATTTCTTTTGTTTCTTTAGTTCTACTTTTTCTCTAACAATTTTGCAATTAAAATAAATTGTACGTATACGAGTAGTTTTATTTTTTGCTTATTTTAAGTGTGAAATATTAAACTTAATTTAAGTTTTGAAAGAAATTAAAAAAGACATAAAATTAAAATAGAGAAAATGGCCTTTTTTAATGTTTAAGGGTGAAAAAGGGTAAACGAATAAAGTAAATGAGCAGATAAAAAAATTATAATATTAAAATTAAATAAAATAAAATTTCTCAAAAAATCATAATAAATTTAAAAAGTTTCTATAAGAAAATTTATAAAACGAAAAATTTTTCTATAAAAAAATTAAATTATAAACTGGAACTGAACTATAACTCAACTAGAATAGATTTAGAAATAAACTATAACTGAACTAGAACTGAACTAAAACTGAACTAGAACTCTACTAAAACTGAACTGGAACTGAACTGAACTAAAACTGAACTAGAACTGAATTAGAACTGAACTAGAACTGAACTAGAACTGAACTAGAACTGAACTAGAACTGAACTAGAACTGAACTAGAACTGAACTAGAACTAGTTCTAGTTCAGTTCTAGTTCAGTTCTAGTTTAGTTCTAGTTCAGTTCTAGTTCAGTTCTAGTTCAGTTCTAGTTCAGTTCTAGTTCAGTTCTAGTTCAGTTCTAGTTCAGTTCTAGTTCAGTTCTAGTTCAGTTCTAGTTCAGTTCTAGTTCAGTTCTAGTTCAGTTCTAGTTCAGTTCTAGTTCAGTTCTAGTTCAGTTCTAGTTCAGTTCTAGTTCAGTTCTAGTTCAGTTCTAGTTCAGTTCTAGTTCAGTTCTAGTTCAAGAACTGAACTAGAACTAAAACAGAACTGAACTAGAACTGAACTAGAACTGAACTAGAACTGAACTAGAAATGAACTAGAACTGAACTAGAACTGAACTAGAACTGAACCAGAACTGAACTAGAACTTAATTATAATTAAACCATAACTAAAGTTAATTCGATTTAGATCTAAAACTGAATTATCCATTGAATGATTTTCAATTAAGATTTTTTTTTTCAAGTTGAAGCTATTGTTCTCTTAATCATTATTTTGACTTCTTTTTTTTAATAAAATCTTTCAAAACCTCCTGATAAATTCATAACATTCCTCTACAATTTAACCCTGAGCCTTAGGCTTAACCATAAAAAAACACACCAATACAAATGGTTTTTCCTACAACGTGTTGAAGTATTGCCTCTAGTGTCTAACGTACAACATAATGGAATTTGCAAAAAAATTTGCAACAATAAAAAATAAACAAAAATATACAACCAAATAAATTTTTGGAATAAATAAATTTTGTATAAGGATTACAAGCAAAAAAATAAAAAAATCACAATATTTTATTATAACAATGACACATAGTTTTAGGTTATATTGTTATTTCAAATAATTGCCAGCTTTTAGGCTTTTGTTATAAGCATTTTTTTTTTTTGTTTGCTAAAACCTCCAACTGCAAATTGTTAATTGCAGTCGAGTGTTAGTTAGTATATTTATTTGTATAGTGTTAGAATGTCATCAACTTTTATATGTACAACAGAAGAATATACACACATACAAACTTACATATATAATTCACTTTACCATATTTATTTTGCCTTAAGCTGCTTACATTTTATCTTCTACCTTGCATTTGTTAAGAATATGAAAAAGTATTTTATATCTCTGTTGTATGTAAAATATATAATATACCTCAAGCTATTTATCTTTCAACGCCTGCTCACTCCTTAAAGTATACTTCACTTTTGCAATCATTACTTAGACAAGAATACATCCATACATACATTTAAATGTATAAAAAAAAAGGTTTTAATTTACATTATACTAAGAGAATTCATTCAGTCATTCATCTAAGTATTTGTATAAATAAATATACATTCACACATTTACTCATTCATTCTTTAGCTCTTCATGCTATACTCAGATAGAGAGTAAGTTACACACACAAACACTTATATTGGGTCCTTAAGCCTTAAGAATATTGTTCAAGAGATTCATCAGGGGCTGTATGAGATAAAGAGGGAGATGAAGAAAATATGAATTTAGTAAAACTTCCTGGCATTATGAATAAATGAAGATGAAGCGTTAAAAGATGATGATGATGGTAATACTAGTGTAGCTATTGCTGCAGATACACTTGAGTTGTTGTATATGTTGCCAGCAACATTCATACTATTACAACACATTTGCTGGTAATCATTTACTTGTAGTTACTCACTCCTCTTTAATCACAGTAGTTGGATGTATTGCCCGCACTTTTCATTTAGTTGTTGTATCATTAAATGCATTCAGCAAATGAGTTTCTTTTTTTGCTTACGCTCTCCTGCTTCCTTAAGATTAAGGAAACTGTAGTAATGAAGACTTGAAGTATGATAACAATAGTTTTGTTGAAAGGATTTGAAAGGGAATGAGTACTTAGAAGATTTTGAAGTGTTGAAATTAGGATCAATTTATGTAATTTTATACTCAAATCTGAAGAGTTTGATTAAAGGAAAAGTTTCAAAAAAAAAAAAAAAAAATATTCGCAAACAAATAAGATTTTAGTTTCATCTCTCTTATAGTTCAGTTCTATTTAAGTTCTACTTCAGTTTTATCTCAGTTCTAGGTTAGTTCTAGTTCAGTTCTAGTTCAGTTCTAGTTCAGTTCTAGTTCAGTTCTAGTTCAGTTCTAGTTCAGTTCTAGTTCAGTTCTAGTTCTAGTTCAGTTCTAGTTCAGTTCTAGTTCAGTTCTAGTTCAGTTCTAGTTCAGTTCTAGTTCAGTTCTAGTTCAGTTCTAGTTCAGTTCTAGTTCAGTTCTAGTTCAGTTCTAGTTCAGTTCTAGTTCAGTTCTAGTTCAGTTCTAGTTCAGTTCTAGTTCAGTTCTAGTTCAGTTCTAGTTCAGTTCTAGTTCAGTTCTAGTTCAGTTCTAGTTCAGTTCTAGTTCAGTTCTAGTTCAGTTCTAGTTCAGTTCTAGTTCAGTTCTAGTTCAGTTCTAGTTCAGTTCTAGTTCAGTTCTAGTTCAGTTCTAGTTCATTTCTAGTTCAGTTCTAGTTCAGTTCTAGTTCAGTTCTAGTTCAGTTCTAGTTCAGTTCTAGTTCAGTTCTAGTTCAGTTCTAGTTCAGTTCTAGTTCAGTTCTAGTTCAGTTCTAGTTCAGTTCTAGTTCAGTTCTAGTTCATTTCTAGTTCAGTTCTAGTTCAGTTCTAGTTCAGTTCTAGTTCAGTTCTAGTTCAGTTTTAGTTCAGTTCTAGTTGAGTTCTAGTTCAGTTCTAGTTCAGTTCTGGTTCAGTTCTAGTTCAGTTCTAGTTCAGTTCTAGTTCAGTTCTAGTTCAGTTCTAGTTCAGTTCTAGTTCAGTTCTAGTTCAGTTTTAGTTCAGTTTTAGTTCAGTTCTAGTTCAGTTCTAGTTCAGTTCTAGTTCAGTTCTAGTTCAGTTCTAGTTCAGTTCTAGTTCAGTTCTAGTTCAGTTCTAGTTCAGTTCTAGTTCAGTTCTAGTTCAGTTCTAGTTCAGTTCTAGTTCAGTTCTAGTTCAGTTCTAGTTCAATTCTAGTTCAGTTCTAGTTCAGTTCTAGTTCAGTTCTAGTTCAGTTCAAGTTCAGTTCTAGTTCAGTTCTAGTTCAGTTCTAGTTCAGTTCTAGTTCAGTTCTAGTTCAGTTCTAGTTCAGTTCTAGTTCAGTTCTAGTTCAGCTCTAGTTCAGTTCTAGTTCAGTTCTAGTTCAGTTCAAGTTTAGCCCAAGTTCAGTTAGATCTTAAATCTAGTTCAGTTTTAGTTCATTTCTAGTTTTAGTTCCCTACTTTTACTCCTTGGCCTACTTCCCTTTTTTGCGAGCATCATGCAATTTCTTTTAAAAGCATTAGTATTTATATATCAACACAGCTTGTATTCTTTTTCTCTAATGGTGTTGGCGTTAAAAGCAATTGCTATTATTCATGTATATTTACTCATATTGTTATAGTTTTTCTTTTTGTAGCAATGTTAGCATAAAACATGTGTTTAAGTTACCATTTGTTTAATCTACACTTTTCATTTGCTTTATATTTATCTATTTGTATCTTTTTTTTTTTTTTTGTATTGTAGCACATATTTTTTCTGTTTCTTTCTTTAATAAACAATATGGGTTTTCTAGACTATTTTATATGACTGTTTTTCCTACTTTTAACACTTTCTATTTTTATTAAAAAAACACATACATACAAGATAAAAACTAGATAATATATTTCTACATATTTTTTTTCTTTGTTGCATTTGCTAAATTACATCCATATTTCTTTAATATAAAAATGAGTGTCTGTGTTTGTTTCTGCTCTAGTTATTTGAATTTATAACATAAAAAACAAGCATACTTTTAGGAGAGCTAAAGAAAAAAAAAATAGTTAAATAAAACAATGCAAGACAAGATAAGATGAAAAAATATAGTATTTGTATATACTTCATTATTTTCTTTTTCAAGAAGAATCTTTAAGAGGTTAAGTAAATGAAAGAAAATTTTAAATGATTGCAAAACAATACAGAATATTAGAAAAACCTAAAATTATGCTTTACAACAGGCTATACTTTTGTTTATAGATTTTTTATTCAATCTTAAAAAATTTTTACAAAACCCGTATATTCTTTTATTATTACAGAGATATTTTATATAATATTATGGTGTTTTTATCACCTAAAATTATGCTTCAATATTTTTTTAATATAACGCCTTAATGTATGTTATAAAAAATTACCATTTTATATATAAATTTAAAAATTGCATATGTAATTTATTTTGCTCTTTTTACAACCAGTAAATTAAATTTAAATTTCCTCTCAACTGGTTTATATTCTTATATAATTGAATTTAATATGTTTTTTTTTTTAACACTCTTCTGCCCATAAACCTATAAGTATGTTTTTTAATTATATATTTTTTAATGTTATTTTGTTATGTTTCTTGTTATATTCTATTTTCATTTTGTTTGGCTAAACGAAACTTTTATTGTCAAGATTTCCGTTTTAAATTAGAAAAGTTTATCATTGTTGTTTAAGCCCTATAAAAAAGAAGTGGAAGCAGAAAAATTTTCATAACAATACTTTATATTTTTTTATTTCTTTTTCAAACTCAAAATCAACAACAATAACACCAGGCAACCAAAACAAAACAAAAATCAGTTTGTTTAACTCTTTTTAAAAGTGGCAGCTAGGAAGGTTGGCAACAACAAAAAAAAAAAAAAAAAAACAAAAAAATTTTTCTGTAAAATGAAAACATTTAAAAAGTTTTGTTTTCTATTGTGAAATCCTTAAACAAGAATTTTATTTCTAAGAAGACTTTAAAATGCTGGCTGAAGAGTATTTTGAAATATTTTAAACACAAAACAATATTTGATTTTCTATAAAGTAAGAAAAAGTTTTGACAATATTAAAATTTGTTTTAAAATTTAAAAAGGAATAAGTGGCTGTATATTAAAACGAAAGTCTGGATATTGTTTGTCAAGTCATATTTACATAATTATTCTCGTGAACAAATTTATTTTACAAAGGAACTCTAACTAGCCATGAACGAAAGCTGAACTAGAAATGAACTTAATTAGAACTGATTTTGAAATGTTTCATGTCCTGTAATTATTTTAGATTCAACTCTATGACGCTTTATTTTACCCATTAATTCTCTTTTCTTATTTAGTGAGGTAAACTCAACTATAATCTTATGGGACTTTTTTAGGTGATATGAGTTGCTTATGTCTACGTCATTGACTTCAACATTTAATGATGTAGCGATCTTCTTTACAACATCATTTGGGAGAACACTTTCATCGGGTACATTTTTTATTTCAATATTCCTATTAAGAAGTTGTTGTTCTAAATTGTCAATGCGTCTGTTCATCTCACTCATTTGTTTTTCTTTTTCTTTGTTACTTTCACACAACTCATCTACTTTAGTTGAGAGGTTGGAAAGGGTATTTGTGATTGTATTAAGAGCAGTTTGCATATTTATATTAATTTGATTGTTTTGGTTTATGAGTTGCTGCATAGTTGTTTTTATTTCATTAACGTCAGTTTGAAGAGATGATACCTTCGCCTCTAGTACATTTACATTAGTCTTGAGTTCGTGGACATTGTTGTTAACATCGTTTAGAGACAACGAATTTTTGAAACGTTTTGTTCCATCATTCTCATCGTTATCATCATCCTCTCTTTGTTGTTTGTGTTGATATTGTTGTTGGCAATTATCATCAATTATAATATGGTATGCGTTGTTGCTGCTGGTAGATGTTTTCCTATTTTTACACTTATGGCATCTCCATTCGGCTCTTCTATCACTAGCCATGGTCGCATAAGTTTTCTCTGATAACGAGCAGCATGGAGAAAAATGGTAAAAAGAGTTACATGCAAAGCATTTAACAAATTTTGCTGGGAGTTCATTGTTGCATTGAGAGCAGAGACTCATTTTTTATTTCTATTTTCTGTTTTATTCTTTACAATTAAAAAATATTTAATTTTATGGTTTTATGGTTTATTTTATTTGTGTTTATTATTAAATAAAAATACACTTTGAGTGGCTTTATACTGATTTTTTTTGTTAAAATTTTTAGAATATAAATTATTATATTGATTATGTGATTTTATATAATTTTCACTCAACACTTATACACTTTTTTATTAGTTTTGTTAGAGCATAGGCTAAAGCACGACCGTTCGCAATGAAAACTGAACTAGAACTGAACTAGAACTGAACTAGAACTGAACTAGAACTGAACTAGAACTGAACTAGAACTAAACTAGAACTGAACTAGAACTGAACTAGAACTGAACTAGAACTGAACTAGAACTAAACTAGAACTGAACTAGAACTGAACTAGAACTGAACTAGAACTGAACTAGAACTGAACTAGAACTGAACTAGAACTAAACTAGAACTGAACTAGAACTGAACTAGAACTGAACTAGAACTGAACTAGAACTGAACTAGAACTGAACTAGAACTAAACTAGAACTGAACTAGAACTGAACTAGAACTGAACTAGAACTGAACTAGAACTGAACTAGAACTGAACTAGAACTGAACTAGAACTGAACTAGAACTGAACTAGAACTGAACTAGAACTGAACTAGAACTGAACTAGAACTGAACTAGAACTGAACTAGAACTGAACTAGAACTGAACTAGAACTGAACTAGAACTGAACTAGAACTGAACTAGAACTGAACTAGAACTGAACTAGAACTGAACTAGAACTGAACTAGAACTGAACTAGAACTGAACTAGAACTGAACTAGAACTGAACTAGAACTGAACTAGAACTGAACTAGAACTGAACTAGAACTGAACTAGAACTGAACTAGAACTGAACTAGAACTGAACTAGAACTGAACTAGAACTGAACTAGAACTGAACTAGAACTGAACTAGAACTGAACTAGAACTGAACTAGAACTGAACTAGAACTGAACTAGAAATGAACTAGAACTGAACTAGAACTGAACTAGAACTGAACTAGAACTGAACCATAACTGAACTAAAACTGAAATAGAACTGAACTTAAAAAAAACTTTAACTCATTAGGAACTTAGTTTATACTGATTTACAATTTTATTAAAATTCATTTAGAAATCATCTTGCGTTTCACTGGATTTTTTATATACTGCTTTAGTTTTTCACTAAAAGTACATTTCAATATGAATTATAAGTTCGAATATTATTCTTTTTTTCTCATTGTACTTTTAGGTTTGCTTCACCCCAGACAAAACAGAAATTCCAATAAATTATTTAGTTTTTCATTTGTTTGTGTTCTGTTTTGATATTTGGCATAAACAATTAGTGTCAAAATTAACGAGGTCCAGTAAATAGCAATAAACAGAGAGCAAGAGTAAAAGGAAATAAACAGAGAATTAAAAAAAGAGAACATAAAGTATTATAGACATAAAAAGTCGTATGTATGGGTTTGTCAATACACTTGTCTGTGTTTATTTGAGAACAGGTCAAACTGACAAAAGATTATTTTGGTTCATTGAGTTATTGAAACATTAAGTTAGGTTAAATGTTAAAAAAAATAATTGGGGAGTAGGAATTTGTTATTTAAAACACAATATAATACAATTTAACTTTTTCTTTAGTCTTTTACAAAATTTTAATACAAAACAGGTTTCACTTAATCTCTTTAATCTCCAACCTTTATTTTAACTATATGCTAATCAAAATTTATTATCATTATTTTCCAAGCCCTAGCAATTTTCTGCCTAATTTTATGCCAACGATTGAACACATTTTGCCCCTCTAAAGCAGAAATTTATTAATCAATTTATTACTTTTGCAAAAATATTGTTGAGTATTTTTTCTGTTTTCAGCTCCTTAATGTTTTTACGAGCAAAAATTAATTTATGGCAAAATATAAATAAATTATCAAATTATTTGTTGTTAAAATCATTCATGTATTTGAGCTATAAAATTATTTCTAATGTTTTTGGGTTATAAAACAAATTAAATCCTAAAAACAAACAACAATAAAGAAAAGTTAAAAAATGAAAACAGAAAAAACTGATTGGGTAAAAGAAAATTTCTTACGTTTATAAAAAAAATCAAACAATAAATTTGATGACGCGTCAACAACGAAACAACTTTTCCAAAATTTGATGTAGAAATAGACCACAATAAAAAAAAATTAATTTAATTTTTTTGTTAGAAACTAAAAAACAAATAAACAATAAATGACATGAACGACAATAAGAGAGAAAGGAATGTTAAAAGTAATAAAATTAGGGCCTGGTTGTTGGTGCAAAATTTTATCTAAAAAAAAAAAAAAATTAGTCACTTTTTATACAGAAAATTTTAGTCACTGTAGATGAATAAAAAGGAAAACTTTAGTCACTTTGGATGACAAAATTTTGTCTATGGAAAAACTTAATTCACTTTAATCACTTTATTCACTTAATTCAAAATTTTTTCTATAGAAAACCTTTATTCACTTTGGGTGACAAAATTTTTCTATAGAAAAATTGTTGTCTTTGGAAGAAAAATTAGAAAAATTGTAGTCACTTTTCTATAGAAAAATTTTACATTATAGAAGACAAAAAAAGAAAAACTTAAGTCACTGGGTGACGAAATTTTTCTATAGAAAACTAGTCACTTTGGGGTGACAAAAATTTCTAAAGAAAAACTTTAATCAATTTTGGGTGACAAAATTTTTTTATGGAAAAACGTTAGAAATTTTGTGGTGACAAATTTTTTTCTATGAAAAAACTTTATTCACTTTGGGGTGATAAAATTTTTTTTTATAGAAAAACTTTAGTCACTTTGGGGTGACAAAAATTTTTTTCTATGAAAAAACGTTAGTAAATTTGTGGTGACAAAAATTTATACAGAAAAACTTTAGTCACTTTGGGGTGATAGTTTTTCTATGGAAAAAAGTAAGTAATTTTTTGGCGACAAAATTTTTTCTATGAAAAAACTTTAATCACTTTGGGGTGACAAAATTTTTTCTAAAGAAAAATTGTAGTCACTTTGGGGTGACAAAATTTTTTCTATAGAAAAGTTCTAGTCACTGTGGCTGACAAAATTTTTTCTATAGAAAAACTTATGTCACTTTGGGGTGACAAACTTTTTTCTATATAAAAATTCTAGTCACTTTGGGGTGACAAAGTTTTTCCTATAGAAAAACTAGTCACTTTGGTTGACAAAATTTTTTATACAGAAAAATTTTTTTCACTTTGGGTGAAAAATTGTTGTCACTTTGGGGTGACAAATTTTTTTCTATATAAAAACTCTAGTCTCTTTGAGGTGACAAAATTTTTTTTATAGAAAAATTGTAGTCAATTTGGTTGACTAAATTTTTTTCTATAGAAAAATTATTGTCACTTTGGACGAAAAAATTTTTTCTATAGAAAAATTGAAGTCACTTTGGTATAACAAAATTTTTTCGATAGAAAAACTTAAGTCTCTTTGGGTGACCAAATTTTTTCTATAGAAAAACTAGTCACAAATTTTTCTATAGAACAACTTTAATCACTTTGGGTGACAAATTTTTTTCTATAGAAAAATTGTAGTGGGTGACAACACTTTTTCTATAGAAAAAATCCGGTCACGGTGGGAGACAAAATGTTTCCATAGAAAAATTGTAGTCACTTTGGGGTGAAAACATTTTTTTATAAATTCTAGTTAAATTTTAGTCACTTTGCTTATGACAAGACTTTTCTATAGAAAAATTGTAGTCACTTTGGATGACAGAATTTTTTCTTTTGCGTTTTTTTTTTTTTAAGAAACTATTTACTATGTTAGACAAAATTTATTCTATAGAAAAAATCTAGTCACTTTGCGTGACAAATTATTCCCTTTAATGGTTTAATGTTTGTTGCCCTTAGTTATCTTTTTGTTTATTTTCTTAACTTTACCCCAACGTCAAATTTTTCTAAAAAAAAATTATAAATTTATGCAAATTTTTTTCCACTTTGTTAACAACATTTCCTCATTTTACAAATATTTTGTTATGATATTTTTAGTTCTATATCTCAATTTTAAATTTATTCATTGAAAACATCTTCAAATGTTTGTTAATTCATTCATTCGTAGACAGCCAGCCTATAGCACTTAAGAAAGTCAAATAAAATGAATTTTTTTTCTTCTTTAACTGGCGTCAGACTCTTGGTACACCCAAGTACTTTAACAAAAATTGTTTTATCTATTTTTCCTTGTTCCCATTTTTTTCTTTGTCTAATAGACATTTTCTAGGTTTCTTCTTATAGCCTTTTCTATTTTGTTGTGTTGATTTTGTGTCTTCTATATTATTGTACTCATACTTTTGAAAAATATTTTGTCTACAAGTTGATTTTATTTGTCCTAATATTTTTTTGCAGCCAGATTTCATTAACATTTTGTTTAGAAAACTTCTTGAAATATCATAAATGTGCTTGACTTTAGTAGAAGGCTTTAGTCACTTGAATTAATATGATGAAAGAAGGGTAATCACAGGTTGAGAAAAATAAATTTAGATATAAAATAAAATGTAATTAAATCAATTTAATTATTTTAAAGGGTAAATATAGTAATATGATTTGTTAAAATTTGTGTGGGTTATAAAATGTAACAATCTCCAGCCATAAAAACACACAATTTTGGGCTACAATTTTCCTCATATTACTAAATAATATCAAATAATATTTTGCCTTCAAAATACCATAAAATCTCTTTATAATTTATTGAGTCATATAAAAATTTTATTAAGAAATGATTTAAAATTTTATAGCCGATCTGTGATTACCCTTAATGCACTATAATATCAAAAGAAGACAAAATTCATAAACTTTTTATGAAACAGCAAAAATACACGTATGTGTATCTTTATGTATGTGTATATCTGTGTCAGTAACTAATTCTCAAACCTTTTAGTATGTGTCTTCAAATATCTAAAATTCTGAAAAAAATGAAGCAGAAAAAAACAATTTATAGGCATTTCTTTTGCTGTCAGCTAAAATACCAGTCACAGACAACCACAAACATCCCTTTTCTTGCTGTTCGTAGCTGCTTTTTTTTTTTTTTTTTTTTTTTTCCCTATCATCATGAATATGAACAAATATATTCACACACACCGAGACAAAAAAAAAGTTAATGTCGGAAATCTAGACATTTTGACGGCAAACGTAGCATTAAAATCAACAGCAATAGCAACAACAACAACAAGTTATAAAAAGGAGGTTTGGTACAAATATAGATTGTCACTTAATGGCAGTAGAAATATAAAGAAAACAACAACAATGATAAAACAAGAAAAATATAATAAAAATAATATTTAAATATATATACCATAAGAAATGAAACAAAGGTACTTTTAGTACCTTTTACCAAGTCGCAGCAAAAGCTTGAATACAAAATTAAAAAAAAGTAACAATTGGAGCCAAATTTATTAAAAAACTAGATTTTACAAAAAACGTTACGAAAAAGTTCCAGTTCAACTTCAATCAGTTCTACTTATGTTCAAGTTCAGTTGTAGCTCAGTTGTAGTTCAGTTCTAGTTCAGTTCTAGTTCAGTTCTAGTTCAGTTCTAGTTCAGTTCTAGTTCAGTTCTAGTTCAGTTCTAGTTCAGTTCTAGTTCAGTTCTAGTTCAGTTCTAGTTCAGTTCTAGTTCAGTTCTAGTTCAGTTCTAGTTCAGTTCTAGTTCAGTTCTAGTTCAGTTCTAGTTCAGTTCTAGTTCAGTTCTAGTTCAGTTGTAGCTCAGTTCTAGTTCAGTTCTAGTTCAGTTCTAGTTCAGTTCTAGTTCAGTTCTAGTTCAGTTCTAGTTCAGTTCTAGTTCAGTTCTAGTTCAGTTCTAGTTCAGTTCTAGTTCAGTTCTAGTTCAGTTCTAGTTTAGTTCTAGTTTAGTTCTAGTTCTAGTTTAGTTCTAGTTCAGTTCTAGTTCAGTTCTAGTTCAGTTCTAGTTCAGTTCTAGTTCAGTTCTAGTTCAGTTCTAGTTCAGTTCTAGTTCAGTTCTAGTTCAGTTCTAGTTCAGTTCTAGTTCAGTTCTAGTTCAGTTCTAGTTCAGTTCTAGTTCAGTTCTAGTTCAGTTCTAGTTCAGTTCTAGTTCAGTTCTAGTTCAGGTCTAGTTCAGTTCTAGTTCAGTTCTAGTTCAGTTCTAGTTCAGTTCTAGTTCAGTTCTAGTTCAGTTCTAGTTCAGTTCTAGTTCAGTTCTAGTTGAGTTCTAGTTGAGTTCTAGTTAAGTTGTAGTTCAGTTCTAGTTCAGTTCTAGTTCAGTTCTAGTTCAGTTCCAGTTCAGTTCTAGTTCAGTTCTAGTTCAGTTCAAGATCAGTTTTAGTTCAGTTCTAGTTCAGTTCTAGTTCAGTTCTAGTTCAGTTCTAGTTCAGTTTTAGTTCAGTTCTAGTTCAGTTCTAGTTCAGTTCTAGTTCAGTTCTAGTTCACTTCTAATTCAGTTCTAGTTCAGTTCTAGTTCAGTTCTAGTTCAGTTCTAGTTTAGTTCTAGTTCAGTTCTAGTTCAGTTCTAGTTCAGTTCAAGATCAGTTTTAGTTCAGTTCTAGTTCAGTTCTAGTTCAGTTCTAGTTCAGTTCTAGTTCAGTTCTAGTTCAGTTCTAGTTCAGTTCTAGTTCAGTTCTAGTTCAGTTCTAGTTCACTTCTAGTTCAGTTCTAGTTCAGTTCTAGTTCAGTTCTAGTTCAGTTCTAGTTCAGTTCTAGTTCAGTTCTAGTTCAGTTCTAGTTCAGTTCTAGTTCAGTTCTAGTTCAGTTCTAGTTCAGTTCTAGTTCAGTTCTAGTTCAGTTCTAGTTCATTTCTAGTTCAGTTCTAGTTCAGTTCTAGTTCAGTTCAGTTCTAGTTCATTTCTAGTTCAGTTCTAGTTCAGTTCTAGTTCAGTTCTAGTTCAGTTCTAGTTCAGTTCTAGTTCAGTTCTAGTTCAGTTCTAGTTCAGTTCTAGTTCAGTTCTAGTTCAGTTCTAGTTCAGTTCTAGATCAGTTCTAGTTCAGTTCTAGTTCAGTTCTAGTTCAGTTCTAGTTCAGTTCTAGTTCAGTTCTAGTTCAGTTCTAGTTCAGTTCTAGTTCAGTTCTAGTTCAGTTCTAGTTCAGTTCTAGTTCAGTTCTAGTTCAGTTCTAGTTCAGTTCTAGTTCAGTTCTAGTTCAGTTTTAGTTCAGTTCTAGTTCAGTTCTAGTTCAGTTCTAGTTCAGTTCTAGTTCAGTTCTAGTTCAGTTCAAGTTCAGTTCTAGTTCAGTTCTAGTTAAGTTCAGTGCTTAGTTGTTATATTTTAGTTCTATTTCAGTTCCAGTCTATTCAAGTTCAGTTTAAAATAAAAACAAAATATATTGTTAAAAAAATGTAATTACAAAATTTAATTTTTCAATAAATATATATATAAAAAAATCTTATAAAATTTAAATTCTTAAAAAATGTTTCTCCTAAATAAAATTTTTAGCAAAATTAACTTTAATGACTTTTTTACTACTTATTCTCGCCTTGATGATTTCCAAAATTTCAAAATCATTTGGAAAATATCAATTAAATTCCCATAAAAATCAATTTTTAAATCTTAAACAAAAAAATTCTTGCTAAAATAATTTCCAATTAATTTCAATCTTTTATGAATTCAACCGACCACCCTCTGAGAAATGATTAAATATTTTTTTCTTAATTTAAATGAAATAAAATTTCTCTTTCACTCTTTTTCACGTTATTCTTTTCATTGTTAATATTTATTAAACAAACACTTGTGTTCATTGTGATTTGCAGTTCATTTTTATCATAAAATGTTATTTAAATGAAATTAGCCTGCCCTCCTGAGGTCTGTCAGTGTTCACCTTGTAAATGTCAAGTTCAGCCTTCAAAAATATAATGGTGTGTTTGTTTATATCTTGTAGGTAGTTGTATCTATTGGTTTTTGTATATATATTTACATAGTAATTTATTGTTTTGTGTGTGTGTTTAAATGTTTTTGTTGGCTGCTCCAAATTTATAAATATTCTGCAGCACAATTTTTCAATAACAATGACCAACATCAACAATAATGGACACAAGAGCGGTGGCAGCCAGAAAAAGAACTCAATTTTTCATTTAAACACTTTTATAAACTGTTGGAAAGTCATCTGTTTTAGAAATATACATTTGTCTGTCTTTCTTTATTGTTTTTTTTTCCAATTCATTCAATAATATATTTTTATATAGAATTTATAGTTGTTGTTTTTATTAGAAAATTTGTTTATAATTTTTCTTTTTTTCTGTTGATGTTTATAAAGTTTTTGTTTTAATTTTTATTTATTTTTTATTTTTGTTTATAAATAAACTAGATTTTGGAACAAAAAGCAAAAAATAAAATAAACAAATAGTAAAATGAAAAAAAAAAAAAAAAAAACAAATAAAATTCGTAAAGAAATATTTGTTTAGAAAACTAAAAGGTAATTTAGCGAGAAAAGTCCAGTAAACATTTGAAGTGAAAAATCTAAATAAACTGAACTAGAAAAAATATGACTTAAAAATTATTATTATTATTATTATTTCTTTTTTTTGTTTAGAACTGAACTAGAACTGAACTAAAACTGAACTAGAACTGAACTAGAACTGAATTAAAACTGAAATAGAACTAAACTAGAACCGAACTAGAACTGAACTAGAACTGAACTGGAGCTAGATTTGAACTAAAACTGAATCAAAACTGAATTAGAACTGAACTAGAACTGAATTAGAACGGAACTAGAACTGAACTAGAACTGAACTAGAACTGAACTAGAACTGAACTAGAACTGAACTAGAACTGAACTAGAACTGAACTAGAACTGAACTAGAACTGAAATAGAACTGAACTAGAACTGAACTAGAACTGAACTAGAACTGAACTAGAACTGAACTAGAACTGAACTAGAACTGAACTAGAACTGAACTAGAACTGAACTAGAACTGAACTAGAACTGAACTAGAACTGAACTAGAACTGAACTAGAACTGAACTAGAACTGAACTAGAACTGAACTAGAACTGAACTAGAACTGAACTAAAACTGAACTAGAACTGAACTAGAACTGAACTAGAACTGAACTAGAACTGATCTGGAACTAAAGTACAATTAAACTAGAACCGGAATAGATATAAACTCAAGTATTTTTCAAAGATTGATTTTTTTATTTAATATTTTGCTGGTTTATTGCATTTGATTTCAGCGATAATGTTTAATTAAAATTTTCTTTATAATTCCATAAATTTTTTTTTTTTTTTTGCTTTTTAAATTTTAATTTTAAATGAGAAAATATAATTAATTGTTACATTTTTCAATTAAGTCATTAAAAATTTGTTGTCTAGTATTTCTTTGAAATTTCAATTAAATATTCAATATGAACAGATAAAAATAAAACATTTTTCAGTATAAATTAAAGGCAAAAGAAAAAGATTTGTTTTATTTACTTAGTGAAAAGGTTGTAAAAAAAAGTTAAAAAAATTAAATTTATTAAACAAAAGTAAGAAAAAGACGTCATAATTTAAACAATTATTAATATGAACATAAAAAAGATTAATGGGCCAAAACAAAGATATAAATATTTAAAAATAAAAATAAATATTTAAAATAATTTACACATACATACATTAGAGCAAGAAAATTTTATTAGTGTATTAGTGTATTAACAATTTAAAATATTTAAAGTTTTTAATTTTCTTTAAAGTGTTTAAGTTTAAACTTTATGCCATTAACTTAATTATTTCTCTTTAAAACATAAAATCAAGAAAAAGTCCTTAATTTAATGAATCTTATATTTTCAAATGTTAATTGGATTAAAATACATTCAATACTTTAATGACATTTATAAAATCTTTTTTCTTTTTCTGCTTTTAAGACAAATGATAAAAATTATTCCATAGAATTTATATTTGCTTATGAAAAAAATATAAAACTATAGGCAAGAGAAAAGTCCATAAATAATAAAAGGATTTTAAGAATTTTTATCTCTTTTTTTAGCACAACCTACACCTACATGAAAATACAATACATACAAATCGAAAAAGTGTACAACTTTGTTTCCTCTTCGATTTTGAGTACATTTAATAAATACAAACTACTCATGCATTAATTTTTGCTTTTTTTCCAGTTAGTCTTTATAAATCTTTTTTCTCACACACTTATTATGCGTGTGTTGGTGTATAAGCTTTAAATTTCTTCTATACCTTTAAATTTTCATGTTTATATTTCCCGATTTTTTTTTTTGTTCTTGTTTATTTCCTGTCACCCTATAAATATGCAATGAAATATGTTGAAAATTCATATTTCTCTCTATAGAGATTTTGTTTCAAATGTAAACGTATGAAAGTATGTGTGTGGGTATGAACTGTTGTTGTGTTTATGGTTGACAAAAAAATTTACACAAAATTTATATAAATAAATAAATTTTGAAAAGTGTTTAATAATAAATATGTATGAGTTTGTGTGTAACACAGAATTTCTGTGTGATTTTTTTTATAAACAAAATCAAAAGTCTTTGTTACACCTCTGTTTTTATTTAAACAAATTCACATACATCAAACGCATAAAGCGGATACAGAAAAACGGATGGAAACGTATAACGATAAAGAAAAATATTTTAAATATTGATTTAGGGAGAGAATAAATTCTTTAAATTTTAATACAAAAATATTTTTAAATTAAATCGAACAATATTACAAAAAGTGAAAGAGAGATTAAAAGTTTAAAAATATTAAACCAGAACTGAACTAGAACTGAACTAGAACTGAACTAAAACTGAACTAGAACTGAACTAGAACTGAACTAAAACTGAACTAGAACTGAACTAGAACTGAACTAGAACTGAACTAAAAGTGAACTAGAACTGAACTAGAATTGAACTAGAACTGAACTAGAACTGAACTAGAACTGAACTAGAACTGAACTAGAACTGAACCAGAACTGAACTAGAACTAAACTAGAACTGAACTAGAACTGAAATAGAACTGAACTAGAACTGAACTAGAACTGAACTAGAACTGAACTAGAACTGAACTAGAACTGAACTAGAACTGAACTAGAACTGAACTAGAACTGAACTAGAACTGAACTAGAACTGAACTAGAACTGAACTAGAACTGAACTAGAATTGAACTAGAATTGAACTAGAACTGAACTAGAACTGAACTAGAACTGAACTAGAACTGAACTAGAACTGAACTAGAACTGAACTAGAACTGATCTAGAACTGAACTAGAACTGAACTAGAATTGAACTAGAATTGAACTAGAACTGAACTAGAACTGAACTAGAACTGAACTAGAACTGAACCAAAACTGAACTAGAACTGAACTAGAACTGAACTAAAACTGAACTAAAACTGAACTAGAACTGAACTAGAACTGAACTAGAACTGAACTAGAACTGAACTAAAAGTGAACTAGAACTGAACTAGAACTGAACTAGAACTGAACTAGAACTGAACTAGAACTGAACTAGAACTGAACTAGAACTGAACTAGAACTGAACTAGAACTGAACTAGAACTGAACTAGAACTGAACTAGAACTGAACTAGAACTGAACTAGAACTGAACTAGAACTGAACTAGAACTGAACTAGAACTGAACTAGAACTGAACTAGAACTGAACTAGAACTGAACTAGAACTGAACTAGAACTGAACTAGAACTGAACTAGAACTGAACTAGAACTGAACTAGAACTGAACTAGAACTGAACTAGAACTGAACTAGAACTGAACTAGAACTGAACTAGAACTGAACTAGAACTGAACTAGAACTGAACTAGAACTGAACTAGAACTGAACTAGAACTGAACTAGAACTGAACTAGAACTGAACTAGAACTGAACTAGAACTGAACTAGAACTGAATTAGAACTGAACTAGAACTGAACTAGAACTGAACTAGAACTGAACTAGAACTGAACTAGAACTGAACTAGAACTGAACTAGAACTGAACTAGAACTGAACTAGAACTGAACTAGAACTGAACTAGAACTGAACTAGAACTGAACTAGAACTGAACTAGAACTGAACTAGAACTGAACTAGAACTGAACTAGAACTGAACTAGAACTGAACTAGAACTGAACTAGAACTGAACTAGAACTGAACTAGAACTGAACTAGAACTGATCTAGAACTGAACTAGAGCTGAACTAGAACTGAACTAGAACTGAACTAGAACTGAACTAGAATTGAACTAGAATTGAACTAGAACTGAACTAGAACTGAACTAGAACTGACCTAAAACTGAACTAAAACTTATGTGGAACCAAACTAGGTTTGAACTAGAACTTAGCTAAAAATAAACTGGATTTGATTTGAAATTAATCTTAAACTGATTTGGAACTGAACCAGAATATATTTAGAAATAAATTAGAACTGAACTAAAACTGAAGTAAACCATTACTTATTTGGAATTTAATTAGAACTTAACTATGCAACATAACTTAAGTAAAACCTGTAACTTGAACTGAACTAGAATTGAATTGAATCAATTTTGATTTGAAACTGAACTACTGCTGATGTAGCATTGATTTAGAACTGAACTTAAATAGATTTGTAATTAAACCATTTGCATTTATTAATTTCTCATTAATTTGTATTTACTCTTAATGTTTATTAAATTTCCTTCATTCCTCTTATTTGTAAGAAATTAAAAAAATCTCATTATCAAACAAATCTCTAGTATAATTATAGGCTGATGATTAAATAAATAAGTTTTTCTTAATTCTTAACATAAACTATTGACTTAATTGATTAATCTTCTATAATGTTAGCAATTTTTTGCCGACGTTTTGCAATTATATTTTCTCAACTTTCTAAATACTTTTCCAATTATAAGTTCTACAGTTCCTTAAATTAGGCAACATTATTTTTTCCAAGCAAACACTCCCTAAACAAATACTTTAGTTTGCTATTTTTAGAGCACAACATATTTTATGGTTTCTGTTATATGTATATATCTTTCCCATAATTATTATTCTAGTCTCATGTTAGTGGCCACTAACACAACCTTATTTTTGTGTAAAACAAGTGATTAATTGCTGTATATTATATAAATACTTAAACAAAATAAAATGTATTTTATTTTGAAATGGAAAAAAATATTTTTTTATTCATTTCAATTCAGTTGTTTGCCTTTTATTTCTGTTACATTTTGGTTTTCTTTGTGTACTTCATTTAAATTCATTGAATTATTAAAAAATATAAAAAACATTATCCTGTCACGTACATCATTCATTGCATTTTGCTGAAATTATATTTATAGGATGGTGGCAGAAAAGAGCAGAGAATGAAAGTAGTGGTAGAGGGAGTAAAGAAATCATGGTTATATTAAGAATAAATAAGTTATGGAATATTAAAAAAGTATATAATATTAAGAGGACAACAATGCTAGAAATTAACAATTATAGAAAATACGAGGGTGGAAGAAAAAATTTCTGGTATCAGGAAAAAAAATAAAATGTTTAAAAATTTCCTAAATTTTTAATTCAAATCTTTATGTTAAAAGTTATTAAATATTTAAATTTTTACTTTCTTTGTATTAAAACACGTAATCATTTGTAATTTTCTTTTTAAATATTTTACAATTTTGCACGAACATTTGCATTGTTAACACTTACATATATTAAAAAAGAAGAAAAAACCTTTTTGCCAAAGGACTTTAACAAACAAATGATGTAAATTATAATGTAAATATTTAACCTTAAACTACTTGACCTTACAAACAATGAAAAAAAACTAACATGTTATAAAAAAAAAATAAACTAAACTAAAGAAAATCAAACAAACAACTAACCATGTATAATATTGTAAATAAAAGAAAAAAAATTAACATATTCATCCAAAAACAAAAACAACAAAAAGAACTTAAAAAAACACACACATTTCATGATGCATGCACCAACCAACAAAAAAAAAAAAAAAAAAATTCCCCAGCACATTAACATTTCTATACGAGAAAAAAAAACACGAAATAATTACAAACACGCCAAACTTGAAAAACAACACATATACATATGAAATTATAACACTTGCAACAAACAAAGCTTGTAAAACAATCTAAAAGAATTTATAAACACCAAAAACATTTGCAACCCAAAACAGGATATCAAAAGAATATTAAAACAAACATCAACACCACCATCATCACCTCTAACACTAACACCTCCCAATTGGATTAAAACATCATTTAAAAAAAACAGTCCAACAACACCCACAATTGGCTTAGAAACCTACACAAAAGCATGATTTAAAACCCCAATTTCCCATAACAAATAAATCATAGATTTTATTTTTGGAAAAAAAACTAATGATAATTTATATTTTCTCTTCTAATTTCCAGCTAAAAATTTTTATGAAAATGAAGAAAAATCCATGAAGATTAAGCTGAAATCGGACTTAAAGACTAGAATTATAGAAAAAATGCGTAAATACGGAAAGAAAAGGAATATAACCTGAAATTGGTAACAATAAAAAGAAACATTTTTGAAAAAAAATACAATATAAAAATCGGCAAAATTCATAAACCCTAATAATTAAACAAAAAGAATCTAAAAAAATCTAAAAATTTATTTAAAAAAAACGCTAAATTGTAACACTGAACTGAAAAATTAATTAAACATTTTTGAAAAAAGAAATAAAAAAAAGTCGGCAAAATTTATAAACCCTAATAATTTAACAAAAAAAAAAAAAAAAAAATCAAAAAATCGGTAATTTACAAAAAAAACAAAAAACGCTAAAATGTAACACTAAATCGAAAATTTAAACATTAAAGAAAATGAAAAAAAAAGTTGGCAAATTTCATAAACCCTAATTATTAAATAAAAAGAATCTAAAAACTCGCTGATATACAACAAAAAAAAAAAAAACGCTAAAATGCAACACTAAATCGAAAAATTAATTAAACATAAAAAAGAAACAAAAAAAAGTTGGCAAATTTCATAAACACTAATTATTAAATAAAAAGAATCTAAAAAATCGCTGATATACAAAAAAAAAAACGCTATTATGTAACAAAAAAACCCTAAGATTAATTAAACATTTTTGAAAAAAGAAATAAAAAAGCAGCAAAATATAAAGTAAAATATAAGCCCTAATAATAAAACAAATAGAAAATAATAATCGCTTATATACTAAAATAAACGCTAAAATGTAACACTGAACCGAAAGATTAATAAAATAAAAAATAAATTTATTACGACAATGCGCAGACATTTTTGTGTCCGCAATTGTCAAATTCTATCTCTCTCTTCAAAATGTTACATGTGGAACAATAAGAAATCTATTGCGTAATCTATTTCGCAATAAATGTTTAAACACAAAGCATGTTCAACATAATGTTCAACATAAGCTGTCAAATTTATTGTTCTTTTTTAAAATTTGAATGTTTTTTAACAAAACAAAGATGGAAAATGAACTAATTTTGTTTTAAAAATACAAATAAAAAATAAAAACGAAGAAAAAATCAAATTTTCGATAAAAAAGACAAATTTAAATTTAAATTTCTAATGTACGTTTTCTCCACTCCTTAACGTAAAGTTGGAAATAAAAGTTTCTTCCCGTTATTCAGCCGACGTTATTTCTTATGTTAGGAAATAAAAATGTCTGCGTGGAGACGTAGAGTTATAATATAATAGATGACATTGAAAAAAAAAATTAAAGGAAATTGCTATAAATGTTTGTATAAAAAATTAAAAAATCGCTAATTTAGTAGAAAAAAACGCTAAAATGAGATATCAAGCCCAAAAATTTATAAAATAAAAATTAATTCATTATAATATAATCGACAATGAAAAGAAAACCTAACAATAAAAAAATCTAAAAATCTCTAATTTTCTAAAAAAAAAAAAGATAAAATGAAATATTAAAAATAAATGTTAATTAAGTAAAAATTTAATTTATTAAAACATAATCGACGAAAAGAGAAAAATCTTCATTGCTAAATATAATAATAATAATAATAATAATAATAGAATTCTAAAAATCAACAAAACCCTAAGAAAAAAATATAAAAATCTCCAATGTACTTAAAAAAAACGCTAAAATAGAATTTCAAAAACACACTTAATGAAATAAAAAATATTTTTTTATATAAAAAAAAACGACGAGAATAAATTCCATTAGAAGCCCTGACATTAGAAATTCTAAAAATCGCTAATTTACAAAAAAAGCGCTCAAATGAAATATTGAAGCCAAACATTTTTAAATATAAAATAAATTTATTATAACCTTAATAATAAAAATTCTAATATAATAATGTAATACAAAATAAAATTTAAAAAATCACTCATTTACTTAGAAAAAATCCCAAAGATGAAATAATGAAGCAAAACATTATTTAAATAAAAAATAAATGAATAATAACAATAAAACAAGCGCGAATTATATTCGGCCCGGCCGAATCTATATACCCACCATCAACTTTTTAAAATTTTACGTTATATGGGAGGGGGCGGTAAAGTGGGCGGACCACGCCCATTTTTTGTTTCCGAGTTTACATTTGTCCTTGAACTATTTGAACACAATTTCGTTGATTTTCACCTTATATGGGAGGTGGGCGGACTACGCCCATTTTTGGTTATATATATATATATATATATATATATATATATATATATATATATATATATATATATATATATATATATATATATATATATATATATATATATATATATATATATATATATATATATATATATGAATTAAAAATTTTCGAAATAAAAAAATCGCTAGTTTATGGGTGCCCCAATGGTTGGTAGTTTGCTAGTTTGGCAGACTGACATTAGTAAACTAGCGATTTTATAGATTTTTTATTTCTATAGCAATTCCCTTTTTTTTTTTTTTTGTTTATTTAATTTTGAAGCTTTGTGGGTTCGATTCCCAACAGAGGCTCTGGTCTGTTTTACTACAACGGGATTAGAATTAGAATATAATTTTTAATTGTATTTTAATTATTCAATAAATAAATGAATAAAATCAATGAATCAAAATTTTAAGAAATAGCTAATTTACAAAAAAAAAAAAAAAAAAAAAAACGACTGAATAAATTATTATTATTTATGAAAATAAAAAAAATAAAAAATAAAAAAAATGGTACAGAATGAAGCTTAAAGAAATTTTCTGAATAGAAATTAAAAAAACACCAATTCTTGAAAAAAAAAAACGCTTAGAAGAAATTTAGAAATCAAGAATCAAAAATTTAGCAATTATTATTACAATTGCTGTAAAACTAACTGAATTGAAAATATCCAATAGATTTAATACAAAATTCTGCAAAAATTGTATAAATATATTTATCCGATAAAAAGTTACATTAATCATAATTTCAAAACTTTAAAAATTTTTAAATATTAGGGGTTATTTTCAAAAATATTATTTCACTTCTAAAATATTATATTTGTTCAGGACTATAGATTTTTTAATGGTTTAATGGCCCATTGGGCAACGGTTTTCCCCTAAGCCCTAACCAAACTTCACAATTTAAAAAAAAAAAAATGTTTAATATTTTTGTAAAATTCTCAAAAGGCAAAGAAGAGACCAACAAAAATAAATAAATTGGCTAAATACATCCATATATTGGTTAAACACCCACAAAATATTTTCTTAACCATACCTTTTACAACGGCTGTGTTTGATTATTTTAGTGAAAAAAAAGTTTTTTTTTTTTTTTTTTTTTTTGTTTTTCAATTTTCCCCGTACTGTAATTTTTGATATTTAGCTAAAAAAGTGGACATTTTTTTAATTTTCTTGTTTTGGGATAAGTTTATTTCTCTTCTCTCAAAACTTTATTGGAATATTTCTGCTCATTTAGATTTTATTTAGGTCCAATTATTAACATAATTTCTAATAAATGCACTTGAGATATAAATTTAAGATTTCCGGGTCCTACAGCTTTTTAAAAATTATAGAATTATTTCCAAATTACTGTACAATGTTAACATAATGAAAAAAATACGCTAAAATGACAAATTATTATCAAAAAAAATCAAAATTAAAAAAAAAAAAAATTAAAAAATCGTTTATTCCACACAAAAAAAAAAGCTAAATTAAATTCGAAAATTGTTTGCTTGTCTTAGGCCTGACTGTATCTCCCTGTACTTAAAATTAAAGAGATTATGATATCTGTCCATCCGTCTGTCCATTATTATCATAATTACTAAGAAAAAATCAAATTTTAATTAAAATAAAAATAAAAAAACGCTTATTCCCCAAAAAAAAAGCTTGTCTTAGGCATTACTGTATGTCCCTGTACTTAAAAGTAAAAAGATTATGATATCTGTCCATTCGTCTGTCCATTATTATCATAATTACTAAGAAAAAAATTAAATATTAATTAAAATAAAAAAAAAAAAACGCTTATTCCCCAAAAAAAAGCTAAATTAAATTCGAAAATTGTTTGCACTACAAAATTTGTTTTAGTTCTTACTGTATGTCCTTGTAGTTAAAAGTAAGAAGATTATGAAATCTATCCATCTGTCAAAATTAGAGGAGAAAAAAGATACTTTTTAATCTAGGTTCTTATAAGTAGAAGAAATAAATATAGATCTGACAGACGTCTGTCTGTGTATTTGATGAAATCACCTCTTTGAAACTTTTATTAACTGAAACATTATTTTAATTTATTAGGTATAGAAAATGATTAAAATTAGAGGAAGTTAATGTAAGCTTTTACTGCTTAGAGGGTCTTAGAGGTATTTAAGAGGTCCTTATAGTTAATAGGAACAAAATAATGATGTCTGCCTGTCTTCCTGTCTGTCTGCTTAAATTTACTTTATAAAGTCTTTATTAACTGAAGTTTTATGTTTTATACATTAATTATATAAAGTTATAAAAATAAACGGTTACTTTAGATCCTAATAGTTAAAATAGACTAAATAGTGATGTTCGCACGTCTGTTGAATTTAAATTACTAAAGGTTCCAATAAATGAAGGATGTATTTTATTAACAGCTAATGAAAATAATTAAAATTAGAGGAGTTTATAAGCAATTAGATTTTTCTACCTTTTGAGGATTATGTAAGTAATCAACTTGTTTTCATTGATCTTTAAGAAATAATTACTATATTTGTTCAAAAAGTATTAAAAATCATTGGTTCAATTAGTGAAATAAACTAGGAATCTATGCCAATTAAAAGAAGATAATTTACAAAAGAAAAATATTGATTATAAAAGAACAAAAAATAGAGTAAAGAGGATAAAAATAAATCTAAAATAAAAATAAGTTGTTTATATTAAATCTATGTGATAACAGCTAAATTTAAAACATAAAAAATCCCTTAAACCAAAATTCACTAAATTAAATAAAACAAAACATATGCTACTTTTTCTTCAAATTCAAGCTACATAACAGACAGTAATGACATTTTAATGGATTTACAATGAAATCGACAAAAACCTAACAAAATTATCAAAAAATTTAATAAAAAATACATTAAGGATTTAAGAAAACAAAAACCAAACTAAACTTAAAGAAAATCTTAATTACTATAAAAAAAAACCCAAAAATATAATAATAAAAAATCCAACATAAACTTAAAAAAATTCTCCAAAAAAATTAAAAAAAAACAAGAAAAACACTTTACTTATAAAGTCAAGGTCATAAAAGAAAACTGCAGCTGCCTTCAAAAACTAAAACAAGTTAATAAAAAACAGCAGCCTAACAGAGGCAGTAATTATATAGAAATGTTACAGAGCCCCCTAAAAGTATGTTAATGAATGCACTAAAAACTTGTGGAAATAGTAACAGCAACAACAAATTATCTTAAAAATGATTTACTTAAATGATAATGACGTAGTCAACATTAACTGCAACGAACTCCTAATATTGTAACATGCAGCAGACTATTTTTATAAATAAAAAAAGAAATACATTTACTTGACTTCCAAACATAAGTGCAAAAAGTTTATTTAATGCTACATATTTAAACCTTCAAACAAAACTATATAAAATATAAATAAAAAATATATTTATAAAAAAAAAAAAAAAAACCTTTAACTACTACAAGGCGGAGAAGACACTTGACAAAGAAATGTTTGTTACCAAAGAAAGGTTACAAGGACAAGGTCTCTTTTATTATTAAAAGAAAGAAAACAAAAAGCAACAAAATATCTTACAAATATACACACATGTAAAAAACATTAAATCTTTATGAAAATGGCAAAATAACATGTTAAATTTCTTTTTTAAATGTAGAAAAATAAAAAATAAAACTACGCTTCGTTATATAAAGTAAAACGCTAAATCAAACGCATGAAGTTGAAATTGTTAAAACTTTGACATAAACTGAAAACAAGTAAAAGAAATAAATTTTCCCATTTTGAGGAAAATTTAATAAATATTTTGTTAATTTGCAGTATTTTATTTAAGGCAACAAAATTGCGAAAACAAAGGACGAAATGCCTGAACAGGATAATTATGATGATGAGGTAAATGATAAAATTAAAAAAAAAAAATTAAATTAAGAACAAATTTAATAGAATTCCACAAGAGAAAAAAATTACTCCTTAGAAGAGCTCACGATATTAAAAATTGTCAGGCGGAGACTACGAGACAAAATTTTTCTATAGAGAGTTCCACAATACAATTAAAATTCTTCAAAAGAAAATTTTACGATATTAAAATTTTTTATAGAAAACCAATAATTAAATTTCTCTATAGAAAATTTTACCATATTAAAATTTTTCCAAAGAAAATTTTACGATAATGAAATTTTTTCAAGGAAAATTTTACGATAATGAAATTTTTTCAAGGAAAATTTTACGATAATGAAATTTTTTCAAAGAAAATTTTACGATATTAAAATTTTTCTATGGAAAAGAGAAAAAAATTACTCCTTAGAAGAGCTTACGATATTAAAAATTGTCAGGCGGAGACTACGAGACAAAATTTTTCTATAGAGAGTTCCAGAATACAATTAAAATTCTTCAAAAGAAAATTTTACGATATTAAAATTTTTTATAGAAAACCATTAATTAAATTTCTCTATAGAAAATTTTACCATATTCAAATTTTTCCAAAGAAAATTTTACGATAATGAAATTTTTTCAAGGAAAGTTTTACGATAATGAAATTTTTTCAAAGAAAATTTTACGATATTAAAATTTTTCTATGGAAAACTTAACGATATCAAAATTTTTCTATGTAAAATTTACGATAGTAAAATTTTTCTATAGAAAGTCGATATTAAAATTTTTCTATAGAAAATCTTACGATATTAAAATTTTTCTTTAGAAAATCTTACGATATTAAACTTCTATAGATAATTTTACGATACTAATTTAGTTCTAGTTCAGTTCAAGTTAAATTCTATTTCGATTTTAGTTCAATTCAGCTCTAGTTCAGTTCTAGTTCAATTCTAGTTCAGTTCTAGTTCAGTTCTAGTTCAGTTCTAGTTCAATTCTAGTTCAGTTCTAGTTTAGTTCTAGTTCAGTTCTAGTTCAGTTCTAGTTCAGTTCTAGTTCAGTTCTAGTTCAGTTCTAGTTCAGTTCTAGTTCAGTTCTAGTTCAGTTCTAGTTCAGTTCTAGTTCTAGTTCAGTTCTAGTTCAGTTCTAGTTCAGTTCTAGTTCAGTTCTAGTTCAGTTCTAGTTCAGTTCTAGTTCAGTTCTAGTTCAGTTCTAGTTCAGTTCTAGTTCAGTTCTAGTTCAGTTCTAGTTCAGTTCTAGTTCAGTTCTAGTTCAGTTCTAGTTCAGTTCTAGTTCAGTTCTAGTTCAGTTCTAGTTCAGTTCTAGTTCAGTTCTAGTTCAGTTCTAGTTCAGTTCTAGTTCAGTTCTAGTTCAGTTCTAGTTCAGTTCTAGTTCAGTTCTAGTTCAGTTCTAGTTCAGTTCTAGTTCAGTTCTAGTTCAGTTCTAGTTCAGTTCTAGTTCAGTTCTAGTTCAGTTCTAGTTCAGTTCTAGTTCAGTTCTAGTTCAGTTCTAGTTCAGTTCTAGTTCAGTTCTAGTTCAGTTCTAGTTCAGTTCTAGTTCAGTTCTAGTTCAGTTCTAGTTCAGTTCTAGTTCAGTTCTAGTTCAGTTCTAGTTCAGTTCTAGTTCAGTTCTAGTTCAGTTCTAGTTCAGTTCTAGTTCAGTTCTAGTTCAGTTCTAGTTCAGTTCTAGTTCAGTTCTAGTTCAGTTCTAGTTCAGTTCTAGTTCAGTTCTAGTTCAGTTCTAGTTCAGTTCTAGTTCAGTTCTAGTTCAGTTCCAGTTCAGTTCTAGTTCAGTTCTAGTTCAGTTCTAGTTCAGTTCTAGTTCAGTTCTAGTTCAGTTCTAGTTCAGTTCTAGTTCAGTTCTAGTTCAGTTCTAGTTCAGTTCTAGTTCAGTTCTAGTTCAGTTCTAGTTCAGTTCTAGTTCAGTTCTAGTTCAGTTCTAGATCATTTCTAGTTCAGTTCTGGTTCAGTTCTAGTTCAGTTCTAGTTCAGTTCTAGTTCAGTTCTAGTTCAGTTCTAGTTCAGTTCTAGTTCAGTTTTAGTTCAGTTCTAGTTCAGTTCTAGTTCAGTTCTAGTTCAGTTCTAGTTCAGTTCTAGTTCAGTTCTAGTTCAGTTCTAGTTCAGTTCTAGTTCAGTTCTAGTTCAGTTCTAGTTCAGTTCTAGTTCAGTTCTAGTTCAGTTCTAGTTCAGTTCTAGTTCAGTTCTAGTTCAGTTCTAGTTCAGTTCTAGTTCAGTTCTAGTTCAGTTCTAGTTCAGTTCTAGTTCAGTTCTAGTTCAGTTCTAGTTCAGTTCTAGTTCAGTTCTAGTTCAGTTCTAGTTCAGTTCTAGTTCAGTTCTAGTTCAGTTCTAGTTCAGTTCTAGTTCAGTTCTAGTTCAGTTCTAGTTCAGTTCTAGTTCAGTTCTAGTTCAGTTCTAGTTCAGTTCTAGTTCAGTTCTAGTTCAGTTCTAGTTCAGTTCTAGTTCAGTTCTAGTTCAGTTCTAGTTCAGTTCTAGTTCAGTTCTAGTTCAGTTCTAGTTCAGTTCTAGTTCAGTTCTAGTTCAGTTCTAGTTCAGTTCTAGTTCAGTTCTAGTTCAGTTCTAGTTCAGTTCTAGTTCAGTTCTAGTTCAGTTCTAGTTCAGTTCTAGTTCAGTTCTAGCTCAGTTCTAGTTCAGTTCTAGTTCAGTTCTAGTTCAGTTCTAGTTCAGTTCTAGTTCAGTTCTAGTTCAGTTCTAGTTCAGTTCTAGTTCAGTTCTAGTTCAGTTCTAGTTCATTTCTAGTTCAGTTCTAGTTCAGTTCTAGTTCAGTTCTAGTTTAGTTCTAGTTCAAATCTAAGTAGTTCAGTTCTTGTGCATTTTTTTTTTTTTAAATTTCTAGTAATTCTATTTTTGTAACTTTATTAAAATTCCATAGAATCTTATTATTTAATTTTAAACTCCCTCCTATTTTCGTGGTAATGTTTTTTTCCTAAAACGCTAAGAAATAAAATAAAACAAAATTAATTTTAAACTTGTTACAACTTGTTTTCTTTATGCTCATACTTTGTACACTACATAAAATTTAAACGCTTCGTTAGTCGCCATAAAATGAAAACGACAACAGCAACAACTACAGAAACGAAGCCAAATGCGTTTTCTAATGACCAGTTTCAAATGTTGAATGGTTTTGTACCATTTTTTTACAGAAGAAAATAATCACAACAACTATTAGAATGACTAACAACAGCAACAACAAGTAACCACCACTAATGCTTAAGTACTTGTTGTAAATTAAGTTTTTTTTTTTTTTCTCTGCAGCTTTTCTTTGAGATTAAGTTCTAAACTTAAGAAAGTAATAGAGGGAAGAAGGAGAGCAGCAGGAAAATATACAGGGTGTTTATATTTTTAAGAAAACAACCACCATTTTCTTTACTGCCTTTTTGAGCTACCATTTCTCATTATTATTTTATTATTTTCTTCTTCTATCGTCATAATATTTTCTTTTTATTTTTTACTCATTTTGACGCCATCTACTTAATTAAATGATTTTTCAAGCGTAAGTTTTATAGTCTCTCGAAATAACAACAACTGCAACATTATAGTTTTTCTTAGATTAAATGGTGTTAATGTTCATTTGAAAAACCAACTGAAAACTTTTGTCGATTAAAACTAAAAACAAAAAAATTCGAAAAGAAATGAATTGACAAGACAAGAACATTAAAGACAATAATAAAATTTAATTGAAATAAATGATTTGACAATTAAGTCAAGAGTGTGGAAATGATAAAGAAAAAACTACGAAACAAATAGACTAAGTACAATTGAAAGTAAGAAAAGCAAAAATATTAAGTGGATTAGATATATGAAGCGAAGATAAGACTATATTAATTAAGACGTAAAAGCTATTTCAATGATTCGTTTATTTGGAAAGAAAAGTTATGCTTCAAATTGAGTTGATATTATATGAAGCGTAAACTTAGTATTTAATTTAATTATTATAACACTCATACGCAAGTTGACGTATACATAATAATTTATAATTAAAACAATTATACGCCTAAGTGTCTGAAGCCGTAACTTATAATTAAATGGGCTGCTCTGATTGACCGCTCTTCCTTGATTTAAAAACATTATAATTAAAAGCGTTCATATTGCAAAAACAAAAAGGTAAACGTGCATTACAGCGCACTATGGGTTATATTGTAATAAATTTTTGAATAGAAAAATCTTCATATACAAAAAAAATAACAAAATGTTTCAAAGAAAATCATTTTTCTTTTAGAAGAGTTTAACTAACATTAACATTTTTCTATAGAAAATCATTCGATATTTACGATTACGATATTTGTCGAAAAAATTTTACGATATTAATAATTTTCCATAGGAAATTTTAAGATATTAATAAATTTCCATAGGAAATTCTACGATATTAACAATTTCCTATAAGAAATTTTACGGTAGTAACAATTTTCTATGGAAAATTTTACGATATTAATAATTTTCTGTATTAAGTTTTATGATATTAAGAATTTTCTATAGAAAATTTTACGATATTAATAATTTTGTATAGAAAAATTTATCAACAATTTTGTACAGATAATTTTACGATATTTTTAATTTTGTATAAAAAAATTTACGATATTTATAATCTTGTATAGACAAATTTACGATATTAATATCTATGGAAAATTTTACAACAGTAATAATTTTTACGATATTAATAGTTTTCTATAGAAAATTTTACGATATTAATAATTTTGTATAGAAAATTTTACAATATTAATAATTTTGTTTAGAAAATTTTACAATATTTATAATTTTGTATAGATAAATTTACGTTATTTATAATTTTTTATAGAAAATTTACGTTATTTATAATTTTTTATAGAAAATTTTACGATATCAATAATTTTCCATAAGAAATTTTACGATATTAATAATTTCCCTTAGGAAATTCTACGATATTAACAATTTCCTATAAGAAATTTTACGGTATTAACAATTTTCTATAGAAAATTTTACGATATTAATAATTTTCTATATTAAGTTTTATGATATTAAGAATTTTCTATAGAAAATTGTACAATATTAAGAATTTTCTATAGAAAACTTTACGATATTAATAAATTTGTATAGACAATTTTACGATATTAATAATTTTGTGTAGAAAATTTTACGATATTTATAATTTGGTATAGAAAAATTTACGATATTAATAATTTTGTATAGAAAATTTTACGATATTAATAATTTTGTATAGAAAATTTTACGATATTAATAATTTTCTATACTAAGTTTTATTATATTAAGAATTTTCTATAGAAAATTTCACAATATTAAGAATTTTCTATAGAAAATTTTACGATATTAATAATTTTCTATACTAAGTTTTGTGATATTAAGAATTTTCTATAGAAAATTGTACAATATTAAGAATTTTCTATAGAAAACTACTATATTAATAATTTTGTATAGAAAATTTTACGATATTAATAATTTTGTATAGAAAATTTTACGATATTTGTAATTTTGTATAGAAAATTTTACGATAAATAATTTCCTATAGAAAATTTTACGATATTAATAATTTTTTATAGATAGCTTTACGATATTAATAATTTGTTATAGAAAATTTTACGATATCAATGATTTTCTATATTTGTATAGATTTTTGTATAGAAAAATTTACGATATTTGTAATTTTGTGTAGAAAAATTTACGATAGTAATAATTTTTACGATATTAATAATTTTCTATAGACAATTTTACGATATTAACAATTTTTTATACGAAATTTTACGATATTAAAAATTTTTTATACAAAATTTTACCATATTAATAATATGTTATAAAAAATTTTACGATATTAATAATTTTCTATGGGAAATTTTACGATATTAATAATTTTCTATAGGAAATTTTACGATATTAATAATTTACCATAGAAAATTTTATGATATTTATAATTTTCTATAGAAAATTTTATGATACTAAGAATTCTTTATACCAAATTTTATGATACTATAAATTTTCTATAGAAATTTTACGATATGAATAATTTACTATAGAAAATATTATGATATTAATAATTTACTATAGAAAATATTACGATTTAAAAATGTTTCCATTGAAAATCTTACGATATTAAAATTTTTTATTGAAAATATCAATAATTTTCCATAGGAAATTTTACGATATCTATAATGTTTCTAAAGAAAATTTTACGATATTAATAATTTTTTATAGATAGCTTTACGATATTAATAATTTGTTATAGAAAATTTTACGATATCAATGATTTTCTATAGAAAATTTTACGATTTTATTATTTTCTATAGAAAATTTTACGATATTTATTATTTTCTATAGGAAATTTTACGATGTTTATAATTTTCTATAGAAAATTTTACGATGTCAACAATTCTCTATGGAATATTTTACGATATCAACAATTTTCTATGCAAAATTTTACGATATCAATAATTTTCTATGGAAGATTTTACGATATAATGATTTTCTATAGAAAATTTTACGATTTTATTATTTTCTATAGAAAATTTTACGATATTTATTATTTTCTATAGGGAATTCTACGATATTTATAATTTTCTATAGAAAAGTTTTAATATAGTAAAATTTTCTATAGAAAATTTTTTTTACGTTATTAACTTTAATACATTATTGATTTTCTATTGAAAATTTTATGTGATTTTTTATTGAATTTTCTATAGAAAATGTACATTTATTTTATAGAAATTTTCATAGAAAATTTTACTTTATTTTTAGAAAACAACAAATATTTCTCTATATAAAATGTTCTGCAACTTTTGTGTCAATTTTTCACTTGTCAAGTCCCTCTTTATATTATTAGCTCTTGACGAGTATTCGCCATTTTTCCATGAATGGATTATATTTTTGTTCAAAAGTGACATTTTAATTTTAAAAATCCCTTTTTGTGCAAAACCAATTCCATTTCAATTTAAGTTTAAGGTTATAAATGAATCGTTACCAATTTAGATACTTGAATGTTTTATATTTTGTTTAACATTTTTGTCATCATCATTGTTGTTGTTGTTATAATCTCTTTTAACTTTTGCAGCTGCTCTGGCTGCTGTTGTTGTTGTTTTCTGAAGAACTTAAACAACACTAACTGACAGTCTAATTCAAGGTTATATTCGTTATACACTTATAAAATCCTTTTTTCTATTCAAAGAAACACACATACACAGTAGCACTCATTCATATATTTATTTGTTACTACAAAACTTGATTGAGGGAGATGATGACGATAATGATGAAAAAGACAAAAAAAAAAATGGAAAAAAACCTTTTGGTCTGATTTCAAGAGAAACACATGTCATCACATCACTTATACGATGATATTGTGACATTACACAACCACTTGATCGCTTTTTTTTCTACTTACAAACACAAAACAACACACGTGAACAACCGTTTCTCATTCACATAGAAAACAAAACGAAAAAAAAAAACATATTTGTGTTCAAGGGATATAAAGGATGTTTATAAGAATATCCTTTATAGCTTGTTGTTGCTGTTGATGTTTCTCTTACATACTTGCAAACAATTTTGTTTTAATTTTCTTTTAGATTTTGTTGTTTTTGTCTTTGTCGTTGTTGTGCATTTTCAATTGTTCATATATGTATGTACACTTAAGTGTTTGTACAACATTTGGCTATACCTCTTTTGTCAAATGTCTCTATCATATTTCATATATATGCGGCTATAGAAAGGGATCAGTGTTTCTTAAATAATTCTTAGAAGCTATGAAATTGAAGATTTTACTAGAACCTATTTAGGAGTCTCTGTCCCCAAAAGGACAATACATTAAGTATGCCATATAAAACACAATATATTGTAGATTTTTCATTTTATTTATTTATTTTTTTTCCCCTCATTTCTCATAGCGAATGTTGATATTACATTGCCTGTTGGTGCAGAAAATCTGAAAAAATAGAAATTTTTATTGAAAAAGGAAACTGAATAAGAATCAGAAACAGAAATGCATTATAGAATGTTCTTATGAACATTCTGTGCTTGGCTTGCAAAACATTTTAAATGATGTTTGATGACACACACATGAATCTTGCAGGAGCTAAAGCAAAAATATTAAATTGAAAAATACATATCTAGTAGCACTCATTCATACATTTTGCAACAATTTAGAAAATGTACTACATACTATTATTGCTACATTTATTATAAATACATGAGTATTTTAATATTAATACAATTCGAAAAAAATGAAAACAGCAATTTATAAAATTTATAAGGTGTAGTTAAAGGCAAAAGTAGAAAAAGTTTTGTAGAGACTGAGCCAAGGACATGACATAATATAAAAAAAATTAAATAATATAAATATAAACAAATTTCCAAGGAAAATTTTTGACATAGAATTCTAAACAATTCTATAATAGAAAATTCCAAATGACGTAAAATTTTCTACGAAAAATTGTCTAAAAAAAATACTTAAAACCGAAAAATTTTCTTCAGAAGATTATTAATAACGTAAAAATTTCTATAGAAGATTCTAAATTATTAGTATCGTAAAATTTTCTATACAAAAATTTTATATGGTAAAATTTTCTATAGAAAATCCTTAATATAGTAACTTTATATAGAAAACCCTTAATATCGTAAAATGTTCTATAGAGAATCCTTAATACCGTAAAATTTTCTATAGAAAATCCTTATTATCGTAAAATTTTCTATAGAAATTTATGAATAATGTAATATTTTCAAAAAAAAATATTAGTATCGTAAAAATTTCTATAGAAAATTCGTAAAATCGCAAAATTTTCTATGGAAAATTCTTAATATCGTAAAATTTTCTATAGAAAGTGCTTAATATCGTAAAATTTTCTATAGAAAGTGCTTAATATCGTAAAATTTTCCATAGAAAATCTTTAATATCGTTAAATTTGGTATAGAATCGTTAAATTTTCTAGAGGAAATTTTTAATATCGTAAAATATTCTATAGAAAATCCTTAATATCGTAAAATTTGGTATAGAAAATCCTTAATATCGTAAAATTTTCTAAAGAAAACCTTTAGTATCGTAAAACTTTCTATATAAAATCCTTATTATCGTAAAATTTTCTAGAGAAAATTGTTAACATCCTTAAATTTTTTAAAGAAAATTGTTATTATCGTAAAATTTTCTATAGAAATTTATGAATAATGTAATATTTTCTATAAAAAATTATTAGTATCGTAAAATTTTCTATGAAAAATTCTTAAAATCTTAAAATTTTCTATAGAAAATTCGTAAAATCGCAAAATTTTCTATGGAAAATTCTTAATATCGTAAAATTTTCTATAGAAAGTCCTTAATATCGTAAAATTTTCTATAGAAAATTCTCAATATCGTAAAATTTTCCATAGAAAATCTTTAATACCGTAAAATTTTGTATAGAATCGTAAAATTTTCTGGAGGAAATTTTTAATATCGTAAAATATTCTATAGAAAATCATTAATAAAATTAATAAAATTTTCTATAGAAAATCCCTAATATCGTAAATTTTCTATAAAAAATCCTTAACATCGTAAATTTTTCTATAGAAAAATTTTAAATATCGTAAAATTTTAAATATCGTAAAATTTTCTATAGAAAATTATTATTATTGTAAAGTTGTCTAAAGAAAATGCTTAATATCGTAAAATTCAATAGAAAAATTTTAATAATGTAAAATTTTCTATAGAAAAGTTTTAATATTATAAAATTTTCAATAGAAAAATTTTAATATCGTAAAATTTCTTAGGAAAATTATTAATATCGTAAAATTTTTTATAGAAAACTGTATCATTTTTATAAAGAATTTTCAAAATTTTTAATATCGTAAAATTTTTTATAGGAAAATTTCAATATCGTAAAATTTTATATAGAAAAATTTCAATAGCATAATTCTGGTTTAAGTTAAATATATTTCAGTTCTATTTTAGATCTAGTTCAGTTCTAGTTCAGTTCTATTTTAGATCTAGTTCAGTTCTAGTTCAGTTCTTGTTCAGTTCTAGTTCAGTTCTAGTTCAGTTCTAGTTCAGTTCTAGTTCAGTTCTAGTTCAGTTCTAGTTCAGTTCTAGTTCAGTTCTAGTTCTAGTTCAGTTCTAGTTCAGTTCTAGTTCAGTTCTAGTTCAGTTCTAGTTCAGTTCTACTTCAGTTCTAGTTCAGTTCTAGTTCAGTTCTAGTTCAGTTCTAGTTCAGTTCTAGTTCAGTTCTAGTTCAGTTCTAGTTCAGTTCTAGTTCAGTTCTAGTTCAGTTCTAGTTCAGTTCTAGTTCAGTTCTAGTTCAATTCTAGTTCAATTCTAGTTCAGTTCTAGTTCAGTTCTAGTTCAGTTCTAGTTCAGTTCTAGTTCAATTCTAGTTCAGTTCTAGTTCAGTTCTAGTTCAGTTCTAGTTCAGTTCTAGTTCAGTTCTAGTTCAGTTCTAGTTCAGTTCTAGTTCAGTTCTAGTTCAGTTCTAGTTCAGTTCTAGTTCAGTTCTAGTTCAGTTCTAGTTCAGTTCTAGTTCAGTTCTAGTTCAGTTCTAGTTCAGTTCTAGTTCAGTTCTAGTTCAGTTCTAGTTCAGTTCTAGTTCAGTTCTAGTTCAGTTCTAGTTCAGTTCTAGTTCAGTTCTAGTTCAGTTCTAGTTCAGTTCTAGTTCATTTCTACTTCAGTTCTAGTTTAGTTCTAGTTCAGTTCTAGTTCAGTTCTAGTTCAGTTCTAGTTCAGTTCTAGTTCAGTTCTAGTTCAGTTCTAGTTCAGTTCTAGTTCAGTTCTAGTTCAGTTCTAGTTCAGTTCTAGTTCTGTTCTAGTTCAGTTCTAGTTCAGTTCTAGTTCAGTTCTACTTCAGTTCTACTTCAGTTCTAGTTCAGTTCTAGTTCAGTTCTAGTTCAGTTCTAGTTCAGTTGTAATTCAATTTTGGCTTAGTCGTGTATGAACATTTCAATTTAAGATTCATATTTTAAATTAGTTTGCAGCTTTTTTATCTTTCCAAATTAATTGCTGCAATCATTATTTTTCTCATCATCTTTATTGTTATTTTACCTACTTTTACATTAAATTGTATTGGCCTTTGAATAATATTATGCCATTTTTATTTCTATTGCTTCTTGTACTTTGAATCTGAGAAAATAGTTTATGATAATTTCTTTCTTGGTAAAAGATTGTAATGGAAAACAATCATCTCGATAAAACTTGTTAGCCATTTATGACTTTTTTTTCTTATTTTTGTATGTATATTTCCTTTTTATTTAAATTGGAAGGAGTAAAGAAAACACCAAAAAAAATGTTTGCCATAATGTCAAATTCTATTGGCATTTTACAGTTTTAAAATAAATGTCTTCACATTTTGTGAAAAACTAATTTTTATGTTTTTTTTTAACATTTTGTTGATTTTTTACTAATTTGTAAAGTTAACTTTTGACAATATTTATGATTGTGAGGATTTACAATCATTAAAATTATTTGATTTTGGTTTGACTGATTGGATGCTTAAACAAGTTTTAGATTTTTAATGAACTCTGGATATTTTTTATTTGATTTTGTTTAATATTTTTGGTATAATTTAGAGTTTATTTTTATTTTTATTTTTCTTGAGCTTTTTATTAGCATTTTTATTTATTTTTATTATTTTCTTGCAAACAATTTCATTCCATTTAATTGTTTTCAATTACTTTTTGTTAAGATGCATAATAACTCATTAAAATTTTTTTATATATTTTTTAGCTTATTTTCTTTACCAAATTAGGGAAAATTAAGAGAAAGAAAATATAATTCAAAAGGAAATCTTAAGTAATTAAATATTTTATTTCTACTTGGTTTTTGTACATATTTTTTATAGCAATTAAGCTAATGTACCTTTATTTTAATTGATAATAATCTCTATAATTTTATAAATGTTTGTTAGGAAAAAAGATTTAATTTCTCAACTTTGTTAAAAGGTCAAATTAATGAGTTTTTATTATTGTTAATCATTTTAATCATAATTAATAACACTCATACGCAGGAGTGAACAGTAGTAAGGAAAAGAAAAAAAGTTAATAATTTGAAAAGTTTTTGCTGGGTATGATTGAAATTTGAAACACTTAAAGAGAAAATTTAAGGCTTTTGGAATACTGTTTATAGCACGAAGTAAACTTTAATCGTTAGTCTTTATTCCATTAAACTTAAATCATAGGTGGACTACAAATTGCAGAACTTCAAATAGACCCAAATTAGCTTCAATCGTTGGTCCCTCGTAAATTTTTCCTAGTTTATTTATTATTCACTTCTTATTCAGTTTATGCAGTTTATTATTTTTCTTCATAAAATTTATTCTTCACAATCTCTGTTTTATCTTAACAGTATTGATGACGATAAACTGCAAGAAAATCTGAGTCAAAGTTTTCTTTTTGTTTCCAAATAATGCATAAAATAGTTATAGAAATTGTTAGCTTAAAAGGTATATGCAAAACTTAACTTTCATACAAGAGACTTAAACATTTCAGCAAAGTTTTTTGTTTAACATATTTGTTTAAAAACAAAAGGCTGAGTGTATGAAGAAAGCAAAAGTTAACATAATATAGTGAAGTTTTTGGTAAATAATATAAGTTTACTAAGAAACAAAGAGTATCAATATTCAACAACCTTTAAAACAAACTTGATAATATAGTTAAAAAAAACAGGCAAGAAAACTTCATTATCCAAACGCATATATTGTGATTGAAATATGCAAATTTTTTTGGCTCTGCTGTAAGTTAAGGGCACAGGGTTAATGTAAAAGGAGTTTTTTATGTACTTTTTATATTTTATTTTGTTTCAAATGGTAACAGCTGTATTATTTGTAATAAAATTGGCACATTAAATATTATTTTAAAACATTAAAAAAGCCATAAAATTGAAGCATTTTGCAGAAAAAATTATAAATGAAAAGACTGGGATTTAGAAGACAATAGCAAAAATGTGGCGACAAGGCGTATGATTAATATTAATTACTTTTTACAAAAGAGTGTAAGAGAGAGACTATAGAGAAGAGATTATGACATTAGACAGTAGACTACGATTGAAGAAAACTAGTATTAAAACAAATATTAACCGGAATACAGCTGAACTAGAACTGAAATAGATCTTAAATAGAGCTGAACTAGAACTGAACTGGAATTAAAATAGAACTGAACTAGAACTGAACTAGAACTAAACTAGAACTGAACTAGAACTGAACTAGAACTGAACTAGAACTGAACTAGAACTGAACTAGAACTGAACTAGAACTGAACTAGAACTGAACTAGAACTGAACTAGAACTGAACTAGAACTGAACTAGAACTGAACTAGAACTGAACTAGAACTGAACTAGAACTGAACTAGAACTGAACTAGAACTGAACTAAAACTGAACTAGAACTGAACTAGAACTGAACTAGAACTGAACTAGAACTGAACTAGAACTGAACTAGAACTGAACTAGAACTGAACTAGAACTGAACTAGAACTGAACTAGAACTGAACTAGAACTGAACTAGAACTGAACTAGAACTGAACTAGAACTGAACTAGAACTGAACTAGAACTGAACTAGAACTGAACTAGAACTGAACTAGAACTGAACTAGAACTGAACTAGAACTGAACTAGAACTGAACTAGAACTGAACTAGAACTGAACTAGAACTGAACTAGAACTGAACTAGAACTGAACTAGAACTGAACTAGAACTGAACTAGAACTGAACTAGAACTGAACTAGAACTGAACTAGAACTGAACTAGAACTGAACTAGAACTGAACTAGAACTGAACTAGAACTGAACTAGAACTGAACTAGAATTGAACTAGAACTGAACTAGAACTGAGCTAGAACTGAACTAGAACTGAACTAGAACTGAACTAGAACTGAACTAGAACTGAACTGGAACTGAACTAGAATTTATAACTGATTCGAATTAAACTATAACTGATTTGAAAATGAACTCGAATTAAATTACAACTGAATAAAAAAAAAATTGGAATTAGAAATGAAAATATATTTATTTATAAAATATTAATGACCCCTCTTTTATTTCCAAAATCCTTTTATTCCTAACTAAGTTATTGCTCTAATTACACTTCTAATTTACATAGTAATTTCTTAAATTTTTCCAACTAATTTAACATTTTCCATACCTCTTTTCCTTTTCACATTTACAGCTGGTATCCGGTAATCCAAATCAACGTAATTGGCGTGGTATACTCATTGCTTTATTGGTCATAACAATAGTTTTAGCTTTAATTGTCACATCAGTGGTGAGTACAACCGGTCTCAAGGCATTATTAAACTACCAAAAAAACAACAAAAAAACCAAACACTCAGGCAAACTATTTATAAAAAAAATAAACAATTATTTAGTGTTTTTGACACGGAATGCCCACTATAGCAAAATAGTAATAATAAAAAAAAAACTAAAAATAAACAAATTTCCAAAACGAAAAATGTAAAAAAAGGACATGTCACACAAACATGTTTTTTTTCTAAAGAAATTTGTTTGGACATTTTGCATGTCAGTTGTACTAGAAACACAATTTTGTTTTTCTAAAAAAAAGAAAACAAATATTTTATATAATATTTTAAATAAAATTTTCATAAAGAAAAACTAACAAACAACATAAAAACAAAATAAAATATTTAATAATCCTTTATTTTAGTCATAAATTTTATGTGTGCCCTTCTTGTTTTTTTGTCTCTTCTTTTTTCATTCTTTTTTGTAATCTTTTGTGTTAATTTTTTAAAACTATTTTATTCTTATTATTATTGTTGTTGTAATAATTGTATGTCAATTTTGTGGGTGTATGTATGTGTGTGTATGAATATTGTCCAAAATCTTGTTTATACTTTTTTATTACGTTTTTTTCCTTTACTTTACTTTTCTCTTTTATTTTACTATACTCTCCCTAAATTGTTTGTTTTTTTTTTATTATTATTTGATTTTAACAAATGTATGTGTATGTGTGGTGTAAATTTATTCTACTCCTTTCTCTCTCTCCCTTTCTCCTAAAAACAATTGGTTTTAATGGATTTTTTAATTTTTATGTTTTTGTTTACATTTTTCTCTTCGTTTGAGGCACTTGTTATGGTTTTTGCTATTCTTCCCTTTTATTTTCCCATTGTTTTGGTTTATTTATTGACAATTTATTTTGTTTTTTTTTTTCGTTTTTAATAATTTTGAACTTAAATTTTAAACTTTGTGTATATTAATGTTGTGCAAAATTTAACAAAATTAATTTAAAAAAAAACCACATACAAATTAAATTTTATTTTGTGTGTTTGATTTCGATTTTTAATTTGTTTGGTTTTATTTTGTTTATAAAATGTTTGGTTATGTAGAAAACGTCATATAAAATTCTTGCTTTTATAAAAGGTACTACTCACTCCCCCCGATGAAGGGCCCAGAGTCAAAGGTCAACGTCTCAAATTACAAGAAATTGTTGATGGTGTTTTTATACCACAAAAAACCAATGGTACCTGGATAAATGGTGAGTAATAAAATAATATATACTAGACTATAGTCCACAATAAAGACTTTAGTCCCGACTAAAGAATAGAATATAGTTCAGATTATGCGCTAGACTATAGTCTGTACTATAGACTAGATTATAGTCTGTACTATAGACTAGATTATAGTCTGTACTACAGACTAGATTATATACTGTACTATAGACTACACTGTAGTCTATACTATAGACTGGACTATAGTCTGTACTATAGACTAGACTATAGTCTTTACTATAGACTAGACTATAGTCTGTAGTATAGACTAAACTATAGTCTGTACTATAGACTAAACTATAGTCTGCACTATAGACTAGACTATAGTCTGTACTATAGACTAGACTATAGTCTGTACTATAGACTAGACTATAGTCTGTACTATGAACTAGACTATAGTCTGTAATATAGACAAGACTATAGTCTGTACTATAGACTAGACTATAGTCTGTACTATAAACTAGACTATAGTCTGTACTATAGACTAGACTATAGTCTGTACTATAGACTAGACTATAGTCTGTACTATAGACTAGACTATAGTCTGTACTATAGACTAGACTATAGTCTGTACTGTAGACTAGACTATAGTCTGTACTATAGACTAGACTATAGTCTGTACTATAGACTAGACTATAGTCTGTACTATAGACTAGACTATAGTCTGTACTGTAGACTAAACTATAGTCTGTACTATAGACTAGACTACAGTCTGTACTATAGACTAGACTATAGTCTGTAATATATACTAAACTACACTCTGTACTATAGGCTGGACTATAGTCTGCACTATAGAATATAGTCTATACTAAAGACTAAACTATATTCTATACTATAGACTACACCACAGTCTGTATTATCAACTAAACTATGGTTTGGCATATAGACTATTTTTGGACATAAATTTCCATTTTTTATTTTCTTAAATAAATCCTTACAAAAATATTATTATTTCTTCTCAAAAATAATCAATCTTATTTTCTATTTACATTCTGTTTGATTTCATTTCTTTTGTATATTTCTAAATAAATACATTTGCTTTTCTTTTTTTATTTCTCTATTTTCAGAAGAAGAATTCCTTTATCAAGATCATTGGGGACGCATTTGTCTTTTGAATGTTGCCAATTTAACTGAACGTGTCTTAATGTCAAATGTTACATTTGTAAGTTTATATTTACAATTTTCTTTTTCTATTCCTTTTTGTATTTTATTTGTATGCTAGCTTTATGGTTTTTATCTTTATACGCTTTTGAACATTATAGATATTTATCAGTTTATCCTTTTAATATATTTCTTACGTTTTATTTATGTTGTGCTTTTCTTAAGTATTTATTTTTATTTATGGCTGTTGTAAGTGTTAAATTAAATTTCCACCTCTTGAAAATATAATGTGGGAGAACAGAAGTAAAATTTGGAGAAAAAACAACCATGATTTTATTAAAGAAATTACATTTCTGTCCCTTTAGCATTCAACATTATTTTATTTTCATATTTTGAATTAATATTTTTCTTTAAATTCCTCCAATTTTCCTTCCACCCTCGTTATTAATGGTTATTTCTTTGGATTCCCTTAACTCATTTGTATTTGTTTTTAATTTTGTAGTTATATTTACAGGGACAGACATTATCTCAAGTGTTTACACTTGACTTGACTTTTGATTTGGTCCGTTATTATTTATTTTGTACTCTCACATTCTCTTCTTTACTTTATGCAATATTTTAACGGTAAATAATTTTTTAACAAGAAAGAATTTACCTTTTAACAAGTTATTTTTTTAACTTGTTAATATTGTTGGTGCAAATACTTTTACCTTTAACGTAATGTCCTCTTCATACTGCCCCTTTCCCCCTCATCAACATTTTTCAGTTCTCTCATTTGTTTACAAATTTTCTTTTAAATCTTAATGAGAACAGTTGACTACTTAATGAATACACTTTCATTTAATTTTCATAATTTATTTGTAAATTTAGTAGATAGATATTTTTTAGAGCAAAAAATAATATGATATACTTGACCATCATTTAATATTTATTTGCTTTTAAATCAAGAATTTTTTTTCAGTTTTTTGTTAGTAATTCAACAAAAATTCAATTCTAATAAATCATTTAAATAACAAAGGACGATTTATTTTTTTTTCCTTTTTGTACATAAAATTTATAGTTTAATTTGTTATCAATGGAAATGTTTAAATTCAGCAGCCATTGTTAGTATGTCATTGAAAATGAAAATATTTTTTCTACAACAATTCAATTTAATTTTGTATAGAATTTCAAAAAAAAGTGAAAAAATTGAAAATTAAATATAAAAATGTTTGTAATAAATTACAATGAATCATGGACAGGCAGGGACAAACGTTAGAAATATTGTTAAAATTTTAAACGGGAGATGGAAATGTAAAATAACCAAAGCAAATTAAATTAAAATGTAAAAAATTAAAAATTCCAATTCATCTCTAGTTCAGTTTTAGTTCAGTTATAGTTCAGTTCTAATTCAGTTCTATTTCAGTTCTAGTTCAGTTCTAGTTCAGCTCTAGTTCAGTTCTAATTCAGTTCTATTTCAGTACTAGTTCAGTTCTAGTTCAGCTCTAGTTCAGTTCTAGTTCAGTTCTAGTTAAGTTCTAGTTCAGTTATAGTTCAGTTCTAGTTCAGTTCTATTTCAGTTCTAGTTCAGCTCTAGTTCAGTTCTAGTTCAATTCTAGTTCAGTTCTAGTTCAGTTCTAGTTCAGTTCTAGTTCAGTTCTTTTTCAGTTCTAGTTCAGTTCTAGTTCAGCTCTAGTTCAGTTCTAGTTCAGTTCTAGTTCAGTTCTAGTTCAGTTCTAGTTCAGTTCTAGTTCAGTTCTAGTTCAGTTCTAGTTCAGTTCTAGTTCAGTTCTAGTTCAGTTCTAGTTCAGTTCTAGTTCAGTTCTAGTTCAGTTCTAGTTCAGTTCTAGTTCAGTTCTAGTTCAGTTCTAGTTCAGTTCTAGTTCAGTTCTAGTTCAGTTCTAGTTCAGTTCTAGTTCAGTTCTAGTTCAGTTCTAGTTCAGTTCTAGTTCAGTTCTAGTTCAGTTCTAGTTCAGTTCTAGTTCAGTTCTAGTTCAGTTCTAGTTCAGTTCTAGTTCAGTTCTAGTTCAGTTCTAGTTCAGTTCTAGTTCAGTTCTAGTTCAGTTCTAGTTCAGTTCTAGTTCAGTTCTAGTTCAGTTCTAGTTCAGTTCTAGTTCAGTTCTAGTTCAGTTCTAGTTCAGTTCTAGTTCAGTTCTAGTTCAGTTCTAGTTCAGTTCTAGTTCAGTTCTAGTTCAGTTCTAGTTCAGTTCTAGTTCAGTTCTAGTTCAGTTCTAGTTCAGTTCTAGTTCAGTTCTAGTTCAGTTCTAGTTCAGTTCTAGTTCAGTTCTAGTTCAGTTCTAGTTCAGTTCTAGTTCAGTTCTAGTTCAGTTCTAGTTCAGTTCTAGTTCAGTTCTAGTTCAGTTCTAGTTCAGTTCTAGTTCAGTTCTAGTTCAGTTCTAGTTCAGTTCTAGTTCAGTTCTAGTTCAGATCTAGTTCAGTTCTAGTTCTGCTCTAGTGCAGTTCTAGTTCAGTTCTAGTTCAGTTCTAGTTCAGTTCTAGTTCAGTTCTAGTTCAGTTCTAGTTCAGTTCTAGTTCAGTTCTAGTTCTAGTTCAGTTCTAGTTCAGTTCTAGTTCAGTTCTAGTTCAGTTCTAGTTCAGTTCTAGTTCAGTTCTAGTTCTAGTTCAGTTCTAGTTCAGTTCTAGTTCAGTTCTAGTTCAGTTCTAGTTAAGTTCTAGTTAAGTTCTAGTTCAGTTCTAGTTCAGTTCTAGTTTAGTTCTAGTTCAGTTCTAGTTCAGTTCTAGTTCAGTTCTAGTTCAGTTCTAGTTCAGTACTAGTTCAGTTCTAGTTCAGTTCTAGTTCAATTCTAGTTCAGTTTTAGTTCAGTTCTAGTTCAGTTCTAGTTCAGTTCTAGTTCATTTCTAGTTCAGTTCTAGTTCAGTTCTAGTTCAGTTCTAGTTTAGCTCTAGTTCAGTTCTAGTTCAGTTCTTCTTCAATTTTAGTTCAGTTCTACTTCAGTTCAGATTCAGTTCTAGTTCAGTCAGTATTATAGAATGGAGTATAGTCATTACTATATACTAGACTATAGTCTATCCTACAGAATAGACTATAGTCTTTCTTATAGAATAGACTATAGCCTGTCCTATAGAATAGACCATATTCTGTCCTATAGAATAGACTATAATCGGTCCTATAGAATATACTATAGTCCGTCGTATAGAATAGGCTATAATCGGTCCTATAGAATAGACTATAGTCTCTCTTATAGAATAGACTGTAATCTGTCCTATAGTATTAACTATAGTCTGTCCTATAGAATAGACTATAGTCTTTCCTGTAGCATAGTCTATAGTCCGTCCTATAGAATAGACTGTATTCGGTCCTATAGAGTAGACCATAGTCTGTCCTATAGAATAGTTCTAGTTCTAGTTTAGCTCTAATTCAGTTCTAGTTCAGTTCTTCTTCAATTTTAGTTCAGTTCTAGTTCAGTTCAGATTCAGTTCTAGTTCAGTCAGTATTATAGACTGGAGTATAGTCAGTACTATAGACTAGACCATAGTCTGTCCTATAGAATAGACCATAGTCTTTCCTATAGAATAGACGAGTCTGACCTAATGACTAGACTATAGTCACTAGGCCAGACTAGAAAATAATCTGACATGTTTATTAAACTATAGTCTGGTCTATATAATAGTCCGCTCTAAAGAGTAAGCTATAGTGTGCCCTATAAACTGTACTCTTGTCTAACCCACATTCATTCCTGTAAGGCAAATTATAATAGTATGTTAATTTTTATTCAAATTGCTTGCTAATCATTATATAACACATATCACATTTAGCAAACAATTACATTATTATTTTCCTACTATAATTGACTTAATAGTTTTTATTATAATTATATTTTTCTTAACCATACATTTTTTTTTTTTTTATTATATATAACAATATTCTTAACCGCATTATAAACACATGTAATCCTTAATACGCTCCATCTCCTCCCTCAATAAATGAATAATATAAATAAAAAAGAAAAGGAAACAAAAGGCCATTTAATATAACACCACGTATACAGCAATTTACTCCATACATTATATAGACGGATCATAATTGTTTGCAACACATGTTATTCATTTATTAATTCTTTTACATATCCTGCCATAACTGACATTTATCCATTCATTTATTTGCTGTTATTTTATACTTTAATAATTTAAATTTATATTATATTTACATATTTATTATCTTTTATTAATAGTTGTTAAATGTACCTTATAATTAATACATATAAACTTTAATATAAACGATATTGTAATCCTTTATGTAGTGAAAAATAAAAAATATAAATAAGAATTTTCTTATGAAGATTAATTAACATTTTTTTCTTTTTATTTCATTTTTACAATAGAAAACTTTGACACCATATTCATTTTCCATATCAGCGGATAAACGTTATTTGTTATTGTCCCACAACGTTATCAAATTATTCCGTTATACATTTTTGGCTCAATATAAAGTGTTTGACATTCAAACTGCGTAAGTATATAGCAGCCAGAAAGTATGCTATAGTATAAGATATTTATAAAGTTCCGAATGTAAAGTAAAAGAGAGAGAGAAGGAGCTAAACAGTGAAGTTGATAAAATTGTATTTGGAGGTTGGAATTATAAATGAATTAATGTACAAAAAAAAAAAGTAAAAATCAAATAATAGATATTGAATATTGTAACTAACAAAATCTTATGCTAATTTTAACTAAACTGAAGTTATTAACTTTTTTTTTTAACCATTATTATTTAACACCCTCCCTCTATCTCCTTATAATGCAATTTCACAGTTTATAAGCTACCAAGAAATCACCTAAGGAATAAATAAATATTACATTAAACTAACTACCTTGCGTTACATTAAATATTAAATATATTTACAAAAACTATTTGTTACTTGTATTCTTATTTCTTCCAATCTTTGCTGTGCTTTCTTTAATGTCTATTGCACTTTTTTTGCAACGGGAATAAATTCTAACAATGTATATCATTCGGTGGAACATTGAATTGACAACGGTGATGATGATGGCGTTGGTGTTTTGCAGTCAACATTTTGAATTGAAAATCGATGCCAGCGACAATGAATGGCCGTATTTTCAATATGCACGTTTTACACCCCATTCTAATGCCATCGTTTTAGTCTACAATTACGACATTTATTACTTCCAGGGGGCGCATTCACAATATGCACATCGTATAACGCGTGATGGCGTACCGGGTGTTGTCTTTAATGGAATACCTGATTGGTTATATGAAGGTGAGCAAGTGTAATTTAGTGTGTCTGTGTCTATGCAATAACTAGCTTTATAAAAACACATAAAAATGACAAAATGACTTTTAGTAGAGTAATTTGTGAGAGTGTATATATCTTTGAGGGTAATAGGAAAAGTAGTTTCAAACTGAAAATAGAAATGTACTAAAATTAAACTACAACTAAACTATATCTACAAATAAACTAAAACTGAACTAGAACTAAAAAGGAACAACTAGAACTGAATTAGAACTGATCTGGAACTGAAATAGAAAGGAACTGGAACTCAACCTGAACTGAACTGAAACAGATGTAAAATTAAACTAGAACTGATTTGGAACTAAACTACAACAGAAATTAGGACTAAACTAGAACTTAAATTAGGACTAAACTATAACTGAACTAGAGCTGAACTAGAACTGTACTAGAGCTGAACTAGAACTGAACTAAAACTGAACTAAAACTGAACTAGAACTGAACTATAAATGTACTAGAACTGAATTAGAACTGATCTAAAACTGAACTAGAACTGAACTAGAACTGTACTAGAACTGAACTAAAACTGAACTAAAAATAAACTAGAGCTGTACAAGAACTGAACTATAAATGTACTAGAACTGAACTAGAACTGAACTAAAACTGAACTAGAACTGAACTAGAACTTAACTAGAGCTGTACTAGAACTGAACTAGAACTGTACTAGAACTGAACTAGAACTTAACTAGAACTGAACTAGAACTGAACTAGAACTGAACTAGAACTGAACTAGAACAGAACTAGAACTAAAAATAGAACTGAACTTGAATTGAACTAGAACTGAACTAGAACTGAAAGAGAACTGATCTTAAACTTAATTAAAACTGAACTAGGACCAAATTAGATCTGAATTAGATCTGAAGTAGAACTAGAACTGAACTAGAACTAAAACTGAACTAGAACTGAAATGGAACAGGAATTGAACTAGAACTGAACTAGAACTGAACGAGAACTGAACTAGAACTGAACTAGAATTGAACTAGAACTGAACTACAATTGAACTAAAACTGAACCAGAACAAGAAATGAACTTAAACTGAAATTGAATTGAACTAGAACTGAAATAGAACTGAAAGAGAACTGATCTAAAACTGAACTAGGACCAAACTAGAACTGAATTAGAGCTGAAGTAGAACTATAACTGAACTAGAACAGAACTGGAACTGAACTAGAACTGAACTAGAACAGAACTGGAACTAAACTAGAACTGAACTAGAAAAGAACTAGAACTATTACTTAACTAGAATTGAACAAGAAGTTAACCAGAACTGAATTGAACTAGAACCGTGGTTTGACTGAGCTAGACCTGACCTACAATTAAAGTTAAAATAAGGAGATTATCTACATAATACTTCATTACTTTTCATTCTTTCCTCGTTATTTCAGTAGTTATTTTCAATTGTCTATAAGAAATTGCTTTCAAATTAAATTTCCTTTTGTCACCCACACAAGCAGACTACTTGACTTTACTGCTTCACTTATTTTATATTTGTCAACATTTGCTTTTTTATTTTTTCTACTTTTACTCAAATGTTATTAGGAAGTCTGTAGTCTATACTTTCTTGTGCTTATTTACACTTTTTAATGGGCTTTTATTTTATCACATTTGTAATATATTTTTTTTTTTTTTTTTTCTTTTATTTCTTTTAATCCAATTATTTATAGAGGAAATTTTAAATGCAAATAATGCAATATGGCTTTCACACGATGGTCATATGATGTTATATGCTTCATTCAATGATTCATTAGTGCAGGAGCAACATTTTGCCTGGTATGGTACAACAAATACTGGAAATCCTAATGCTGGCCATCATCCAAATGCTAATTTGTATCCTGAAATAAGGTCATTAAGGTAAGTTAAAAGACACGTACATACTCGTGTTGTTGATAGTAGAAAAGAAAAAAACAGACATACATTAAAAGGAAGTTCATTAAAAATTCATTAAGAAGTTTGTAGTTGTAGTAAATGCTTGTCGTATATGAGATATGAAGATAAACGTAAATGTAAAATTTATTAAAATGTATGTAGAAGTTTTACATAAAAGTGTCCTTGTTAAATTTTATGAGCGCTTTTTATATTACATTAGATAATAGAAAAGGCGAAAGAAAAGAGCTATGAATAATAAAATTTCTAGGAAATTTATGAAAGCGTTAATAATATTTTTTAGAAGGTAAACTAATACAAATAGTTGGTAGTATTATAAAAACATATTTCTATGATCTGCTACTTAATAATTATGTAACATAAATATACATTTGTATGATAGTTTTCATTATTTATTATAGATACCCCAAGCCGGGCACACAAAATCCTACGTTAACATTACGTGTTGTAGACTTGAAAGATCCTGAAAGAATACATATGCGTGATGTACAACCACCACAAATCTTACAAAATGAGTAAGTTACTTAACAAACCACCAACTTAAGCAAGAAAAAAAAACACTTAACTTTTATTTGTTTTTCTATTATATTTCTTTATATTTTCATAAATCCCTGCAGAGATTATTATATTACCAGCGCCAGTTGGGTAAATGAAAATGAAGTTAGCGTGGTCTGGTTAAATAGACCGCAAAATATTTCCGTGGTTAGTATATGCAAATCCCCGTTGTTTGTATGTGTTGAGGTAAGTTATATTTAATGAAATATTAAATAGATAAAATAATAAAAATTTTTTTTTTATGCATGATATCACAAAACAACAGACCCATCGTATTAGTGGTGATGGTCGGGGTTGGGTGGATACATTAACGGTGCCATTATTTGCTGCCAATGGTACTTCATATATATCAATATCTCCCTTGCGTGATGGTAGTTCAGGTTATTTTCGTCATATAGTACATGTACATGTGGCCAAAAAGCGAGTATTACCGTTGACTCATGGCCAGTATGAGGTGAAACAATTGTTGCATTGGGATCAGTTGAATAATTGGATGTTAGTATTTGTGTGTAAAAGATTCGTGGATTTCTATTTTAATTTTTATTTACATCTATAGCTACTTTTTGGGCGTCCCAGAAAGTTTACCTTCCCAACAACATTTGTATCGTGTATCAGCTTTACCACCCCGTCATGGTTCTCCTATTTATGCACCAGATTGTTTGACTTGCCCTATACTAAAAAATAGTGAAGGGTCTTATGCCTATGAGGCCCACACCAAGCCACCACCAAAACTAGTTACCGCGTGGGATGATGATTGGGAAAATACTGATGATACCCCTGCCATGGCTGGCCCAGCTTTAGCTTTGGAACAAAAACATCCTAGTGAATCGAAATTTTCTCAAGATTCTAATGAATGTCTTTACAATACCGCCACATTCCCACCTAGTTTACATGCTCGATTTGTTCTAATCGAATGTTTGGGTCCCGCCATACCCACCTCCAGTATTTATATAGTCAATGGTAAGGAATTCGAACGTACCAATAATGGCAAAGAAAAACATCATTTACCTTTGGAATTACTTATGGTGATACAGAATAATACTCGCTTAAAAGAGAAAATGGCCAAAACGGCTATGCCACAAGTAAAAAAATTCCCCGTTATGATTTCGGGTGGTTATTATGCTCAAGTTAAATTGTATACCCCACCAGTCTTAAGAGAAGATGAAATTACACGTTATCCTACTATATTGCATGTATACTCGGGTCCTGGTACTCAATTGGTTACCGATAAATGGCATATTGATTGGAATACTTATTTAGCGGGTAATAAAGATTATGTAGTTATTGAAATTGATGGTCGTGGTTCAACGGGTCAAGGTTATCAATTATTGCATGAAGTCTACAAACGTTTGGGTACAGTGGAAGTTTCAGATCAATTGGAAGTAATTGAATATTTACTAGAAAATGTACATTTTATCGATAGTCGTCGTGTGGGTGTTTGGGGTTGGAGTTATGGTGGTTATACGGCGGCGTTAACGTTAGCGAGATCTAAATCATTATTACAGTGTGGCATAAGTGTTAGTCCGGTAACAAATTGGAAGTTATATGGTGAGTAAAATAGAGCAGGTTCTTTTTATTTTAAAGAAAGTTAAAACTTGGCTAGTTCGATGTATGTTATGCCTAATTTTTTTTTTTTCTTTTTATTTCATTTTACCCGACCTTTTAAAAGTCTGATGAAAGGTTAAGATCATTCTTGCAATAATTACTTATTATAAATACTAACAGCCGTATTCAAACAAATTAATGTAAGTTTGATAACGAGTTACTAACTTTTTCTTATGGAAATATACATACAAAGAGTTAGTAACTCGTTATCAAGCATACATTATTTTTTTGTGAATACGGCTGTAAAATACTTTTAAAACTTACCATTCATATTGCTGATATTCAGACATTAAATTTATGTTAATTTTTTCTTTTTATTTCATTTTACCCGCCTTTTCAAAAGGCTGAGGAAAAATCAAGATCCTTCTTGATGTTATTTCTTAAATATTGGAACTTACCTTTAAAAAATACTGAAAAAGATCATACAGTTTTTATGTTATGATTGGTAATAAAAAAACATTTTCAATCTTTAAAATATTTACTGAAAATATGTTAAATTTTTCATTTTTATTTCATTTTACCCGCCTTTTAGAAAGGCTGAGGAAGCTGGATGTGATTCTTAATAATATTGCTTATTATAAATGTATTAAATTAAAAAAAGTCTTGAAACTTACCTTTTAAAAAGGACAACAAATCCTGAGTTATTTGACCTTTTTATTTTTCTGATCAAAGGTGTTTTAATGTATTTTCTCTTGATACTTCAAAAAAATGAAGAATCAGCATTTAATTTCTGATGAAACTGTCATTAAACTAAAATATATTGAAAACTTACCCTACACAAAGTCTCCATAAAATCATTTGTACTTCAATTCATTAAGGAATTTTTAAGTATTATTTAAAAGAATGTAACCCTTTTTCTTTTTATTTCATTTTACCCGCCTCTTTAAGGAGGCTGGTGAAATAAATTCAGCTTTTAATATAAATATATTTATTACTTAAATATATTTATTACTTACCTTTCCTGAAAAATATAAAAAATATATATTAAATTATTATAATAATTTTCTTCTCTCTTCTTACACCTACTTCCTGCATTCTCATAAATTTTCCATTTTATATTCTATACCCTTCAGACTCTACCTATGCTGAACGCTATTTAAGTTTTCCCAATGTAACCGACAACTACAAAGGCTACGAAGAGGGTGATCTCTCCAAATATGTAGACAACCTAAGAGATAAACAATTTCTACTAATACATGGTACAGCCGATGATAATGTTCATCTGCAACAATCTATGGTACTCTCAAGAGCTCTTACCAATAAAGGAGTCTTATACAAACAACAAATTTATCCTGATGAGGGACATCAATTGTCGGGTGTTAAACGGCACTTATATCGTTCAATGACTGCTTTCTTTGATGATTGTTTTAAGAAATTGGTAAGTTAACAGTATAACATATAAAAAAAACTTTTATTTTTTATTAATTTTTTTTTTTTTTTTTTTCACTCCCCATAATAAATTGTAAAAACCATATGTCTAACACTTTTTTCATTACCTTTTCATTATATAAATATTAATAAATATTGTACTCAATTTTTTCCTCCAAAAACATTTAAATATAAGTTTTTTTAATTATACTATTTTTACTTTTTTTTATTAACTCACAACTATCTATCATCTAACTTTTCAAAAAATATTATAAAAAATAATAATAAAAAAATAAACCTCACGCCATCATGTGCAAAACAAAAAAAAATAATAATAATAATAAAAATTAAATGAAATCCAAAAATATTATTCACTACCACTACTGCCATCTACATCAAAATTTTCTGTTTGTTTTATAGCTTGACCAACAACAGGCTAATCAAACCGATTATTCGGATTTTTTGGATTTTCATAGCTTTTATACATAAATTTAATGCCAAACATATACAAATGAACAAATGAAAGAAAAATATACTATAAAACTCTAAATACAACAAACAAATGAAATAAATCAAAATTAAAGAAAATGTATATTAAATTATTAAAAAAGAAAAAAATAATAATAAACAAAAATAGACGATTTATACATCGTTTTAAAGGTACTAATGTGAATATATTTTTTAAAATTTACAAACAAATATACAAAAACTGTAAATTTTTTGATGTTGTTTTGATGTGTGTGTATGTTTTACATATAAATATGATTTCTTTTCTTTAAATGTGTTTTTTTTTTTTAAATAAGTGTTTTAAATTATTAACCAACAAAACAATAAGCTTAAGCTTCTACTAATAAAATTAGTAAAATAATATTAATTATATGAACATATTTATATAAAGGAATACGTACTAAACATTTTTAGGATTAAGAGAAGATCAATTTTGAGAAATCCTACTTAGATATAAAAAGTGTACAGAAATAATTACAAGATGCTATTGCAATTTTTTCTTAATTCTCTAATAACATATTTTTCGCTAATAAAAAGTTTTAAGAAATGGTTTATCGTCTTTGACACCATAATATCTTCCTCTTTGACCTTTTTAATTAATGACCTCGAATTTCTTTATTCAGAATGATTTCATTCTAATCAGTCTTTGTAATATTTTATAATTCGTCTCCATTGTTTACATGAAATACTTTGCAATCGCTTGATATTCTATGATGATTTTTCAAACTGGAGACTACGGATATTTGTCCATAATACCCAATAATCAAACTGTTGTTTGTTTGAAGTTTCCCTAAAGACAACCTGTTCAAAACTAGTCACGTGACTGGTTCTAGGGGCTAGTGACCGGTCCCAGTTCCGGAACTTTGTATGAGAGGAACCTGTCACTTTTACATGGGGTTATAATTGGAGGTGGCTAATTAGCTCCTTGGGACAGGTCACAGGACTTTTCCAAAAAGACAGGTTCAGTAACGATTAATGTAATAAAAATTTTATAAAAATTCGGTAATTGTTTACTTTTTAATTTTTTTCTATTATTGACTCTCAACTGTTAAATAGTGAGGGTGTTTGTATCAACTGGTTCCCAATTGGAACTTTGGTCACGAGTTAGATGTCAATTGGTACTCAACTGGTACTGAGGGACCGGTCCATTACTGCAATTGTCACAGATTTTCCGCAGGGTTATTTCAATAGAGAAAAGTGTACCTAAGAGCACTATTCTGTTCTATAATTTCTCTTAGCATTATGTGACATCTCCACAATTATGGTAACTCATTACACATATGGAGTGCTGTGAAGGGTTATCTAAAAGATATTTAAGATTTTCTTACCGAAAAACATATTTGAAGTCGAAACCATCAGCATTTTTATTTTAAACCATATAAAAAATGTTAAATAATCTCTTTGTATCCTCTCTTCACAATATAGTGTCAATGACAACTTGTTCCAGTGTCAGAACCATTCCAAGTTGATCATATTTGTATGATAGTCATTATCCTTTTACCAATTTAGAAGAAATAAAAAGTTTAAACGGCTGCTCAATTTTTGAACCACTCAATCAAAAGCTTTACACTAGTTTTTGTTAAGACAGAAAGGGCTCTCCACGAATAATAAGTGAATTCTTTAAGACCTTAACATATAAATTAGAACAAAAACTTTAAATTCTCTATAAGAAAGAATGTCTGTTCTTTCAGTTGTTATTTGAATTTAATTTTCTGAAGTCTTCCATTCAAGAATATGTGTAACACAAAAACGAGAAAGAAATATATAGTCTGTCAAGCCCGACCATATGATACCTAATACTACCTGGCACTATCATTGATATTTATATAAAACTTATTTGTGTTGAATATTAACTTGATACTAAAATTTTAATGGGATTTATGCCCGTTAAAGTGATTATCTGAAAAGGGGTTTACATGGAAGTATTGGTCAATTATGGACCGATCTTCTTGAAATTCAACACACAAATTTGGAATTCATTAAAATACTGCTATATTTAGGGGATTTATGAGCGTTAAACTCCTTTTGCGGGAGGACATTTGTATGGGGGCTAGGTGAAATAGTGGACCGATTTTAACCAAATTAGGCTTCATCCTAGGACTAGAAAAAACCTGTGTGCCAAATTTCATTAATTTATGTCCAAAATTGTGACCAGCAGTTTAATTACAAGGTTTACATGGACGAACAGACGGACGAACATCGTTAAATCGACTCAAAAAGTGATTCTAAGCGGATTGATATAAATTAAGGTGGGTCTTAGACCAATTACCCTCCATACCTGTGGTGCTGTAGAGTATAAATAGACTTTTTACAGTCTCCAGATATATTGCCATCAATTTTGTTTTTACATTCATCTTTCAATTATTTAAATGATAAAAAACCTAGAAAAAATTAACCCAAACTCAGGTTCTTACCGCATTTAGAAATCGATTTTTCACCAAAAGCTACAATTTTCTAAAAAAAAACAAAAAAAATATTCCACAAAAAATAAATTTATTTTAAGCCAAAAATTATGAAATGAAGCTAAAACAGACACCCTGTGTTTCTAGTATTTGGCTCATAATTTCGTTGTTTATTAACCGATTTTGCCCATGAATACCAAACAAACCTTATATAAGATAAATATTTGAGCCAAATTTCGTTCCCCTAGGTGGTCACGTTCGAGCGAGACCACCTTATCCTGTTTTCAACAGACAGACGGACGGACATTGCTAGATCGACTTAGAATTTAAACACAAAATATATACTTTGTGGGGTCTTAAATGTTTCCTTCGACATATTACACACGGAATGACAAAATCGATGGTGGGAATAAAAATAAGAATCATAATAATTTGTCAGTATAATGTCCAAATTTCACAAAAATTTATTTTTTCCCAAAATCTAGTTCCCAACAAATTCAGAGATCGATTTCCACCAGAAAATACAATTTATTAAAAAAATATTTTTCAAAAATCAAAAGCAGATTTTTCGTCTAAAATTGGATATTTTATCAATAAATAAATTTTATATCAAAAAATAATTTGTTCACTAAATCACGAGTTTTAAACCAAATATCTTTTTTATAGCAAAAAAATAAATAAAAAATTGAAGGATCACCTAGAGAAAAGGATCCCCATACAATCTAAATATTTTTATTGAAACTCCGAAGAAAGATATCAGAGATTAACCTTATTGGATCCCAGCTTATGTTTAAGATATCATATATTTTATATGATCAAAAATTTTTTTAGGAAATTTAAATAAAATAATTCAAAGTTTTCGTGTTTTATTTGTATTAGAGAATTTAAATTGTTTCTCGCAGTTATATCCATTATCTTCCATAATGTTTTAAAGAAAAATTTATGTTTATATCAAGATAAAAAAAAAGTAAAAGCTTATTTATTGAAAGTATTGTCATTCGGAAGCTATAACTTTTTCCCATCATTCGGGCAATTTATAAATTCTATCGTTAAACTACCGGAAAAGACATTGTCAATCGAAAGAGATAAATATTAATCAGAAGATAAATATCTGGAGAATACAATGGGTGGAGCAAAACTTCCCAACCACTATTTTCCAACATGAGCCTGAGCAGTATTATGATGGGAACTTATGGACTCGTATCTGGTCGTATATTTATTCTGGCAGTTTTTAGTTTAATACTCACTTCAAACGTATAATGAATATTCGGCTTTGGTGTCGTTTTTCCTGGTTGATTCACATTACGTTTTTTTTGCGCTCTGAATTATGATTTTTATTGACTTCGTTTTAAAGCAACATTTCAACTTCGCCTTTCCAGTTCTTTGGGATTCAGTTATTTCTTGCTTTTCGATGATTCAAGTGGTTTAAATATTTTGAAATTATTGCTTGATCTAATCCCAATAATTTTACAAGCTCCTCATGCATTGGGCACCAATTTTTGATGTAGCAAAGCCTTCTTTAAACTTCAAACTTTTTCCACTGGTTGTGATGCTTTTTATTGTCACATTTAAATCAAAAAAAAAAAAAAAAAAAAAGATATACGACAAGAGCTCTTAGCAAAATTTTGATTTCTATAAATTTCCATCAAAATACAATGACACGTCATGTTGCCTTATTAAAATCAAGATTTTACGATGGCTTTCCGAAAGGGTTCTCTTCCAGGGCAACCAAAAATATTCTTTAAAAAAATGTGTTTTATGCGCATTATAATGCTCTTAAAATTGGAATATAAATATAAAACACATTCAAAGTTAATACATTTATCAAGAAATTACAGAATTTGAAAAACGTATGTAACAGTAAAAAGGAAATTTCATTGTTGGCAAATTATTAAAAAAATGGTCTGAGTGCAAATTATGCAAAATATGCACAAATATGCCATTTAAATTGGTGAAATATGCTCTAAAATAAGGATTTTTTTAAAAATATGACAAAATATGCTGCTTAGAATAAAATATGCAAAAATATGTTCTTATGACTAAAATATGCAAAATTTTTAAAATTGTCTAAAGCGAATAATTTTAAGATCAAGAAAAAATATGATTTTCCATAGTTTTGGTTGCTCTGGTAATAACGTAAGTCTTTTCGCAAATGAAAATTTTCCATATTTAAAGCTTCCAAAAACGGTGTTGTTTACGTTTCAATAAAATGACACATTTCGAAAAAGAAAACAAAAATGGACTACTTAGAAAAAATATTATTGAAACATCCAATATTTTATTGTAATGAAAAATTTAACAAAATATTACTCAAACCTTTTAAGCAGCATGTTGCTAACATTAAGCTTAAGTTTTAGCTCAGTTATAAGAACTGCGCACGAAAAAATCCGTGCATGCTCTTGGGCTTATAACTTTTGATGTGGTGAAAAATTATTAATTCTGTTAACTGGTTTGTATTTGCCATTATGCTCACTTGCCATGTGCTAAGTTTTATGGTAATAGTAAAATTGGTTTATCTTTAAATGGAAGTTTAACAAAAAAAACACCTAAACACATAATTCAAATTGTTCATAAAATCTTGCATTGGTCAGAAAGAAAAGTGTCAGAAAAACTTAATTGTTTTGAATCTTTATCAGAAAATTTGAAAGGAAGTCTAACCTGAAGACATATAAAGTAAGAAAAAAATCATATTAGAAACGCAAGCGAGAATTTGGAGGTAAAAAATAACATGAAAGTACTTCAGAAGAATTTTTTTCATAATTATGATTAGTGTATAATAGACGATGAAACGTTCGTACAAGGTGACTTTTTTTCTAGCCAGGAATTCTATGTCGCAGATGCTTGAGGGATTATGGCAGAAAAATTTCGTGTATCAAAGAAATCAAAATTCACAATAAAGTTTTTGATTTGGGAAGTCATATGCATACGCAGGAATGAAGCATTTCATTGCTAAAAAATGGTTGCATTAACACGGAAATATACGTGAATGAGTGCCTTTGGAAAAGACTTCTCCCTTTCCTAATAAAATTTAGTGTATTCGCTATTTACTGGCATGTTTCTGCTTCTTCTCATTGCAACAACAAAACAATGGAGTTTTAACAAAAAAATTGTAAGAGTTTGTACCGAAAGAGGATAATCCATCAAATTGTCCGAAACTCCGTGCAATTGAAAGATATTGGACTCTAATAAACAATAATTTAAAGGACATTAAAAGTTCAGCATAAAATGAGACGGAGTTTAAAAATTGTTGCACTTATTCGAGCAAAAAAGTGACCGAAACACAATAGAACCTTTAATTAGAATAATTCCGGAAAAGATCAGATATTTCCTTAAAAAACAATAGGAACTAATTCATTCTTTTATGCTTAGAACTTGAACATAAAAGTCATTAATAAAAATATCACTTTAAAAAAATTCGCCCACTGGTTTAGTTTCTTTAAGCAGATTTGCATGCACGGATTTTTTCGTGAGCAGTCCTTATTTTAAATAGATCTAATTCAGTATTAATTCAGTTCTAAATCAGTTTCACTTTAGGTTATAAACCAGTTCTAGCTATCTAGTATAAAACGATGAGAATTTATCAATATATCCAATAGAATAACTGTAAGCTTTGAAACACAAAACTCAAAAATATTTATTGAACATAGTACAATTCGTTTCGTGAGCCTACTTTGAACTAAAAACTTCAAGTTATATTATAATTTTAGCGTATAGAATAAAAATATTTCCTACTAATAGCAAAACTATTATTTACTTCTATTTTATCCGATATTGATACTATCAAATTTATATAAAAGTAAAAAGAAACATTTTTGGGATTCGAAGGACCATAATCTGCATAAAATATCTTTAGTTTGAAATAAAATTTGAAGCAGTAACTTGGGCTCTAGTAGACATTATATATCTAAAAATATTTATATATTTTAGAAATTTATGAAATTTTCGATGTTGCTTATAAAAATCATTTAGATTTTCATTCAAATTCATAGCATTAGAATTCTTGAAATAATTAGTAAACAAATTTTTTGCTGGGAAATTTGATTGTCATTTATAAATCTTCTTTATGTTTTCATATTATCTTCTTAATAAAATTACAGACATAGACTTTCTAACTTATAATTAAATATTAATTAACTTTATTGTATGGCATTTTCAAAGACAAACGCTTTTGTTTTATTTAATATAAACAACGCTTTCATATTAAACAAATAAATATTTTAAGCTGCCAGCTTAAGCTTTTATAAAAACTTTTTAATACGTTTCTTATCTTTAAAAAGAAAATAAATGTGCTTTAATGTTTAATAACAGTAACAACAAAATAAATAAAAAAAAATAATTTCCTTTATAAATATATAAAACAAAACAAACACATACTAATAATATTCTTTTATTATGTTTTAACTAAATGTCACAAAGCCTAAAATTATGCTTGTTTTATTTTGTTTATTCTTTATACTCGCGCTCGCTTTTTCTTACTATAATTCCTGGTTTTTTGGTTTATGATTCTTATACTTATTATTATTGTTATCATTAAACAAACATAAAAACGTAACAAACATTTTTACTATAACAAAAATAATAATAATAAAAAAGAAACATTTATAATTTTTTATTTTTTTATTTAACAAAAAAATCTTGATGTTGTTGATTTATATTTGAACCTAAAAAAATTGCCTGATTTTGTTATAGCTTTAATTTTAAAAAAAAAAGAAAATCTAACAAAATGTTTATATTATTGTAAAATTTATTTCTTTGCTACAAACATAAATTTGTTTTATTTCTTTATTTTACTTTTTTTTTTTCTTCTTCTTTCTTACTAACAGGTACCACCGGAAACGAAAGCTGGCCTGGGTAATGGTGGTGATAATCAACAGCAATAAATTTTAAATGTGTCTATTTGTTGTTTTAATAATAAATAATATAAATGTATAAATGATGGATGATGGCATGAAGAACAACAAATTTTACCATATATTACTATATAAATAATTTGTGTTATAACAAATATATTAAAAAAATCAAGAATAAAACAAAAAACAATAATAAAAAGTGCTAAAATCCTCCTAAAACAAAAAACAGTTAAAAACCTAAACGGAAACATAATCAAATCATAACCAAAAACTGAAATGAAATGTAACAAAAAGAAAACATGTTAATCAAATTTTGCTAAAGAAATAGTTTTTGAATTGCTACAACTACTAAATACTAAAGAAAACTTTAACAATAAACCAAAAAAAAAAAACTTTATAAAAAAAAACATTGAACTAAAAAAAGTAAAACAAACATGGTTGTGAATATTAAAAAAGAAAACAAAACTATAAAAAAACAATGCACCTAAAAATATGCAATGAATTGAAAATTTGCAACAATTTGCCAACATGAAAAATAAAACTATAAAAAATAAACGAAACAAACAACAACAAAAAGTAACTTACCAAAATAAGCAACAGCTACAATAACAACCAAACCACAACAACTAAAGAGCAACTGAAAAGAAATAATAACCAAAAAAAAAATAGCTATAACAACAACTGTGTAATAAAAATAAACATGAAAGTGAATTGAAATAACCACAATGTAGAATAAAAAAAAAGAAAATAAGAAGAAAAAAATATATAGAATAAAATAGTAAATTAAATTAACCCTTTAACTGTAACAAAATACTCTTTTAATCTTCCTAAAGGTCGAAGGACCATCAATATTAAAACCTGAATATGAAAAAAAAACTGCTAATAAAATCTTATTAATATCCACCTATTTTATTCTGGAGGATTATCCTTATTAATTAAAGAAACCCAACAAAATATTTCTCAATAGGGTTCGAAGGACCAGCATTAAAAATTAAAATTTTTGCAAAATACTTTTATAGTTTATTAAGCTTAAAAAATAAACTTTATAATTTCTTTACAAAATACATACTTAATGCTTTACTTTTACTTTTCTAAGATTTTTAAAAATTAATAATACTTCCTAATAGTCATGAAAAGATATCTCGAAATAATCCATGATATTCCCAATATGGTTCGAAGGACCATATAAAAAATATTGAAAAGGAACCCAACAGTTTATTTGCTAGCAATTAACCCGCCTTTAGACAGTAAGTTTCATTGGTGTATAGTCACCTACCGCTCTTTATCGGTAACCAATGAGCATATTGGCAATTGCCATTAGTGATAAGCGGGAAGAAGACAAAAAGAAGATTAAAAAATATTTTAACTGACTCATTGTAACCAGTAAAGTAGTTATGTGCGCACAAAAGTTACACTTTGTAGCCGTTGAAGTGATATTGTCTCGTAGTTGTGACAATGCCTATTGTCACTTTATTGACCCTTCGGTAGTCATGGAGGTAATTGTGTGGTAAAAAAGTGACACCATGTAGTCGTTGAGGTGCCAATAGAGTTCCTCTTAGGACAAGCCCCTGTTAAAGTGACTAGTCGCGTAGCTAATAATGTAACTAGTGACCATAGACTGCTGGGAAAACCACCTGTACAAAATATGTTTGTGGTTCAATAAACATTTAATTAAACTTTTCTCTTAGAAGATTTTTTATACGACTCACTGTTCATTTAAATCTCTCAATATGGTTCGCAGGACCATCCCAAAGCAGTTAGAAGAACCTTCAAGTATTCAAAATAAAAACCTTTGCATACACATTTTGTAGTTCATTAAACTTGTAATTAGAAAGTAGGTGTTTAAAAAAGAAATGTTTTAATATTTATCTCACTTTTCTAGAAGATTTTTTGTATTAGTTTTTAAAACTTAATACGATTCGTAGGACCACAAGTATTGAAAATAAAAACTTGCAATTCGATAGCATTTAAACAAACCTCACATTCGTAGAAGATTTTGTACGGGCACTATGTTGCAAAAAGGTTCGAAGGACCATCATGTATTGAAAATCAAAATCTTTACAAAATAATTTTGTGGTTTATTAAACCTTTAATTCTAAATCAAACTTTCATGGAAGATTTTCTATATAATTTATGCTCTATATATTCCTTCTTTCCGTATGGCAACTTGGAAATTATATAGACAAGCTTCAGAAACCAAGAAAACAATTAAAAACCCCTTATGATATTGGGTCTAGCTTTTTTATGAAAAGTTAATGTTAATTTTATAATAAAGTTATATTGTATTTTATTTAAAATATTGGAACGTCATTTTCCCTACTTTTTGTCAAATTTATGGATTTAATTCTAAAAACGTTTCTCATCTTTTGAGAGCAGAAACGAATTATTCTCTGGTTGTTCAACATGACTGAAAACTATTGACAACAGTCTGGTCCTGTAAGTATTCGGTACAGTTATACTGTTATCAGTTCACTCTGTTTTAACCGTTCATTATTAATGACATAAGTTTGATCGCTGCAAACACAGAGCATTGAGGAGTTTTTTTTAATTTCTGATTCCAAAAGTGCTGGATTAGATTTTATTAAATCAGGTGTCCTTAAAAACTGCTTACTCTCTTGTGAGTAACCCTCATAATAAATAGAGCAACGGATCTCAAATGGGAGTCCGCAACCTACAAGGAGTTCAAAGTCGACGCTACAACATTTGTTGACCAAATTCAACAGTTCGCTTTCGGTAATTGGCAGCCAATATAATGCATGGCAGTATGGTCCTATGTGAGAAAATGAATTCAAAATGGGGAGAATTGTGAATTTTTTCCACAATTCTCCTCATTTTGAATATATTTGATTTTCGTGCACGAAGTGCACGAAATGCATTTTGATTTTAAAGCCCATTTTCGTAAAAGGCTTCAACAATCTTAACGCTCTGCTCAATTGTGTACCTCTTCATAGTTGAATTTGTCAAACACTGAAACAAATAAATGTCAAATTAAGTTGGGCCAAAAACTTGACGTTAAGGTGTGACTCACAATTAAACATCGTGCATTATGGTTGGACCACCCTTTATATTTCCTACTTCACTCAAACTTTCTCAACTTCTAATCTCTTTCCCGTTCTATAGAAAATTCTTTTGGTATCCAAGTCGTATAAACTGAGTTCAGAAAGATTGTTCAAACTTTTGTACTTTATGATTGCTTTGTAGAATCAATTTCTTCAGTGGTGTTAACTTTTTGATCTCTATTAAGTTAACATTATTCTAAGCCTGAAACAATTACAGTAAACATAAGAACTGTATAAAATAAATTATTTTGGAGATTTAATTTCTGTAGTTCTATTACACAGATCTTCACTTCAATGAGTACCAACGTTTTCAACTAACTATAATAATTTCTAAAGTTCTGATTCGTATAAGAAGGCTTTTCGTCAGTTAACCAAAAGTCCATATCATACTCATGGATGTAAAAAATGTCTAATTGATTTCTATATAGTAAAGATCAAAGATATTTGCAACTTATTGATAGATTTTATTCCTAAGTAATAAATTAAAATAAAATAAAATGTTTTTGGTTCGAAGGACCATTGTCACTTTATTGACCCTTCGGTTGTGGTAGAAGTGATTGTGTGTGCAAAAAAAAACTGACACCATAGTCATTGAGGTGGCAATAGACTTCCTCCTAGGAAAAGTCGATGTTAAAGTGACTAGTCACGTAGCTAATAAAGTGACTAATGGTGCCCTAATGTAGTAGGTTAGGTAACTTTTACTCAACTTGAAATTTGAAGGACCAACGTTAATTGCAATTATTTTAGCTTTCACTGCTTAACTTCCTTTTCAAAACTGGCAATCAGATAAGGGTCGGACAATTTTCACAATTAAATTCTATGGTAATTATCTTATCAAAAATGTTTTATTTTCAAAATTATTTTCTCTTCGTTCGAAGGACCAAATTTTTCATTTGTTTTTTTTTCCGGTTAGGTCTCTTTTACTTAAAAAAAATAAATACTTTCATTACATGCACTCGGTTATATTTTTTTATTCTTTTTTTTTTTAATGAATCTTATGAAATTTGAAATCTAAGATAAGATATCTGCTAGTTCGAAGGACCTTAAGTAAAAGTTTATAAAGAAAACCATATCTTTAAATAAAATAATATGAAGAAGTATAAATAATATTATAATTTAAAATATTTAAGGTTTATCCTTTCATATATCCCACCCATTTATACTTATAGTTTCACATTTGCCTTTTTTCCGGTTCGAAGGACCATAATTACAATTTCTATACAAATTACACAAAAAGGGCACATTATTCATTATCCATTCCCTTAGGACATTCATAAGTATCAATTTATTCTTTAATCATAATAAATAATCTACTACAAACTTTTCTTCTCTAAAAATATCTACAACTACGAGCAGTTAAGGGTTAATAACTTTATTTAAAATAATAAAATTGTATAAAAGACCATGACAAAAAATAACCAAAAGTTAAAATATAAAAGGAATTTGTTTTAAAATATTTATTTAACTAAGTAAAATTACATAATATAATACTTATTATACCTACGAAAAAAAAGGAAACACAACAAAATACCACATAAAAAATTAATTCATAATATTTGATAAGCTAACTTTTAAATTGTAATAAAATAAAACTGAAAACAACAAAAATCAATAATTTAATAAAAACACAAAAAGTTATAAAAACATTTGATAAATATTTAAAAATTTTGTAAACAGCAGAGAATTGTTTAAAACAAAAAAAAAAAAAAGTAAGTAAAAATATTTTAAACTGAACAAAAGGGAAGCTCACAGGTAAACAAAGACATTTCTTTATAAACTAAAAATATAATTTAAATTTATTTTTAAATATAAAACCATAAAAACTGTGAGTTTCCTTTAATATAGTTTAATTATTATTTATTATAATTTGTTAACAAATTTAACAAATATTTTATGAATAAATTATCAATAAATAAACAACAAAATTGTAGCTTTAAATACCAAATATGAACAAAAAAAAAACAACTAAATGAATAAATTAATGAACACAATTCTTTAAAATAAATATATAAATTTATATATTTGAAAAAAATATACATATATACCGCAATATTTAATGTATAAAACTTTAATTGCTCTTAATTAATTGAAACAAATTTTTATCTGCTGCATTAAAATAATTGAAAATAATAATAAAAAAAAAACAAACTTACTACGCATGTATAGCAATAATTTAATTAAAAATCCAACAAAAAGATAAATAAGTTAAAACTTTTTATGTTGCTTGTATGGAAATAATTTAAAATAAATAACATGTTTTATATTCTGTTAATTAATATATAATGCTAAACTTCATTTTAGTTATTTTATCTACCCACAATTGAGTACAAATTGTTTAATATGAATAAATATAAATTTTTATTAAGCTCTTGCGCATTAGTATACAAAAAAAATTAAGCTTTAAAAAAAATATTGAACATTTGAGATAAATTTTAATAAATTAATAGTTTAAATTAAGATAAAATTTAATTATTTAAAAATAAAAATTAATAACTAAAAGTAGGCAATAGATAAGGAGATTAAAGGTAAGCCTAAAAGTAGGCAAGGGAAATTAAAAACTATTTTAAAACAACAGATATAAAAAACGATTCAATAGAAATTAAACATTCTTTTTAAGAGAAGTAAAAACTTGGTTATAAGATTTTTAATACAATTAAACTTTGAAATATGATGTTAAACTCTTCGAACTATAATTCGAAATTTTTAATATAAAAAAATATGATATTTATCAGCTTCATTCAAAAAATATTTCATTTTTTTTAGAAGCTTTAATTTAAAAACTAAAAATCATGAAAAATATCAGGAAAGAAAAATAAATTTTTATTATTTTCAGTTTCTAGAGATATTAATAAATTATTAGGCTTGCTTACAAATGTTCATTAACTACTTTAAAATACTTAATATATTTTCAAAAAGTTTCAATATTATTCGAAAAATGTAAATTCAAAGCTTGAAATTATGAAAAATATATAAAATAGAAAATTAATTCTTATTTATTATGTATATTTTGGTATAAGAAAACATTTTGGCATGTTTAAAATTTTTTCGAACTTAATTTCGAATTTTCGAACATGACTAAAAATTAAAAATTTGAAAACTACTTTAAAAATGTAATAAAACATATTACTTAAATTAAAGTTTTTCCCCAATTTTGAATTTCGAAACTCAATATTCCTCAAATTTTCGAATTTTCGAAGATGACTAAAATGCTAAAATTTAAAAACCACTTCAAAAATATAATAAAAATTTCTATAAAATTTTAGTATTTTTCAATAAATTCCAATTCAATAAAAAAATCAATATTTTTCCTTAAAAATTTAATTTCGAAACTCAATATTCTGCGAAATATAAGAAATAAAAAATTTATTTTTACATTTATAATATCAGAGAGCTTTTAAAAATATTTTGGCGTGTTTAAAAAATTTTCGAACTTAACTTCGAATTTTCGAACATGACTAAAAAGCTAATATTGTAAAACCTCTTCGAAAATATTATAAAAATGTCTATAAATTTTGCCATTTTTTTCAACAAAATTCTAATTCAATAAAATAATCAATATTTTTCACAAATTTTTAATTTCGAAACTCGATGGTCCTCAAAGTTAAAGAAATAAAAAATTTATTTTTGCATTTATAATATCAGAGAGCTTTAAGAAATATTTGAACATGCTTAAAAATTTTTCGAACTTAAGTTCGAATTTTCGAACATGTTCAAAAATATCAAATGTTAATACTACATTGAAAATATAGTAAAATTACCAAAAAAAAATATTACTTTTATATAAATTTTAATTTCGAAACTCGATATCTTGAAAAATATTAGGAATAAAAAATTAATTTTTACATTGTCGGCATTAGAAAACTCTAAAAAATATTTTGGCGTGTTTAAAATTTTTTCGAACATAAATTCGATTTCTCAAAAATGACTAAAAATCTAAAATTTTAAAATTATTTTAAAAATAAAATTAAAATTTTAATAGATTTTGAGTATTTTCCATGAAAAATAACTTCGAAACTCGTTATCCTGAAAAATATTAAGAATAAACATTTTATTTTTACACTTTTAATATCAGCAGGCTCTAAACAACATGTTGGCATGTTTGAAATTTTTTCGAACTTAAGTTCGAATTTTCGAACATTACTAAAAATAACAAATTTTATTAATAAATTAAAAATGCAGTAAAATTACTCACAAATTTCATTATTTTTATACAAATTTTAATTTCGAAACTCGAAATAATGAAAAATATCAGGAATAAAAAATTTATTTTTACAGTTTTCGTAACTGCGAATACTAAACAATATTTTCGTGTATTAAAAATATTTTAGAACTAAAGTTCGAATTTTCGAAAATTACTAAATTTCAAGACTACTATAAAAGTAGAATATAAATTTCCCAAAAATACTTTTTTCAAAAAATTCTTTTTTAGCAACCCGAATTCGTGAAAATGATCAATATTAAAAAATTAAATTTTACATTTTAGGTAACTACAAGCTTTAAAATATATTTTGCCAAGTTTAAAATTTTTTCGAACTTAAGTTCGAATTTTCGAACATGAAAAGCTTAAATTTTAAAATTACTTTAAAAATTTAATAAAACTCAATAAAATTTATATATTTTTCAAGAAATTCCAATTTCGAAACTCGTAATCATGGAAAACATAAGAAATAAAAAATTTATTTTTTTATTATCGGTATTTGAAAACTTTAAAAAATATTTTGGCATATTTAAAATTTTTTCGAACTTAAGTTCGAATTTTCGAACATGACCAAAAAGCTTAAATTTTAAAACTACTTCAAAAATATAATAAAACTTTCAATAAAATTTATGTATTTTCCAAGAAATTCTAATTTCGAAACTCGAAATCTGGAAAAATATAAGAAATAAAAAATTCATTTTTACATTATCGGCATTAGAAAACTTTAAAAAATATTTTGGCATATTTAAAATTTTTTCGAACTTAAGTTCGAATTTTCAAACATGACCAAAAAGATTAAATTTTTTAAGAAAATCCAAATTTCGAAACTCGAAATTGTGAAAAATATAAGATATAAAAAATGTATTTTTACATTATAGGTATTTGAAAACTTTAAAATATATTTGGGCATATTTAAAATAAGAATTTTCGAACATGATCAAAATCTTTAATTCTAAAACTAAGAAGTAAATAGAATATAAATTTCTAAAAAATTTTAATTCTTTTTGAAAATTAAACTAATTTCGAAAATCGAAATTGTAAAATTATTAGTAATAAAATTTATTTTTTTAAAATTTTTGAAGTCTTAAAATATATTTTGAGAAGTTTAATTTTTTTCGAACCTAATATCGAAATTTCGAACATGGAAAAAATTAATATTTCATTAAAAATATCAATCTCTTATGAAAAATTCGAATTTCGAAACTCCAAATCGTAAAAAATATGAGAAGTATTTTTTTTAGTAACTACAAGCTTTAACAAATACATATTTTGGCATTTTTAAAATGTTTTCGAACAATAATATTTTGGTTCTAAAACGATAAACTTCACAATGCTTATTAACTTCCTTACAAAACTCTTTCTTTTGTTTCTTTTTAAAAAAAATCCCGTAATTATTTATAATTATTTAAAATGTGTATTAAATTCTAAAATTTAAACTCTTAACTTTAATTTAAAAATTGTTCCCTATTCTCAACCACTTTAATGTTACAAACAGTGCATTTGTGGGTAAACTTTTGTTTTTATTTGTTCAACCCTAAAGTATACTTTAGATTTTTATCCATTTAAACAGCATAAAGTATGCTATGCTTTTAGTTATGATTAAAGTTCAAAAAAACAAAAGGAAACTACTACTACTATTACACTGCTCTATTCATTATATACTAAAACAAAAGAATTTCAAGTGTATGAGTAAGTGAGTGAACGAATGAATGAGTAAGAGTGTGTGCATTTTGTGTGAAAATTAAATGTTTGTATGTATTTAAAACACATACACTAATACTAACTTAAACAGCAAGTAGTAGCAAAAAAGGCTAATGACAAATAAGCTTACAATAGTAAACACCTCTTGACAAGAAAACAAAAGCAAAAAAGAAGGAAAATATTTTTGAGGTCAAAATCAAAAAAAAAAAGGTTACTGAACAGTCAAGTTAAAATTTATTTTTCTTGCTTTAAAACAAATAAAGGATAAAATTAAAATAGAAATTTAGATTGAAATATTAAGTTAAATTGGTGTAGATAGTAGAAGATTGATATAACGGGTTAATTGATGTTGGCTTTTTAATACAACTTATATAAACCCTTTTCTTTACATTTTATATTTTTCTTAAGAAAACTAAAGCCTACTTTTAGTTGTTTAATAATATGACTAAATTTAAAGTTTACTTTTAGGCCTAGAAAAAGCTATTAATTTTTGTGTAAACAAGTTTATTTATTTAATGTTAAACATTTTGTTTGCTTTAAAGATTAATAATAACAAATTAATGTTTTCCTTAATATAAACATAAAAACAACAACAACTACAAAAATGTAGTATATATTTTTCAATAATTTCTTTACACTAAAATATATGTATTAATAGCTTAAAAATTTTAAGCTAAAAAGTAAACTTAAAAATCTACACCCTTTTCTTTTATTATAATAAGAAAACTTTGAAACATTTTAATAAAAATCCTTTCTTATTCTCCCTGACTTTGTTTTTTTTTTATTTCCTGGTTTTTAATAAATGTCAACTATAGGGACTGACAGCCCAAGCAAAAAAACAATAAACACAAAACTGTAATTTATAATTAAGACAACAATGTTTCTTTTCTTTTTTGTTTTCTTATATTAAAATTGTATTTTGTTTGACGATAATGTTGGTAGAATTTTTGATGAGCATTTGTTAATGAGAATTGACAGCCTAAAGGTATGCTTTAAAATATAATTTATATTAGAAAAGCTAAAAAAAAAAAACAAAAAAGCATATGCTTAAAGGTTAGGTTAGCAGCCAACTGAATCGATTGTGTGAAAAAACGTTTAATCTATGAAAGATAAAGAAAAATTAAGAATTTTTTGTTGTACAGCAAAGGAAAATAAAATGGTTTTAGGGCAGTTAGGATTAATATGAAAAGAAAATTAATCTTTTAAGAGCATACTTATATACATATGCGTGTAGTATATAAAATGTGTACGAAATAAAGCTTAAACTTGAAATTGTAAAATAATTTAAGCTTGATAACTTTTTCTTTTGATTTCTTTTTAATATTATTGGTTCAGCGAAATTATTCCGCAGTAGACTCTTTTCAACATCAGTCATATATTTTTGTTATTGGACAGACAGGCTGTTACTGTAAACATAAATGAACAAATCAGCTGACACGTTTTGCTTATAAGAGTTATGTGTATACGGGTACTCAAATACTTAAAAGTAACCTACTGACCTAAAGAAATTAGATCGCTCTACGTTTTTACATTTTTACATTTACGGTAGAGTATTGGAGCCTTATGGACTCTTTCCTCCTATGAGAGGAAGTCAAAATGGTTGTTTTTGTCTGCATTGTTCATTATGAACTCGATGTATATAATAGGTTAACGTTATGTTTAATACCTGGCCATGAAAAATATTCAGGAATAGAGATAATAGGATTCGTGTATTTTCATAGGGTCGTAACTCTTTCTCTGAATGCAGCTAAAACTTAAAATATATAAAATATTTTAAAGCTTTGAAGATTTATAATTTTTTCTTTTTATTTCTTTTTAATAGAAAATTTGTTGGTTTAGGCCTATTTTATTCTACAGCTAATTTTTTTTGACATCAGTCATAAGCATTTGAATATGCCAAGAATGTTGTGAATTCAAATTCCTCTAATATTTTTCCTATCAGATAGGGATTTATGATGTGAAGTTAGGGGCTGCCATATACTGCTTTACATCTCTTTGTGATTTTAATGCTGTGATTTTATGAAGGCTATTCTGGGATTTAATAATCTCATTTTCTCAGGACCGTAACCCATTGTTCACTTCTCTTGAGAAATATTTAAGGGAATACGCTGTTGAGTCTTATAAAGTATAATTTCTTGACAACGACATAGTGCCTCATAACCATGCATTAATTTTATCTGTATCCAAAGGCGATCTCTCAATAATATTGTTTGGACTCTAACATCTGACATTTTGTTCTCTTCCTTTAAAAAACTGAGGTTATGGAATAAGAAATATCAACATTTTTAAACTAAATATATTTCATGATAATTTGAAATGCTAACGAAGTAGCTAGATTACGAATCATTCTTGATATTCCTCTCACTTTGTAACTTCAACTGAGGAATATTTTCCCAAACTTTTTTCTTTTTATTTCATTTTACTTTTTAAAAATTAACTAAACTTCACTCGGTTTTTGCAAACTAAATGAAGTAAAATTTAACAGAAGATATGAAAGAATATAAATATTTACAATTTCTTTAAAAATTCAACTAATACTACCCAGCAAAAAAACGATAAAGAGCTTCCAAAAATGAACATTTTCACCACTTCAAAAATAGAAAAAAGTGCGTATTTTAAACTTTTTTGGAAGTTCTTAATAATTACTTCCATAAAAGTGGAAATAAAAGAATTTTTATTATATTTTTATTATATTTTAATAAGACTAAAACAGAATTTTTGTTAAGCGAATTTTTGTTTTTAAGCGAAGTACTTCAAAAGAAATGATCAAGAAGTATTAAAGAAGAACATCCTACCAATGATAACCATATGTTAAAAAAAAAAAGAACTTCTGCAGCTTTTTTTCACCACTAAGTACTTCCTTCCAATGACAACACAATGTTAAATTCATAACATTTTCAGCTCTTTTTCAGTTCCTTTTTTTCTGGGTACTAATAAATCTATTAATATCTCTGGTTGTGATTTGAAAGAAACGTATATCGGTTGTTATAAAATCCATATAATCCAGGAAAAATTACTAAAAATTTTAACTGTAATATTTGGTCTTATGCAATGCAACTGAACGAAGCTAAATATCGTATGGAATATGAACGATTTATCTCATAGCACATTTGGGAGTTCCAGTCTGAGAGATAAGTCTGGAGCATAAATTGGGCTGCGTTTGACCGGAAGAGTAAGTTATAATCACTTTAAGTCTGTCAGTTAGATATTTCATATTTAAATATATCTGGAACTCAAAGAAACCTTCCAATAAAAGGTCTACCAACATGATTTCAGGGTTTAGTTTATAGCACCTGTGCGTGAAATAGCAAAGTTTTACCAGTTAGCAGTGCTTGTGTGGATTGTCAACATCACAAGTTCCTCAATTTTGTGAAAATCTGCAAATAGGCCACTTTGCTGACAATAAGCAGACTCCATTATGATTTTGGTTACAAGGGTACAGCGTGACGTGAGATGGAATCGTCACATTTTTGATATTATGAAAGATTCTTTCAAATGCTTGAAGTTTTTGAGACGTTGTCAAACATTTTTCCCTCATCGGACCTACTTCGTACATATACCATCTTTATAAGTCCAAAAATGTAATACAATTCACTTATTTGGGCCGGCGCTGTAAAATCTAGTTTAGAATTATTCCAAATCCATTTGTCCCCTTGATCACCATCGAAATATTGGTTGCCTACCCTTGTTCTTTAGGTACTTTCATGGAAGATTTACCGTGGAAATAATAAACCTTATACCCAGATCTCATCCATTTGTTATTGATTGGAATACGACACTCTATAGGGAAAACTCCTTCTTTGGTCGTACCATCCGCATTTGGAATGTACTTCCAGTCCATCTCCTTCCAGCCGAATACAACATCGAACAATTCAAATTAAATGTGCACAAACACTACTCCTTCTATCCTCCTTCTAATACCTATATTTCCTAATATCAAAACAATGCACTGCATTCATAGGGATATGCCCTGAGTGTTGGTTATATGTAAGGATGTAAGGTGCAAACGTAAATCAATTCAAAATAAGCACTTTACAGAAATATAAAAATCTTTGAAATCGGACTTGATTTGTAGAAGATACGATTTTTTTAAATCTTATACATACTCGAGGTAGTCAACTTTGACACACTGTAATACATCTTATGTTATCATAGGGTGAATAAGATAATTTTTGTGAAAGCTTAACTCTTCCTTTACAACTCTTTCATATATTTCAATTCTATCCGACCAATAGTTTATAAGATGCAGATTTATTACCAAAAATTTAAGGGAACACCTTCAAGTATTTTACCACAACACGTAGCAGAGACGAAGGTGTAAATATAAAATTGCTTTGCATGTCTGATCGACATTTGCAGCTCATTCATAACATTTTCAGCTACAATATCTTGCCTCTTCAATTACGAACTCTACAATTTATTCTTCATATGATCTACAGGTACACTGAGGGAAAATTACCACAATTGTGATGAATTTGACAATTTATGGTGTTGAATTATTTACCACCATTCGTTTATAACTTTTGATCACCCAGAATGGACTAATATTATTTCATAATTTAACACCAAAGTGCATTAAACTTCTACTAATGCGGTATAAATATTTTGTTGTTTATTAGACCACCTAATGTAAAATTTGAGGAGATACAGGGTTGATACAGAATTGACACTGAATGGTGTTATTTTGTCTAATAAATAAAAGGCAATATATTCTAGTCGTAACAAACACTACGAGACCTTCCGATGTCTCTCCTATCAGGTTTTCTGTAAGCTTCTCTTCCTAATAGTCTGCAGACAATAGCTTATAGACTTCCTGCACTCTGTAAGGGAACATCTTCACCAAAAAACATTACAGAGACAAACGTATAAAGAAGAAATTACAATATTGAAGATCACAGTGATTTCTATTTATTTCCTTATATGAATATTTACACAACCAATTGAAAAGTGTTACTTTTTAATTTATTTTTCTTAACAAGTAATTAATATTTAAAGCATAACTCAAGGCTATTTAAACAAATATATATTATCTATACAATAGATAATAAATAATGACAACTATGAGGTGATTTTATTTTCCAGCCTTTAATTTAAAATCAAAATTTCTTTATTTATATAATAAAATTTTCATTTATGACTTTGTCTATAATTTAACTCATTTTTAATTTTTTTATTTTTATAAGTTTGTTAAATTTTATTTAAATTATTTCTATGAAGTAACTAATTATCTCTTAAAGTTCCTACACATTTTTATAATTATTTTTATTTTCTTCTTTCTAAAGGCTTTGTTTTCAAATAAATGTTCAAAAGTAAAATATTTATTTAAATAGGGTATAGTTTAAAGTTTAGCAAAATTTATAGCATACTTTTTGGCTCATTTATAATTAATAACATACAAATGTTGCAATTCTTTTGAGGGATTTTATGTACTTTTACCTTTAAAAATACAAGAGATTATAAAGTTATGTTTTTTTCTCTTATTCATTTTGTAAAGTATATTTTTATGTGGAAATATTTTAGTTTTTTAAATAAAAGCATACTTTAAGGGTCATAATAAAAGTATTACTTATAGATAACAAATAAAGCAAACTTTTAAAATAAATAAAAATCTATTTTTATATATTAAAATGCTTCATAATTTAGATTTTGAAGCAAATGTAATGAAGGCAAAGTTTGGTTATAATTTTGAAGTTCAAAATTATACTTTTAGTATCAAGATTCTTAATTATTTAATGCCTAATTTAGGGCTTTTATAAATATTAAAAAATTTATGGGAATCTTTTTTAATTCTACAGAAAATTGCCTACTTTTAGTTATTGATATTAAAAAACTTGTTGCCTACTTTTAGCTTAACTCTTCCCTAAAGTTTACGTTAAAAAGTAGTGACCTTTTAAACCATAAAATTAAATTATATATTTAATTATATATTTAATTATATATTTAATTTATTATAAAAAGAATTATAATAAATTTAAAATTTAATAGCAAAAATATAAATTAAAATAATTTAAAAATAAAATGCCAGTAGTAGAATACAAGTTTTAAACGTAGAATTCTAAGGACCAATTAAACAAAATTATAAATTATTATTAGAAAAAATTATTACTTAAAAAACTAAATTGCAATAATATTTACCCCCTTGTAAAGAAACTCCACCTTATAAACGAAAAAACAAAACTAATATTAAACTGTAATATATTCCCAGAATATTTATAAAACTCTAATAAACATATTTTCTTACTTGTTAATAAAATTTAGCAAATAAATTTAATAAAACTTTCTTACCAGCCTTAAACAAAATATAGAAAAAAAAAAACTATGTAAATATTGTTAAAATTCTTTAAACATAAATAAAAAAAAAATTAACAATTCATATAAAACTTTATCTTAATTAAACCAACTAATAATGTATAGTTAATTTTAACAAATAAATTTAACGAAAAAAAAAAATACTACATAAAAAAAACCTTTGTGATCCATTAAAAAGAAAATAAATTTAATAACAAATTTAAATTTCTTCTCTTCCAAAAATTATTTTAAACGAAAAAAAAATACTATTTTTGAAAATTTAATTAAACTATTAATTAAATTAAATTAAAAAAATAATTAATTTAAATAACTATAATTTAAACTAAAAAAAAATAAATTAAAATCTTAAGTAAACTTAATAAAATAAAAAAAATTATTTAAAATTTAATTATAATTATAAAAATGAGTTAGTAATTAAAATTATTATTAAAAAAATAAATTAAAAAGTATAAAAAATATTATAAAGAAGAAAATAAACTATAAAAATAATACAAATATTAAGTTAAACATTTATTAGAGCATTTAATGAAACGGAATTATATTAAAAAATATTAGAAAATTATTTAAAAAAATACCACAATAAAAGATCTAATAAAAATAAAATTATAAGAGAATTAAATAAAAAATTAATAAAGAGAATTGTAATTAAAGAAAATATGAAATAAATTATTTAAAACAAAAAAGTAATTCCAAAAAAATATTGTTTTATTTCACTTAAATTATACCCCCAAGGGGTACGTTAGCTATTTTCAGTAAATTGAAATACAGTTTCACTATTTTGAAAGTTAATTTCTACAATATTAAATAGAAAAACATCAGCAAAGATTAAATTAAAATAAATAACGAAACGAAGGTCAAGTCCAACCATATGATTCCCTACACCAGCATGTATGTGCATCAAAATTCGTGTACGGGTCATATATTGGACCTGTGGCCAATTGTGGATCGATACTTTTACTAAGTGTAAAATAAAATATGCAAATACGGAATATTACGTTAACCCTAACATTTATATGAAATTATGCGCTTTAGGGTGATACCCAAAAGTGGGTTTATATGAGAACTATTATATATTATTCGGCACAAAGATTGACACTAATACAAAACTTCTTTGCAACGAATTTCATTAAAATATTGATACATGCAAGGCATTTATGTTCGTTAAACCTTTATTCCGGAAGACATTTGTACGGTGAAATAATGGACAGATCATAACCAATTTTAATAGGCTTCGTTCTTGTAACAAAATAATTATTCTTGCTAAATTTCACCGAAATATCTTTAAAATTATGAACTGTACTTTTTTCAAAAGCCAGCCGACCAGACGGACATCGTTAAATCGACTCAGTAAGTGATTCTGAATCGTTTGGTATACTTTAAGGTGGGGGTCCGAAAATTGTTTGCTGTGCGTTACAAACATCAGCATAAATGCATAATATGGTGGTTTTGGGTATAAAAAATGATTTGGAACTTTTTTTTGATCTTGTAATAATTTAGCAAAAGGGATCGCTCATACAGAGTCGATTTAAATTCTCAAAAGACTCAGTGTAGTAAGTATAAATACACAACAAGGCTCTTGTTGTTTTAAAGATGAAAATAAACTAAATAGATTTTTAAAGTGACAAAAGAACCTTTCATTACCTAAGAATTTTGAAACCGTAATTTTTAGATTGTAATACCAGATCTAATAGTAAACGGCTTACAATTCCCAGGTGTAGATCGGTGCATTAAATTTCTCGATCACATGCAATATAAAATAAAAGATATTAATGGTGGTTCCTGATGATCACACTTTGTGATAAAAGCGGTTGAAGAGTCCGTCTATACATTAAGGTTAAATGGGCCGAAAATTATGATTAATTCAGAAAAAAGTGATGTCAATACTTTACTGATCAAATTTTATTTTTAAGTAATGCATTTTTAGAATTATAAGTTTTTTTGGCAGATTGGTAAAGTCCGTCCGTCTATACAATGGGTTTAAATTGCTCGAAAATGGCGCTTATTTCAGAAAAAAGTGATCAGTATTTTAATGACCACGTTTTATTATTTCATTTATTAGCAAGTACTTAAGTAAAAAAAATGCATTTTTAGAATTTAAAATTTTTGTTTAGCTAAATAGTAAGGTCTGTCCGTCTATACATTGGGGTTAAGTGGGTCGAAAATGGCGCTTAATTCAGGAAAGGTGATATCAATATTTTAATATTTACATTTGGTTTTTATATTGATCGAAAAGTAAGTGTGTGTAAAATCCTGTTTCCAAATTTAAAATTTTACTGTCCTCTGCTACGTCTATGTGAAATTTCATCCAAGCAGCTGATTAGAAGTTACAGTTTTATTTCCAAAAATATTCGATTCTGCTCCACTATGTCTTCGATCATGTAAAATTTATCGTTCACATCGTACTCTGTTGTTTTATTGGTATTAAAGATGTTGTTAGGAATAAACTGTTACTTGTAATCCAAAGAATTTGAAGTCAAATGTCTACAACAAATTAGCGCCAGGGCACAAACCCAATTATATTTATACAGACAAAACACGAACGTTAACGAAACACTCAGGCCCCCTAGAAGTTAATTTTCTCTCAGTATGAACTCCAGACAGATTTTGCTAACAATCCAGATTCTAAAGACTAATTTTCCTATTCAACCAAGTCATTAAGATTTTGTGCTCTTAAATGGAAGTCTGTGACGTTTATTAAGGTTGCTTTTAAGAAGCTATAAATATTCTCCACTGACCTGATAATATCAAATCAAAAAGTATAGTGCAGTCAAATCTAATGATCTTAATAACAATTTTCATCGCCATCAGTAGAATGAGCATAGCCTCAAATAGTCCATGTAAAATATTCATTGCAGAGTTAACTATGTGGAATATAGCATCGTCTTACTGTCAGTTCAAATTTGTAAAGATCCAGAAGCAAAGCTAAATTCACCAGTTCTAACTATCAGATCACACAGTCGCATAGGCATCTGAATCTTTTAATATTTTTTTCTTTTTATTTCATTTTACTTTTTATGGATAAAGGTAAAATTAAAATTTATATTCTAAAACTTTTTAATAATAATATTAATAGTAATAATACATTTAATAAAGAAATACTTTTTAAATTAACAATAATACATTTTTAATTAATATATAATATAAAATCTCTTTTAAATTAGGAATCGTACTCAAAACATTTTTTTCTTTTTATTTCATTTTATTTTTAATTAAAGGTAGAATTCTTAGAAATACTCTAGAAAATATTTTTAGAAATCATTAACATTTAAAATTAAAGCATATACCTATTAGAAAAATTTAATTTAAACTTATGTTGGTAATTTTCCTTTATAAAGTCTTTTAAACTCCCCTTTGTTACCCCCTGCCACCTTAAAGTTTATAAATAAAAATAAATCTTTTTTTAAATGTCATTATTATTACTTTCCTTTGACATATTACAATGTTCGCACAGTTATGAAAAAAAAAACGCAGAAAAAAATTATTTTTAATTGACATTTTTCATACATTTTGTACATGACAATACACTTTAGCATAGACAGCCAGTCATAAGTAATAATGAATAAGAAAAAAAAAAACAACGAACATTATAAAAATGTCAGCCTTATTTAAATGGTTTTAAATAAAATTGTCGCAGCTTTAACATTATATATATTTTAAATTATAATGAGTAAAATTTAAAAATATGAAAGGCGTTATTTGCATTAACAGGGGGAAAAATCATGCGTAGTCTGAATTGCTTGCTAAATCCTGTTAAAATCAGGGACAAAAAATAAATGTTATTTTTTAATTTTTAAATGTCGGAAACTGATTCAAATACATCATTCTTCATAAAGTGATATTCTTTTTTATTTTTTATTTAATTTTTTTTTTTTCATATAAAAAACTGTTACGGTCACTGGATAAATACACCAGAGGTGAGTAGTATATAAGAGGTAAAATAATGGTTGGTGTCTTAGCTAAATACTCATGAGGTGGAAAAATGCTATACAGGGTTGTATGCAAAAGTATTTAAGTAAAATTTGTCTGTAACATGGCACAAGTATTATAAGGTATAATATGCAAAACGGCAACAACTACAACAAAGCAAAACTCTGTCAGTGTAACACAACGTCAAAAACAACTGATTTTTGTTTGTAAACATTTTATTGTGCTTCTTGCTTTATTATATTTTTCGTTCTGAAAATTTAAATATATTTGAGAAAAATAAATAAAAAGTTGTGTATTTTACAACTTATATTCGTCTTTTTAGTGGCAGTTTATATTTGTAACGCAATTTTAATCATTAAACATTTCAAGTTACTTCGAATTATAAAAGCTCTCAAATGCGCAATTATATAAAATATTAATATGTTTGTATAAAACTTGTATGTTATGTTTTACTTCTTTTTGCTTTTTATAACACAAAACACACGAAATGTAACTAAAAATAGTTTTTAATAACAACACAAATATATTTTAGTATTATAACACAGGAATTGTATTATAAACTTATTTACTTTTCTTGGAAACAAACATATGTAAACAAATTTTGACAATATAGTCTGCTTTGAAACAACGAGCAAAAAATAATCAGCTGATCTTATAAGGTTACCTTATTTAAAATTGTTATACCATGGTCTGTAAGTAGAGCTATATTGCAATGACAAGATATGTAATTAACCTTAAAAAGCGCTAAGAGTCACAAATATGGTATTAGAAACATTTAACCCAATTAAAATAAGAAGCGATTTTTTATAAGAAAAATTCAAATTTTAAATATAAATAAAATTAAAATATAAATAAGCCCTCCAAAAAAAGGAGTTCAATTTGTGATCACTCGTATTTCTGTATGTAGAAACTCTATAAAGGTTTGAAATTAAAGCTATTTTTTTTTTTTTTTCTTGAACTAAAATTAATTTTGAACTCTATATTTTAAACTACAATTCAATTAAATTTTATTGAGACTCAAAAATACAGTTTACAAAAGTTAACATTATAAATATAAACATAAAACTATAATATATTGTTTTAATAAACATTTAAGATGTTATTGTATAGAATAACGCTACATGCTTACAAGTTTAACAAGAATGTTAAACTTATGTGTACTCAAAAACGTAAATGTTACGTAGCAACCTAATCAAATTAGGTTGCGCTACGTTTTTACGTGACAGCTGTAACAACAGTGTTGACAGCTTTTTATTTCATTATACTAAATCTGCGTAAAAAATCGCTGTAAAAGGTTTATCAATTGGACAATTAGTTTTGCTGTTTTCTTCAGTAAAAAATTGTTGAAATAATTTAAATAAGACGTAGATTCGAATATTTAATTTAAAGTTCAAAATTTTTGTCATAAAAGCACAAATTTCGTTTTGTATACAAATCGCTGAAATACAAACCAATAAATTTACCGATTTTCAATTTGAATTTTATCCACTGGAAATATGTGTAATTGACATCACCGATGTTCATGTGTACAAAACAACAACAAAGTATTGGCTAAATTTACGTTTTTACAGTAATCATTCACTTACGTTTCCCTTTACATTTACGTTTTTACATTTACGGTAGAGTAATGGAGCCTTTAACCATCCACTTAGGTTCCGTTTACATTTACGTTTTTACATTTACAATAGAGTAACGGAGCCTTTAGGCATTGATTGAAAATCTTAACTAAAAACTCTATGGCGGAGGGGTAGCGTTTTAATCAAAAAGTTTGATATGTTATGCATTTACGGTAGTAAAAAGGTGAGTGTCAGATGGATTTAAAGTTCCAAAGGAACTGGTAAACTGACAATATATTTCAGGGCAATAAGGTTATGAATGAATTTACATTGAAATATCATGATTATTTGAACCATCAGGAGTTGTATGTTTATATACATCCGCAAAATAGTGTTTAAACTATCCAACTTTGTCAACATCTTCCTGATATATAACATCATTTTATCGTTCATTTTATCGTTTTATCGCTCACTTTATCGTTCACTTTAGTTTATCTTACCTTTAACTATCTGATACCTTATAGGTAGGTTATAATAACGGCTCTTAGACTTTCTGTTACCAATAAGCTTATTGACTTCTTTAAATGCCTTTAGGCCTGGTTTTATATTCTCAATTTTTATTTTAAACTCTTCTGCCTGATGCCTTTCTACTTGTTCCTTAATAATAGTTTTCAAAAGTTGAATTTGGCCACTTAATGCGCGATATTCGTCAAAAGTTCTATTACCATATATATGAAATATTTTTTTTAAATTTCTCTGCTATTAGTATTTAACCTTAAAGTTTCTTTATTCTCTCTGGTAGTATAAATCACTTGTTCTTCATTTGAATGGTCTTTGAATGTTTTTCTATTTCCATATTAATACAATTTTTAAATTTAGTAATATGTTCATCAAGATGGACGGGAGATATGTCCCTGCTAAATGGACTATCTAAGCTTGCTAAGTCAAGATCAACGTCTTTACTAAATTCATCCCATCATGTATCTTCGAAAGATTTAAACAATTTTGGTGTTGAAATTTGAAACTAATTTGAGAATATTTTTGTTTGTCCATTTAAGGGTTAATTGATCATATGTGCTCGCCAAGTACTTATCAGAAAATCAAAACAAACAATGATCTACAATTCATTCAAGCAAGTTTTTCTATAAATTTCTTACAAAAATGTTAACAGAACTAAATGACGATTGTCTGCTTCATATTTTTCAACTATTACCACTGAAAGATCAACTACATTTAACAGAAGTTTGTGAACGTTTCCAATATCTTATAGTCCATTATATTTGGTCAAAGCAATATACCGAACTTCATTCACAAATGCGCTGCTTACAACCTTTAACGCTGCAAGAATATAAGAAATTCTTTCGTTTAAACCAAGAAAATATACGCAAATTAAAAGTACAAGATGTTAATAACTTTGCTTATGTCTACAATTCCCTACGGATAAATGAACGTCCAGATTACTTCTTTTATTTTGGTTTAAAAATGCCAAATCTAAAAGAGTTATATTGTCCAGAGGCTAGAGTACATGATGGTCATATAGAACAATTAAGTAGAAATTGTCCAATGTTGGAAGAATTACGTTTGGGGCGCTCATTAATATCGGGCAAATATCTTGATGATATGAAACGATTAAAAACAATAGGAATTGGCAAAAAGCTACTACAAATGCCGTTATGTCAATATGAGTATGAATAGATTATACTTTATTAAAACACACATTCCCCAGTAAACATTTTGTGAATAACAGCTGCTAGAATTCCCAGCAATTGAAAGAAAAAATACGTGGATGTTTCTCATGCGGTGCGAGTAAAGACAGAGTGGTGGAAAAGAAAAAAAAAAAAATATATATATATATATATATATATATATATATATATATATATATATATATATATATATATATATATATATATATATATATATATATATATATATATATATATATATATATATATATATATATATATATATATATATATATATATATTAATTTGTATATAATATTTGAAATGTGATATGTAAAGTTTAAACCCAATAAACCAAACGATATTATAACGATATCGAAACGATATTATCTAGATGATAAAAATTATCACTAGTGACAATCGTTTTCGAATCTAAAACGATAGTTTTTACGGACTAAAGTGTACCTTTCCTTATGATATCGTTTTTCCATAAAATTATGATATCGTTTTCGATATCGTTATTTCCAAAAATAACGATAGTAAAATCGTTATGAGCCAAATTTCTTTCTGAATGCCATTTAATACCAAAAAATATGATTATTTTCATTTAAATATTCTAAATATGATTATAAAGTACCATAATCAGCTAAAATAAGATTAAAATCTGAAATAAAAAACAAAAACATAAAAATCATCATACATGACATATTTTATGCAAATATTATCAATAATATTTGCAAGCATGATTATTCCTTAGGGACATACATATTTCTGCAATTACATACCTAAACAACATGGTTTTACCACTAATAATCTGTAAACTATTGACTTTTTTGTGTTTGATTCCCAGCTTGTTTTTGTTTGTTGAAAAATTTTTATTTTTATTTGAAGTTTTTTCCAAATGTTTATTTTTTTATTTTATTGGAAAGAAATATTTCGAAATTTCAATATCATAATAATATCGTTTTCTTCAATACAATATTATATTATAATCGGCAGCTAATATGATATCGTTTCCGCTATCATATCGTTCTATGGTTTATTGGGAAACGAAAATTCCATAATAAATTTTAAGTAGTTTTTTAAGTAAATTTAAACAATTAATTTTTTTTAAGCTCTAAACTTATTCCAAAAGTATATAAAATATAAAGGACTACAGACTAATATACAATATAATCTTTTTAGTTTTATGTATAGTCTAGTCCAGGGGTTCTCACAAGACCTCGCTTCGCGACCCCCTTTTGACATTGTAATGGAAGCGCGACCCACTACAACTAAAGTAATAAAGTAATTTTAAAAAATAATATTAATAATTTTTACATTGTTTTCCTTTAATATTAAGAGACTTTTTCGTATAATATATCTAATATTCTCTGCGTCCACAAAAGATCGAATCTCAGTTTTGAGGGACAAAAGAGTAAAAAAGATATTTTTACATAATTTGTTTAATATTTTTAGGGCTTCGGAGCCAACAAGCGGATATACTTTGCTATATTTCAACTATTTAAGATGCTTTTAAATCTGTTGATTCAAAATTAAATTCAACGAACTTCAACTCTTTTTTAAAATGAACCTGGTGCTTTCTTAATACTAACATTGATAGTACTTTCTGTTTTTAAATTATAAAGTTGCTTAAGCAATTTTTCTTCATATAGCCGGGAAACTTATCGATGAATAAAATTTGTGTGTACTAAAAAAAATTGTAAAAAAAGATAAAATAAAAGTAGAATTTCATGTGAAAAAACTACAGTTTCATCAAATTTAAGTGAACTACATATTTATCTTTTTAATTAATTGTTTTCCCTGCCACGTCGTAAAGTTTTCTTTATACTGCGTCATTGGACAGAAGTGTCCCATAGACAAACATTTTGTAGGAAGATTAAAAAATTTTTAAAATTGCATTGTAGTAATAAGTACTATTGACAATATATATTTCTAAATTTGTCCAAAAAAATTTTTCATCAAGTGTCTTAAATCGTCTTCTAGCGAAACAAAATCCCACAAAAAAAAAATTAAAAATATTTTTTTCCATAACCAGCATAAAATTACGAATTTTTTTTTATACCTATTTCGATTAAACAATTTTTTTGACTAATATGTATAGGACCCATGACCCAAGCAAATTTTTACGCACCGTTCGGGGGGTGTTCCTATATCGACACTCTTTTGGTTTGATTATAGTTGTCTTTTTGAAGCATATTTTCAATTAAAGGTTTCTTCATTACTAGTTTCTAAAAAGAATTAATTTTAGAAAAAACTTTACGCTTGTCTTATTTGGATATATTTTGTAAAAAGATGTATTTCCATTTTTAAATAGTTTCATGTTTTTATTGGAATATTCATTTTAACATGTAAATAATAATTATATTAAAAAATTGTATGTTTAAGAATATGTTTCAGGAACTCTTCGCGACCCCCCACGAATGTCTTTACGGACCCCTTGTGGGTCGCGGACCCCCATTTGAGAACCGTTGGTCTAGTCTATAGTCTGCACTATAGTTAATTTCTATAGAACATATAGTCTAAGATCTAGCCCTGCTTATAGTCTGAAAATAATTTTTATCAAAAAAATGTTTCAAAAATTATAATTTAACTTAAGTATTTAAAACTTATATACAAAATTCCCTTTTCATAATAATATTTCAAAAAATTGTCTCCTTTTGTAATCTAATTTAATCTACCCCTCTGTTCCTTTTTAAATAATAGTTTCAATTTCTTTAAAACTAATCTATTTACTAGAAAACTTTCCTTCAATCAAAGTCTTATTATTAACACACATTCTTTGTTACTTTCTTCCTCATTTAAATCAATAACAGTGTATTTGTATATAATGAAAAATATTAACAAAATAATTAAAAATTCAAAATGTTTATTAAATATTTAATTGAGTTAAGGAAAATTAGGTATTTATGTTACATTACATACAAGTTATAGAGATACGTTAAAAGTGTATACGAAAGAAATAGAAAATGATTTGCAATTTTTTATTTGTTTCAAATAAATAAAAATAGTTTTAAAATAGAAATTGAAGTAGAAAGTCGATTGATGGGTGTTTCGTTAAAGAAGAAAATAAAAAAATTTCGTTTAAATTTATATAATTACGGGAAAATTTTAATGAAATCAAAACTTTTTAAATATATGAAATATTGAAAGAAACACAATATAAACGTTAAAATATGTAATTAAAATAATTAAATTGTAGAAGTGATCATAAAATGATTGTAAAATATGAATGTGATTCTATAAATAAAATTCGAAATATTAGTTCAGGGATCGGAAAACTATAAGAAATGATGTGTGTGCAGATAAGTAAATATCCGAACTAAATATGTCTATGATATAAAGTTCTTCATAACGATAATATAATAATGTAACGTGATATTTAAATACCCTATATTTAACATAAAAAGAAGTACTTAAGTAGATTTTAATGAAGTATTTAAGTAATAAATTTACAATAATATATTTCATTGCGATTTTTTTTTTTTTTACTTATTAACTCACTTTTTTGTCTATTATCTAATTCATATTGAAAGTAAAGATAAATATACGAAATATAAATTTATTTTTGTAATTTTTTTTAACAAATTCACCTTATATTAAACTCTTTGAATATAAGGCGTATTGGCATTAGAGTTTTTAATTTCCTGACCTTTTTCAACACCCGGGAATCGGGATTTTATTTTAGGCATTCCCGGAAAAATACAATATTGTTCAAAAAGTATCAAAACTTAGCACAAAAAAATATATTTTTTATATAATTTGCACGTAAATATGTATATGAATATATTTCTCAATTAAAAATATACGTTTGTACTAGAAGAATTTCCAATAAATACTTCTGTTGGATAATTAATAAATTTAATATTTTCAAACCCCACAAATATATTTCCGAGTACTCGGATTTGTAATCAATTTGTACATTATTTCTGGTTGCTTAGGATTTGTTTTGTATAGAAAAATATTGATTTGGATTGTGAGAAAATTGTAAATTTTTTTAAACTCTTGTTTACATTATACTTATCTGAGACAAGGAACAAGAAATACGTAAAATTATATGCCATACATTTATTGATTTGTCTAATTTATCTCTTGATTTTATGTAGAGAATTTCTTTAGATCTCCCTTATTTCTTTAAATATCCCTTAATTATTTTCATACACATTTTTGAAAATTAACAAAATTATGTATAGAAATATTTTCGAAGCGAGATGAAACAAGATGAAATTTAAAACAACTAATGAATTAAGTGCATTATTAATAAATTTATTTTTTTTAATATACTATAATAGAAACAAACTTTGATATTCGACAAATTTTGGTCTTAAAGTCAGTAATGCATTGGCAAAGTTTTCTAAGATAAAGATTTCCATGCTGTCAAACAAATTCGGATTTTTCCAACATTTAGGAAGTGTTCTAGTATTTATATTTATGTCACAAAATAAAGTTTCTTGGGTTGAAAGAAAATCTAGCTTGAAGAGGTATAATGCAAGCAAGAAGTTGAAGCAATTCATTCATAAAAAATGGTTCTATTAACACAGAAATATACGTAAATGTGTATCTTTGGAAAAGATACTCATTCACTTTATTTTACTAAGAAAATACAGTGTATCCGCTTTTTTCTGTCCTCATCTCATTACAGCAACAAAACAATAGAGTGGTAGCAAAGAAGTTATTAAGGCTCAACTACATAGAATACTTTCGCTTCAATTGCGACTGACAGCTACGCAACACATAAATGATATTAACCCAGTCGTTGCATTATTTTGTTATTAAAATTATATATAATAAAATATAAAGAAGTAAAAATTCTATTATGTTCTCAGTTGAAATAATGAATTGCACTTTAAAATTTCCGACTCAATAAAAAAAATATAAAATAAGAATAAAACAACCTTCAAAATATATTTACGTACTTCGGCACTTCAAAGTTGAACATTTTTCATCTTTGAAGTACTTCACGCAGAAGTTTGGCGTACTGATTTGGCTCCGCTCAATATAAATGCATGTATTTAACTTAGCTGTCAGTCGCAGTTGAAGCGAAAGTATTCTATGTAGTTGAGCCTTTAGTGTTTGTACCGAAAGAAGCTTATTCAGCAAATTGTCCGGAACTCCGTGTAATTGAAACATATTAGGCTCTACTAAAAAGTAATTTAAAGTACATTAAAAGCAGCATAAGATTAAACAGATTTCAAAAAAGTGACCGAAACGCAATAAAACCTTTAATTGAAAGAATTCTGAATAAGATCAGATATTTCCTTAAACACCAGCAGAAAATAATTTATTATTTTATGTTTAGAACTTGAACATAACAGTCATTAATAAAAATATAATTTAAGAAAAATTCGCCCATTGGTTTAGTTCCTAAAAGCATATTTGTATAAGTGGATTCCTAAATTGTATTTTATTTGTGGATTCGTGAATTGTAATTTATTTTCTGATTCCTAAATTATATCGTTTATTGCTTATGTGTTGTTTTCTCTATCACAAGCGTGTTGAATTCATATAGAACTGAAATATGAGAAGAAACGTTGACGTACGAAAGAGACCTTCTTTGCGTTATTTGTAAAAATTTTAAAGTCTTTATTTTTCGCGAGATTTTTCTCTCTACACATTTTATAAATAGAAAATTATTAAAACTATATTATAATACATATTCTATTTTGTATATTTAAGTAAATCTAAAAGATATGATTACCAATATTGCATTTATCTTATCAATATCATATTTTGATTCCTTTATAAAAAAATCCTCTATATTTAAAATATTAAAGTGGTTTTGAATTCAAACTATCTATAGGGATGTTGTTTACCTTTAGGTTTTAATAACTTCACCTTATTCTAAAGTAATCGATTTTTGTTACTGAAAAACCCAATTAATTAATCCCAGAAAAAATTTCATAAGAAATTTTTGGCTACCCTAAAAACTGCACTATCAATCGACATAATTTGACATTAACTAGAAGCAAATTGGTTTGTATTAAAATTGTCTTTAAAAATAATTAAATTTATTAAAAATTAATTTTGATTAATGTAATACATCTTCAACAATTAGTTTATTAACAATTTCTTTATTTCTTTTCATTATTAACTAAGGAAAATATAAAAACAAACACTTACTGTCGGCTTGCTCTATTCAGTTGTTGATGTTTGCCATATTTTATTGTTATTTTTAATTGATTTACAATTGTAACACTTTTTAATTAAATTATTATAACAAAGAATGCTCTTTCTTTATAATTTTTAGGAAATTATTAAATTTTCACTCGCGCCCGTCTAAAATTCTAATATTCACTTGCTTTTGTAACGTTTGCTAAAATAAAACTATTTTGTTGTTGTTTTTAATTGATTAACGATTTTAACACTTTTTAATAAATTTATTATAATAAAAAACGCTTTTTCTTTATATTTGTTTATGAAATAATTAAATTAAAACTCGCCCCACCTAAAATTCTGATATTCACTGGCTTTTTGAACGCTTGCTAAAACAAAACTGACAATTAGAAAAACGTTACAAAAGGAAATAAAAATATTTGCATAGCTGCATTTAAGGGCAGTAGTATTTAAGGGGGTTTTACACTATAATACTTTGTATTATTACCAAAAATATTTTTTAAATTATTACAGTGTAAATATCTCCAATACCTTGTACGTTGAAATCTTGAAATGTTTGACACGTAATTGCATATCTTGAAGCAAAATGAAACTCTGGTATTAATATAAAGTATTATAGTGTAAAACCACCTTTATATCTTTTTTTTAATTATAAAAATCAGGGACCGTAATCAACAAATAATCATTATTTTTTGATTTTTATTTTTTCGCTCAACTTTTATACTATGTTCATATATACGTGTTTTTTAAAAAACCATTGGTTTTATCATTAAACACGCCTAAAAAACATCTCATTTTGAAATGTTTAATTATTAAACACACAAGAAACATGTATGGAAATTAATACAGGGAAGAAAATTTTAGTATTTTTAGTACATTGGAATTTTTTGAACATACCCAAAGTCAAAAGTGACAAAACATTTTAAAATATAAATTATAAAAAATTAAATAAAATTTATGTTTGTGTTAAGGAACACACTTTTAAGTGTATAGTTTCGTGAAGTAAAAGGTGTCCGAGTGTATAATTTGTGTTTAATTTTAAATTACAAAAATTTAATTAATTAAACTAATAAAAATTTAAGATTTATTAAACAAATATTATTTCTGAAAATTCTATTTATTTATTTAATGAAATTTTATATTTAAATTATGCTTTGATTAAAAAATAATTGAAACTTTAAATTTTTGTTTATTAAATTCTGATTTATATAATTTTAATTCATAAAAAGCGGCTTTAAAATAACGTTTACTTTTTACTTTTACAAATTTCACTACCTTTTGTATGATTACTTAAAACAGAGTTGCATTTTTATGTAGTATTTCCACTTTACAACTGGGTTGTTCTCTATGGTGTCTGAAAAAAGAACAAGCAATATACAACCAGAGATCTGCGCCGACCGGCTTTAAGCCGGCTGAGTCGAGCCGCCGGAGGTTTTTCAACTTGAAATCGGTTTATGATATATACATCAAACGATATCTAATAAAAAATTATTATACCCATATTCCGTTATATTTCGAAAAAGGTTAATATAAACGAAAAAAGGATATTTCGTTAAATTTGTTAGCAAAGTTTTACTTCTTATTTCTACGTAATTTTTTATTTTTAATAAAATTATAATTTTATCCCTGGTATTACCTTTTTTTTATAAAAAAAATTAAAAAAAGGGTATATTTATTTATTTATTTATTTATTTATTTATTTTTCTTTAGCTATCGTTTGATGTATCAATCAAATAAGATTTGTTGTAAGATCATCGAAGTAAATGGCCGTGTAGCACCCTGTTTCAATCATCGTAATATTTGGTAAATATGTTCTAAATGGCATCGCCTTTCAAAATTTATAAAGTAGCATTTCCTCTAATTTTGTAACTAACTGTCAGCTATTATTTTTTGATTATGAATGCATATTATGTCGATTAATATCGTAAAAACTAATAAAATAGTTTAAAACATTATACTGCTTTTTTAAACCCAAAGTTTACCCATTTTGGAAAATGAGTATACATTTTCTAAGAAATAACTCCTCTAGCAAAAAACTGGCAGCGATTCTCTTTTTTTGAAAACACTGTGCTCGAAAATTAGTCTTAATTTTCTTCTAACAAGATGGGCACCCATTGGTCGAAAATATTAATATCGTCCTTAGGTTTTTTAGGTGAACTGATAAGATGAAGTCGATCTGTTATCTTTAGTACTTTACAACATGGCTTTATACAGTCTTCAGCATGCCTTATCTATTTGATATAGAAAATAGAGCTTTCTCAGAACATTTGTCGGCACCCATAGCACCCAGGTGCAGAGAGTATTCGCTCTTTTCACATATACAACATGAACGTAAACAGAAAACGTAAAAATTCGAAATAAGCAGATAATAAACAGCACAACAAACATCTTAAGAAAATTTAAATTTTCAATTTCAGTTCTATACAGATCAGCCAATGGATTTGTATGTCTTTCCTTTGTGCCTATTAGTGGTCTAGAACCTTATGATTTGAAAAACACTTCCAATGGTCAACACTTGTAATCAATTTTATTGAAATCAGAGATGTCAAATCCGATTGCTGTCCATTTTGACATGGAATCACTCACTTCGAAACACTAGAACTACAATAAATACAAAAATTTATTTATGTTATAAATCTTTTAGGAAATGCTTATAAATTATGTTCAAACAAACGGTCTTCATCTCCCTTTACATCTAAGGGGACGTGGGCCCACATTTGGGAACCAATGTGCTCTATAAGACGATGCGAAAACAAGGAAATAAAAAGCTGTTAAGTTCACCTTTCAGCCGATATTGAGCCGTCGTCGAAAATTTTTAGAAAAGCCGTCGCCGCCGTTATAATCGTTCGGCGCAGGTCTCTGTATACAACAACATGAATGAACGACATACTAAAAAGAAAACAACAACGTAAAACAAGTAGAAAAGAAATAAACTAAAAAAAAGCTGGTGAGAAATAAAAGAAGTTTGTTTTGTGAAAAACAGCTCAGTCGGTGTTTTAAATTTTCACAGAATATAACAAAACAAACTTGACATAAACTAAATTTTAGTTATTCATATAAATGAAGGATTTTTTGTGTTTATTTAACTGAAAAATAAAACTCAAAGTTTAAAATTAAACTAAATGCAAAGTTAACATACGCGGCGCGTGAGAACTGACAGCTGCTAAAGTGACATTTGTGTGTGAATTTTGTTTTTTCGGTGTTTTTGTTCTTGTAATTCAAAGCAAAAAAGAAAAAAAAAAAAAAAATAGAGAATGTGTGGTATGGTTGTTGTTATTTTTATAATTTCCTCTTGTTTTTAAAACATTTATAGTGTTGTTGTTGTTTTTGTTAATCTATCGAAAGCGGGAAGTAGAGAAAATTGAAGATAAAAAGGATAAAAACATAAAAATTAACAAAAATTTTAAAAAACCTATCAACACAAAAAATTATTGTTTACCTTTAAAATTACTTTTTTACAATTAATTATAAAATTTTTTTAAACTAACAAGTGCCAATTAAAACAACAAATGCCAATTTTTTAAAAGAAATGTTATAAAGCAAAATAATTCGAACAAATAAAGCAAACTTTAATAAAAATGTTTCCCATGAAATATCTAAACAACACATTAATATCAACATCCGCCTTGTTTTTTGGAAAAATGTTAAATTTTTAAACTAAATGCAGTGTTTTAAGCAACCACAATTTGTAACAGATCCTCAGGATTCTACGCTGAATTTAACACAAAATTATATGCTCTTCGAGAACACTAACATTCCAAATCTTCAGCAACAGCAGCCTCCTAATAATCAGCCCCTTAATCTCAACAACAATAACTGTGATAACTATCATCCACTAACATCTCCTAATAATAACAATTCATCTTCATCACCTGCCGCCACCTCATCGTTCAACTCTAGCCCTCTGTCCCAAATGCCGCATTTTGGTTTAGGCTCTGGGCCCGGCATGGCTAATAATGCTTATGCCCAAACACCACCCAGCCCACCTTTACATCATGCTGTTGGCGGTGGTGGTAATGGTGGTCTAATGCCTCCCAGTCCACCCAATCATCATCAGCAACAACAGGCTCACAATCAACATCAACAGCATCAACAACAACAGCAGCAACATCATCCCCACTTGGCTTTGTTGCCACGCGGTCTTAGTGGTGGTAATCCGGGTGGTGGCGGAGGTGGTTCTATAATGTCTACCGGCCTAAATACCTCCGTCAGTTCGCTTTCATCTGCCACATCATTTCGTCCACATATTGAGGAGAAAAAATTAACCCGCGATGCTATGGAACGTTATATGAGGGAACGTAACGATATGGTTATTGTTATATTGCATGCAAAGGTGAGTTGAAAGATTTTTATTTAAATTGATACTGAATTAAAAGAAAAACTTCCAAGAGTTGACAAATTGTATAAGAAATAATTTTTGTATTAGAGCGAATTTTGAGATTTTTTGTGTTTCAAAAGTAGTCAGATATAAACTTATAAACATAATTATTTAAAAAAATATCAAACAAACAAAAAATATCTTGAAAGGCATTATTATGGACCAATTCATAGTCTCTTATAGTAATAACAAAAATTTTAAACATTTATTTTTGTTAAAGGAAAAAATTTATTTTCTATAAGAAATGTTTGCTAAAAAAAAAAAAAAACAAATAACAAGTGTATTTGCCGAAGTGAATAATCGACTGCATTATTCGTACCAAACTCTTAATATTTTGCTAGGTAGGATTTTGTTGAGAATATTATATTTTCAAACTTGTGTTTTCATAAAAATTAAGCTAACTTTGAATTAGAAGATAAAATGCTCTTCGAAATAGTCATCCCCAGAACTAGTATTGCTTAGGCAGTATCCATTCTATTAAACTGTTCTAGAACTAGTTCTTTAATCAAATTGTTCGAAATTGTTTTCAGTTGAAATGTTGGGGAACGGTTTTAGAAAATGTTTTGTAAATCAATGATTTTGTTTAATGTTTAATATTTTTAACGGCATTCATCTCAGAATCGATTGCATCGATTTCTGTAAACATAACAACAACCACATAGAATAAATTTAGCACAACTTACTTTGCAAAGGTCTAGCAACGTTGGAATTTATGAGGTGAATATCTTTTTTTTTTTTTTTGATATGCAGCTTTTTAATAATCACATTTTTAGGTCGAGTTAAATTGAATTTTTCTAAGCTTGTTAAACAGTTTCAAAAATCCATTGGTACCCAAACAAATTTATTTAGAAAAGATATTAAAACTAACTAGTCCTTAAGCACTACTTTTGAAAAACCATTATTTAAGTGCAATTTAAAATTATCTGTGTTGCATAACTGATATTAAAACAATGGATTCCTTTCTAATGTTACAAAATCAAATACATTATAATAATAACTAAGTTTATTTGTCCTGTTATATTATTTACATGGATATACTAGGATAACACTATCCTAATTATCAAATTGTATAGAAAATATCAAAATAAATTGTCGAATCGAATTTTTCTTTCGTTTTATAAAAAAGTTTTATTTATTACATTCCCAACAAACCAAATGATATCATAATGATATCATTAGGTTATCATTTCGGTGATATAAATCCCGAGAATGATATCATTTATAATTTTAAAATGATATAGGTTGCTTTCTAAAAGGTACACTCGAAAACGATATCATAATTTTTGAAAATAACGATATTAGTAATGATATCGTAAAATTTAAATTTAATCGCGATAATTTAGTAATATATTGCAGAATATATACATACATATCTGCTAAGATTGGGTGAATATATAATATTCTAAATATTTTATCAAAAATTAATAAAATAACCATAACAAACTAAAGTTCATCCTGCTCCAAATCATTTTTTATGTAATACGAAACTTTTGTAATCCGAAGACAATTCCCCTTTAAATCCGGGCTGATATTAGTTTCTTTATTTTATCCTCATTTATTTTTTGCGATTCCACGAAATTTAGCTGTAAAAATATAATTTCCATATTATGCATAACATAAAATATTCTTTTAATAAAAAATATTTTCAATTTAATTTTATTTTCCTGAAAATGTTTGAAGTTTTTTTAAGGAAAAAATAATTTCGATATTTTATCCATGATTTTATCATAAAATTTTAAAATTATGATATCATTAATGATACTGTATCGCATAGAATAGAACTAGAAGTTTTTGTGAGAGCCACCCAGTGTTGTCAGATTAGGGGATTTATCCCCAAATTGGGGATTTATTTTTGGAAAAGGGGATGAAAAATTTGGTTTGGGGATTAGGGGATTTGTTGGGGATATATTTAAAGGCTTGGGGATTTTTTGAAAATTTTTGGGGATTTTTATTTTATTTAAAAAAATTTTTCTCTTTAACTTAAAAACGATAGTAAAAACATAATTTTCGTCTGGATATGTAGTTTTTAGTAAGATAAAATTATATTTATTTCAACAACAGTTCACTGAAGACAATAAAAAGTAACTGTAATAATAAATTGCTACTATAAAGTCTAAAAAATTATCTCCTGAACAAAATAATTATTACGGATTGAAGTTTTTTTTCTGAGTAATTCATGTTCCATTATTGTTATTGTAATAGTAAACAAGAGTTTAAATCAAGGTTGGCAACCGATTCAAAAAGGTAACGTTAATGGTATTTTGAATTATTTCGGTAAGGGTATTTTATATATATATATATTTTTAAAATAATTGGTTCTTAATGATGAAATATATAGTGGAGCCAAGTATTATAAGGTTGGGCTGGAATAAAAATAACACTTTTAAAATTTTATTTAATTAGAAATAATAATATTTCTCAAACTTAAAAATAACGGTATCAGTATTTTAGAGTTATCAGTATTTCGAACTATTTCCTTAGGGGTATTTTAGCGTTATCGGTATTTCGGATGATATCGGTATTTTAAGTTGAATGGTTTTTTTTTTTTTGGCGGTAAGGGTATTTTAGCGGTAACGGTAGCCAACCTTTTTTTAAATAATTTGATCTTCAGTCTTCAATAAGTAATTGTTTAAAAATTAAAGAAAATGCATCAAAAATAATTGAAGCAATGGAATTTTACTAATCATATTTTCATACATTTGAAGAAATAAAAACGTAATTTTCGGTCATTGCATCAACTATAAGTTTATAAATTTCCATAAAATCTTATTTTTTTAAAAATCTCCATGAAATTTTCTTGTTTAATATTGACTATTTGGAAAAAATTTATTAAAGCACAAATAAAAGGAAATGTAGTTTTTAATAATCTCTTAAATTAAGGTATTATTTTAGTAGGGATTTTTGGGGATAATATAAGTAGTTATTTGGGGATTTTTGGGGATGAAAATTCACTATTTGGGGATATGCCTCGAAAAAAATCTGGGAACCCTGGAGCCACCCTATACTAAATTTTCAAAAAATTTACTCATTTTTTTTAAAATACAAAAACAAAATATATGTGACTACATGTATTTTGTTTTTGTATGAATTAGGTTTCTGACAATTGAATTAGGTTTTTTTCTCTTACATAAATATCTAGTTGTTAATCTATGCTGTATCGTTTCTTGGTTTGTTGGCTTGCTACTATTATACATATGTGAATCAATACTTATTTTTATTTTTTCGTAATGTTTATGGTTTAACTAATATTGATGCAATTTTTAAATAATTACAAAATAACAACACCATGTTCATAGTTATCCTTATTTAAAATATTTATAAGATGACCAATTAACCATAATACTAACATTTTTGCGCAATGCGGATGAATTTTTATTTGTAATCTTCCAAAATAATTTACATTCAACGCAGTGATAACATAGGAAAAGCATAATAAAAAATAATGAACGATTAACATTTGTCCTTTTTTGCAACATTGTAACTTAAACTCCTTTACAAAGCACTGTTTCCAAAATTACAATTATTACAGATCTTTCTGTGTAAAACTTCTTCTCAATGGATCTCCATTAATGCTGGATCATGGTTATCTTCTAATTTACAGTTTGTTCTTGCTGGATTGAAAGATTATTTCAATAAATGGAAAATAATGATAAATCCCGAAAAAAACTTAAGCTATTTATTTCTCCAGAAAACAAAAAGACTGCTTTACTTCTCAAAGATCGACTTGAAAGACTGACCTCAAACTTCAACAGAAGATGCTTATCTTTACAACACCATCATATCAATGATCTTTTGTCATCGTAATTTTAACAGTAGTATAGATTGTTTAATTATAATTAATAACTTTAATTATTTGTACATATTAAAATCTAAATTCACAACTAAGCTGAAAAGGGACATAGTTTCTAAACTCTTTACATCTTAAGACAAATTTAAATACCCAGGAAAAATTTTACAACATGTTCTAAAATAATTAGTTCTAGAAATGTTGTAATCAGAACCACTTCAGATTCTTTAATAACATCTTTAGAACTAGTGGTATCACAACCAATTCTGGCACTAGTGAAGTAGAACATTTTGTGATTCTAAATTCGTTTTAAGAAATGTTTTTAAGCACTAATTATGTATGACTCAATTTCAACATTACTTCTGAGAGCAAATTACTGGTTCTGTAATGACTTCCTAGAACTGTTTAAAAAACTTGTATAATAAATGTCAAAACTTCTAAAAAATAAAAAAGAGTATTTACAAAATTAAATGGATTTAAAGTGACCTTTAGGAAATAGCCCATTAGAATAAAAAATAAAAAAACAGGTTCTATAACCGTTCCCTAGTTGTAGAACTAATACATTTTTTCCTGGGTAGAATTCATATTAAATAAACAAATAAATAAAAAATATAAATTTAAATTGTATTTGTACCGAAGTTTAAAAAAGGAGTATATTTAATTGCTGGTACTTTTTTTTTCATGTAAGAAAATAAGTAAAGTTTTGGACAAATTTTCTAGAGAAAATTAATATTTCTTTCTTTAAGTAGCTTTTTGGATTTCTTTGAAGAAATTAAATGGCAATTTATATTTTATCTGTTGAGACTTATTGTTTTTTCTAAATCATTCTATTACATCGAATTTTGACTAAAAATTTTATACAATTTAAGATTCCAGAAATTGTAAATTTTTACTATTGAAATAATCTTTTGTGCTATCTAATTAAAGAGGCAAGAAATATACAATCCGGAGTATTCTTGACGTTTGAAATACATAATACAATTATCACCTATTTCCCTTAAATACCCTAATATATAGGGCAAAGTGTTTTAATGTTTTAAGGGCTTTTGGCAAATCTTATAATATTTTTGAGTAACTTATTGAATTAGTTAGCAAAACTTATTCTAATTACATACAAAGAAAACTTAAAAAATAGTTTTCGTGAGAAAATATGACCATTGCCACAAAATGCATTTTAACCGCATGAACAAATTTTGAATTTTTCTACTTCTTTTTATTCGCTTATAAACTTAATCATAAAATGTAAATTATGTTATAGTTTTGAAAATTTGCTGTCAATTTTATAAAAATTCTTTTGGTTTTACTTTAAGTACAAAACATATTTTTGGTTAGATGTTTTAGTTTAATTATGCAAAATAAAAAGAATTTATGACCAAGATTTCTGCACACAAACTCATAAAAGTAAAGAACAAGAAAAATAAAATAAAAAAGATCCAAGAAAAGTTTGTTATTGTGGTCAAAAGTTGAACGACGACGTCATCATTACTAAATCATAGATGTTATTTTTTATATTATTTTTATTAAAGTTTTGTGTGTTTTTTATATATTTTCTCACTCTGTCACATCCTTCACACCTGAATAACTTTTGCATTAAACAAATTATCATCACCAGGTTGGCGTAGTAGTCAATTGAATAAAATAATAATAAAAACAAAAAACAGCACAAGTGCTTTTTAAATTTAATTAAAGTTGTAATACAATTAAATTCCTAATCATAATTCTGATGTTTTTTTTTTTTTTGTTTTAACTTTTAATTTATTGTTGCAATTATTTGTTAGATTTAGATTTTGAGAAATAGACAAATTGAAAAAAAGAAAATAATAAAAATAAAATTTCTGTGGTTTTAGAGTCTTGTTAGATGTTTGATGATTTGATTTATTTTATTTCTTATTATGTGTTTATTATTTAAGGAAAAAATTTTTTTCTCAAATACAAAAATGTTTAACAACTTTGGTGGTTAAATTTAGTGAGCGCATGCTTAAAAGGTTTTTAATCAGGTGCTTGGCTTGAGGTATGAAACATTTTTTCTAGTTGCTTTAGTCTTGTAAAGAGGGTCACTTGGTCTTATATTTTATTTACACTTCAAAGAACAACGTGAGAGTTTTATGTTGAAAAGGTGTTGTCTTGTGGGGTGATAATTTATTAAGAAAGACCACAAAGAATTTAAGGGAATTTTTGGTCAAGTAGACAAAACAAGTGTATTGGGTTATTTAAGACAATTTTGAGATTAATTTAAAAATACTAATAAACACTTCAATAATTTTATCAATTTTTTTCTCCTCCAGGTCGCCCAAAAATCCTATGGTAATGAAAAACGTTTCTTCTGCCCTCCTCCTTGTATTTATCTCTTTGGCAGTGGTTGGCGTCGTCGTTACGAGGAAATGCTACAAAAGGGAGAAGGCGAACAAGGAGCTCAACTATGTGCCTTTATAGGCATAGGCAGTGCTGATCAAGATATGCAACAACTTGATCTAAATGGCAAACAATATTGTGCTGCCAAAACTCTCTTTATTTCGGATTCTGATAAACGTAAACATTTTATGCTTTCCGTTAAAATGTTCTATGGCAGTGGTCACGATATTGGTGTTTTCAATTCCAAACGCATAAAAGTCATCTCTAAACCCTCTAAGAAAAAACAATCCCTTAAAAATGCCGATCTTTGTATAGCCAGTGGTACTAATGTTGCTCTCTTTAATCGTTTACGTTCTCAAACTGTTTCTACCCGTTACCTGCATGTTGAAAATGGTCATTTTCATGCTTCCTCTACACAATGGGGAGCTTTCACCATACATCTTTTAGATGATAATGAATCAGAATCCGAAGAATTTCAAGTACGAGATGGTTATATACATTATGGTGCCACTGTTAAATTAGTATGTTCGGTAACAGGTATGGCTTTACCTCGTCTTATTATACGTAAAGTGGATAAACAAATGGCTTTATTAGAGGCTGATGATCCGGTTTCACAGCTACATAAATGTGCATTTTATATGAAGGATACAGATCGTATGTATTTGTGTTTATCACAAGAGAAAATCATACAGTTTCAGGCTACTCCCTGTCCGAAAGAACCAAATAAAGAAATGATTAATGATGGTGCCTGTTGGACGATTATATCGACAGATAAGGCGGAATATCAGTTTTATGAAGGCATGGGACCAGTATCGTAAGTGTTTTTGTTAATAAGATTTTAATTTTAAAAATGTTAAAGGAAAAACTTTATCAACTAATGCTTTTTGCTATGAATATTTTTGTAAAGAAACAAAATGAAAGGAAATTGTTTTTAATTTAAAATTTTCTGTTTTTTTCGTTTCAGTTCCCCAGTGACCCCTGTACCCATAGTTAATTCCTTGAATCTCAATGGTGGCGGAGATGTTGCCATGTTAGAATTAAGTGGCGATAATTTTACACCCCATCTACAGGTGTGGTTTGGTGATGTTGAAGCCGAAACCATGTATCGTTGTACCGAAACTTTGCTATGTGTGGTTCCCGAAATTTCACAATTTAGAGGAGAATGGTTGTGGGTAAGTTAAAGTTTCATTAAAGAGTTTTTTAATAAAAATGAATTATAATATGCAATGAGAAAAATGTGTTCAAAATCACATGTAGGTATGAAGGTAGAGAAGGTTAATACAAGTACTCAGATGAGTATCTGTATATTCACTCGCAGACCTATAGGTCCATTGGGAGTGATAAAGTAGAAGTAGTGACAAAAGTATAAAGAGCGAAAAGAAAGATGAGACCAAGACCAAGACCAAGCAAAGGAAAATCTACCGCCCTATTGAGTTCTCTCCAAGCCAACGGCATTCCCTTAGCCATTCTATTCCTGTGTCGAATCCTATCAAGTTTCCGAGATCAATTCTTGATTCGTCAATGAATCTACTGTCTTGCCAAATTTGCCTACTCCGTTGTAGACACGGAACAGTGACAAATAATATACTTTACTGTCTCTATTTCCTCATCATCCTCGCACATTCTACAATTGCATGTCTTTTTCCCTATTAGGCAATGACCTGTCAAAATATCTATCATGGTTTTCAAATTTCCCCTTTTCATGCCTAATAGTAGATTCTATTGGCCATAGGATCCTTGATATTTTGCACTCCGTTCTGCTATTCCTTGCATGATTAGTTCTATCCCGAATCCATTCCCTAATAACCTGAAGTTAAAGACTAGACGGTACCCAGCAGAGTTTCATATGATAATCGCTCATCAATTTTCTAAGAGCCTACCTATAGTCGCTAACTAGAATAGACTTGACAAAGTGTCCATTCAGGCCCCTAAGCGACAACTGGCTATCTACATACAGAGTCACTTCTGCATTCTTCTCAATGTTCCTCGCGTGGCCTTAAGAATACCTAGAATTTCTGCTTGGAACACCCTACAAATATCCGAGATCCTATACGATTCCCTGATGTTCTCCTCATCCATTCATACACCTTCACCGGTGCCTATATCCATTTTGGATCCATCCGTGAATACCGATACTCCACTAAATAGTTTCTCCATGCCTGTCCATTGGTTTCTGTTTGGGATAATGAGTGTAGGAGTTTCCCCGAAATCCATCTATGTGCTCACGTAATCCGTATATCCCGAGGGAGCTAGAGCATGACCTTTGAGACTAATTTCGTTTAGAAGTTTGAAATGTCTTACTCAAATTGATACCATTAAGTCTAAGCAGACTACTTGCAGCCATTCCCATCACATAGATTTACCCTTGTTAAGCATGTTGAGCACCGCTGATGATATAAGTGTCAATTGTTGTCTTCAGATAAAGATAAATCAGTCTCTCTAATGTCTTCAGTAAAAAAAACAGGATGATCGGTGTGAAATCTTTGGGTTATGAGTGACTCGCCTTGCCTTTCTTTAGGTATGAATATGACCTTAACATGTCACGTGTATATAGCAATGAAAATATTAAAACGGTTGAAATAATAACGGAAGAATTTCTTATTCAATATTCAAAACTTAATTTTTAGGACATACTTTTGTATGTTTAATACTAGTATTTCTCTTGAGGTTGCTTATTAACTTAAATATCATATTTATATCCTTCTCCCTTACAGGTCCGTCAACCCACCCAAGTGCCTATATCCTTAGTACGCAATGATGGTATTATCTATGCCACCGGTTTAACATTTACCTATACACCTGAACCGGGACCCAGACCTCACTGTACCCAAGCTGAAGATGTAATGCGTACAAGACTTAATAACAATAATATAACAACTATGAGTAGTAATAATAACAATAATGTGGGTTCGCCTAGTGATGGTTCACAAGGTCTCAATGCAAATCATATGCATCAACAACAACAACAACAGCAGCAACAACAAACCTTACCCTCAATGTCAGAAGTGCAATGGAATACTCATGCGGGTGGATTATCCTGAGTGATGCCTACAATTTTTGTTTGGTATTTAAAATTAATTTTGTAACCTTTGCAACAACAACAAAAACATGAAAACAAAACAAACAAATCAAAGTAACATTAGCTGTATTTTTTTTTTTCGAAATTTATATCTATACATCGAATAAAACATATTGCTCCTAAATAATGGCTTAGACACATACATTTTGTTATAATTTCAAATAATTATGAAGCCATCACAAATTTTGGAATAATTTTTTATTTTCTAATTCATACAATTTTAAAAATTGTATACTACTTAGCAAGTTTGCAAACCACACATTTCCAAGAGTTGGTAACATATTATTTTTAAGGAGCTATAATAACTACTTATAAAATTTTTACTTACTTATATTTGTACTGAAAATTTATATAAATTTCGAAAAAAAAAACGCAGCTATTTTTATTTTATAAAACAAATTCATTAACATTTTTTATATAATTTTATTTTTATTAGCATGATTTAGTTTATTTTTCCCTCCTTTTTTACAAAAAGAAAACTAAAAATTTCAATACTAAACAACTAATTCTTGTCATTTCCATTAAAATTTAAAGAAAATTATGATAAAACCTTTTATACAATTTAAACATTATTTATATTAATTAGTATTATTTAAAAATAGTAATTTTAATAATCTTTTATCATGTAAATAACATTTTAAATGTTTTTCCCCCTCTACATTCTCAGAATTTTTAAACAAATTTTCCCCTTTTTTTAAATATTTTATATAAAAGATCTTTATATACACATTTATATATATAATATAATATATATTAAAACCATATTTAATATAAACTTTATAAATAACTACTAAGTAGTAGTTTATTTTTTTATATTTTTATAGTTTTAATAATTTATATTAAAAAGTAATAATCCTTTAAATAAACTAAAAGAACTTTATATGTTACATATACTGTTTTTGTAGAAATTATTTATATTTATAAGCTCTAAAAAACAAACAAACTCTCTCTTTATTAGTTTATAATAAAATTAAATTAAGTAAACATTATTATCAGAAAAAAAGACAAAAATTAGTTATTAATTGTTTTTAAAATAAACTTTACTATTTAACTATAATTATAAGTATACAAAAATAAAAAAATATTCCACCCTATAAAATCAAACCCACATACACACAAATACAGATGAAATATTGTAAAAATTAAGTTATATAAAAATAAATGAAAGAATTTAATATTTTTTAAAGAAAAATTAAGAAAATGAGTTTTGGTTTTTTTTTAAAGATATCGCAGGATTTCCTTTAAAGTTCTAGCAAGAAAAATAGTAAGTAAAAATGTCATGTATTTAGCAGTCTCTTATTTCCATTAAATTAAACTTAAAAATATTTTTCCAACAATTTTTTTCAAAGCAAAAACAAATGAACTTAAAAATTTTTATATATTGATACAATGATACAACAGAGGTTATAAATTGGGTAACTCCTTCAAACATTTGAACTTTTAACATTTTTAGATTCACAAAGTGTGCTATCATGTCGTATTGTCATAATGTCATAAAATTTTACAAAGGAAAAGCAATAACAATATTTTTTATACATTGAAATATTTTAGAACATATGACAATACGACATGATAGCACACTTTGTGAATCCCCCAAAAATTTAAATTTTACTCTTCAACATTTTACATGTTAGTTTTTTGTATAACATAACGTATGATAAATATTAATTCATAGGTAAGTAGGTCTTAAAAAATTCCCTATAACTTAATACATAAGCGATATTAAAAATTTCAACTGTTTTATATAGGTATTCTTTGGTAGAAGCAGTCAACAATAAAATATATATAGGGATGTAATCTTTTTTAAAATGTTCCAATCATCGTAGGAAGTAGAAATTTAACCAGACTATACAAGGACAAGAGTCAATTCAAAAAAGTGGTTTAGAAGGTAAGTACTTATTAATACCGTATATCCGAATTTCATTTTGTCAACGCACTGTGGGAAATGTGGAAATTATCACAATATATTGTCGAACAAAAAGCTCTCACAGTTCAAAGGGTATATCGTCAGAGTTTTCGAGTTGATTTGGAGGAGTACAGGATCGTAGAGTGTCAGATAGTAGTAGGTGTGCCTCCAAAGTTGGCCATCTCGGGTATGTAATTTTTTTAAAAATCGTGAAAAATTTATTTATGATACGACAGAAAAGGAATTTTACATATATATAGTCCTCATTTTTTAACTCGTTTTTTAACTTGACAGGAATAAAATTCTAAATAATATTGCTGCAAGAATTCGAGCCCTATCCTGCTTTCAACAGACGGACGGACATAGCTAAATCGATTCAGAATCTAACCAGAACCCAGAAAATATATACTTTATGGTGTCTTAAATGATTCCTTCGACATGTTAAACACGGAATGACAAAATCAATATACCCCCCCATCTTTTTGATGGTGGGTATAATAAATTTTATATATGAAAATATGTTTTAGAGATACATATGTATGTATTTTCGAATAGAAACCAATAATCGAAGTTCAGAAGTTGTAATGAACAGTATCTTTGAGATTAATGCTGAAGACTATTCAAATAAGTTTATAGCTTTAGGATTTATTTTTTTTTTTTTAATTTGTAAACTCTAAAGTATAAAATATTTATTAAATACTACTCCATGATCTGTAAATCAAACTGAAGTGAAAATTTTCTAAATTTCATATGTCAAGTATTTTAACAAAACTTAAGCTGAAATGCTCGATTGACGCCTTTTTTCTCCTTAAGTTTTTCTTATTTTATTAATATCTTTTTCATATTTTACTATAATATTTAATCTGAATAAAATTATTTAATGATTTGGTATTCTACTTAATCCTTCGTTTTGAATATTTAAATATACAATAACATCCTATAAGTTTCGTACTAAATAAGAAAAAAATTTGAATTTTAATACTCTGAGGGGAAATAAGTACTTTTTGAAATTTATTTTGATACTGAAAAATATTTTAATTTTCCATCCCTGGTTAAATTAAATTAAGTCGGAACTTTAAAAAAATTTTACATTTTTGGGTATTTTTCCAAACAGGTGGCATTATTTATTTACTGCTAAAATTACTTTTTTCTTTTTTTAATGTTTTCAAAAGAAATGCGTGGATGCCAATCCCGAAATCCCGATGGCAAAAATCCCGGGATTTTTCGGGATTACAAAATCCTGAATCCCGAATTGGACGAAAAAATACCGGGATTTCATTTTCAGTATTTATTGACATAAATACAATCCAAAAAATTAACTCAAGGCAATACAAAACATTGAAATATTTACAGAAAATTTTCAAAAATATATTAAAAATCGATTACGTAGATAAGAACATTATAGGTCTGTTTGTTTGTATGCTATTCTTACTAGTTTTACTATTTTTGTAGTAAACATTTCAAGAGAAAATAATTTTCTCTTTTGCTATATTTTACTTGAATATTTTGTACCATAGATTAACAACTAGATATTTATGTGAGAGAAAAAAACCTAATTCAATTGTCAAAAACCTAATTCATACAAAAACAAAATACATGTAGTCACATATATTTTGTTTTTGTGTTTTCAAAAATATGAGTAAATTTTTTGAAAATTTAGTATAGGGTGGCTCTCACATAAACTTCTAGTTCTATTCTATGTTTTGTACGAGCAAAACTAGTAAAATATTTTATTTTAAAATTCCTATTGAATTTTAATTTGAAACGGAATAATAAAAAATATGTTTAATTTTTTTAAGGATAATTTTGAACAAAGACTTGCAAAATTTGGATTTATGATTTATACTTTTATAAAGCTTACGTATACATAATTGTATTGTGATACTAATTTATGCACCTTTGAATGATCTTTGGAAAGGGCCTTTTTATGGGAGCTGTGGTCAATTATGAACTGATTCTTTTAAAAATTGGTACATTGATTTGGATTAAATAATATGTGCCAATTCTTCTACACCTTCACATTTATGCCTGATTAATAAAAGTTTAAGTAAATTAATGGAGGTCCTTGTATGAGGCTTATGTTTAATTACAGTCTAATACAAAAAAAAAAAATTGATTTGGTAGTTTAAGGTTACAAACGATTTTATTGAACTCTACCACATTTAGGAAATTTATAAGAGTCAAACTCTATTCTGGAAAGACATTTGTATGGAAGCTAGATGAAATAATGGGCAAATGTTGGATTATACAAGTTCTAGGACCAAATTGCGTTAAATTATCTTCAAAATCAACCTGTAGTTTACTTGGATGGACATCAAAGCTAGAAATCATACATATCCTTAGATAAAAGAAATTTTATAAGAAAATATGTGAAAAATTATCTGCAAAGGAACATATGCGCGTATTTTTGAGATGTTTCCAAGTTTCCAATTTCTTTTTCAAGTAAAAGCTTGGTTTTTAGAATTTTTTTTTTAATATCTTTTTTTACTAGTTTTACTAAAATTTCAAAGAACAATTTCTTTTTCAAGTAAAAGCTTGGTTTTTAGAATTTTTTTTTAATATCTTTTTTTACTAGTTTTACTAAAATTTCAAAGAACAAACCTTATGTTTTGTTTTTAAAAATACGAATAAATTCTTTAATTAAAATACGTTTAAAATATTTACTTTTTCCATATATTTAAAATATGTTTTCATATGAAACATCAATCCCGAATCCGGATAAATCCCGGAATCCCGAAAAATACCGGGATACCGGTATTTGAAATTATGAAATCGCAAATCCTGGGATTTGCAAAATCCAGTTCCGTTTGGCATCCCTAGTGTAAAGTAAATTATTAGTAGGTTGGGGCAAAGGTCTGATCACAAGTCCTATCCAAGCTTTGTCAATTTTGAAAATTTTTTCAATTTTGTTTGTTAAGTTCTCAAATTTCAAAGCTGGGATCGACTTGAAATTATTGTATATGTATAATGCCACGGTGACCATTTCAAGGAAATAATCTTAACTTTTTAAACATGTTTTATTAGGATTAGGATTTGGGGTATTTTTATGTAAAAAAGTGGGAGTTTTTAATTCTCTAATTTTAAGATAAGTTTATACGTATTATACTGAAATTTCAATAAAATCTCAAAATTTTTTTAAATTTGATTAAAATTTAAATATTAACTTTATTTAAACAACAATAGCCGTAAAATGCTAAATTTTAAGTCCTTCGAGAAATTCAGCTATCAAATTATATTCCACTATCCTTTTTATTATAAATTATCAATCTCCATATTCTAAAATTTTCTACGATACCAAATACTTGTATAAAAAATTTATACTTTTTTTTAAAATCCAACAGAAACTTGCCTACAAATATATGAAAAATAGCTTAATTTGGCTAGAGGATGCCAAATTTCTATTAATTTTGAAGCAAAAGTATATATTTTTAACAAGTATTTGGTATCTAAGAAATTGTTAGAATATGAACATTGATAATTTATAGCTTGTGAACCATTGGAAATATCTCAATTAATTTTTCTAGGATTGAGACGAGGTATTCTCGAGTTGATTTGGAGAAGAACATATTCCTAGCGGCCCACGTTAAAAAATTATTTATGATTTGACATAAACCTTAACCGTATGTATACACGCTTACATGTGAAGGTTAACTCTTTTAGTTAAAGAGATATTTAGATAGAAATATTTTTTTAGAATTTTTTTTTGTCTTTGTTTTTTAGGTTTTTTTTTAGACTTGACCATAATATAATAATAGAAGGTAGAATCACTAGAGAGAGTCGTCAATTTTATTTCTTGTTAAGTCAAAAAACTGAAAAATGAAAAGCAAAAAACAAAAATCAAGAATGAAAAAAAATATAAAATGTTTTGTTTACACAAATTCGAATTGTTTCCTGAAATGCCGAATTCTATCCTTGGAATGCAGTGTAAACTTTTAATACGTACATTTGTCCAACTGGACATTTACAATTCATATATTTGTGAATATTTGTTAGAATAAAATTTAGTTGCATACATTTTTTTTAAGAAAATTGTTGTAAAATATATATATATATTTTTTTTTTCTAATTTGAAGTTTTATTTTAAATTTTTTTTACATTTTCTTTTGATTTATGTGTTTGACTTTTCAGGGTAAATAAAAATGAGAACAAACTTTCTAGTGATTTTACCTTTAGTAATTCTATCATGGACTTGACTTTATAAATACTTTCATATACACTAAGGGAAAAAATTCGATTCAAAATCAACAACGGTTGTACTCATATTGGTAATTTACGGTAACAGCTTTTTAATACCTTTCGTTAACAAATTTAATAGAAAACATATGTAATTTAACAATTTGATACCGAAATGGTTTCAACTTGGTGCCAATTAGGTATCGATTTTCAATAAGAATTGAACACGCAGTGTTTAATTTAAACACATACGGTGTAGATTCACTATTGACACAGAATGGTATTGTTTTCAACACGTATGTGATTTCTCATTATTTGTCTGGGTGTATTTGGTAAACACGCAAAAAGTATTTACTGAGAGAAGAATCTTTTAACGACAGGGTAATAATTTTTATGAAAAAAGTCAATTTTTGAAACAAGTTTTCACTGGACAAAATCCAGAAATAGAGGAAAATTTGTCACATGTACCAAAGGAAAAACTAATTGTGGTTTCGTTGACAATTTTCTTTTGTAAAATATTTTAGAAATAGAAATAATTTATTTACAAAATGTAATATGACATTTACACCAAATTTAAAAACTAGTTGGTTTTTGAAAAACCGAAACTCAAAACCCAGACTGTTTACCTATCTCGTTTTTCCACCATATGGTTTTTGATTGTTTGTAAATTTTATAAAATGACTTTATTGAACTATAATTATGTACGGTTCTATTTATATCCTACACCACCATAGGTGGGGAGGGCTTTACCGATTATATTTATATTGTTTTTAATAATATTTTAGAAATAGTTTATTTAAAAAAATATAGAAAACGATTAAAATTAATTTAAAGAATTTGACATTCTCTTTCAATTAACATATACGAAAGCTTAATGAAATAAAACTTAATGATGAACAGGTTGTATCATAAACAATTATTTTAGCAGTTTTCGTTTAGTTTTCGACAAAAACTACATGAAAAAGATTTTCGATTTGAATGTAAATACCAAAGAAATTTATGAAGTTTTTCACTCAAAAACTAAATGAAGCCAAAAACTACTAGTGTCGGTATAAATGGCATATTAATCATAATTTTTTTAAAAAATGTTAAAAAGCATTTTCTTCTTACACATTTTTTTAACAAATCTTTTGTAGTTTTATTTTTTTTTTTTTACCTAAACAGTAATTAATTGTTTATTATTAAATTAATATGTAGATGACATAAAATTTAAATTTAACTCTCCCCTCTCTATAAGTGTGTGAAAATTATAAACCATAATTTAAAATCAAACCCCCTTTTTAAGTATTTTACTAACTTTATAATTCACCACAAAAATTTCCCCTGTTTTTGCTACATTTTGAAGCATACAACACTTATAAGAAATACTCCTTAAATTTTAAGATTATTTTCACAAGATCTGATAAGAAAATTACTATTATTTCACTAAAAAAGAAAGAAAAGACTTGAACTTGCATGTTTCAGGCTACAAAGCAAAATAAATATTTAAAAAAAAAAACGCAATTTTCAACAAAAATTTCCCATCATTTATTAACACAACTTTGCGTGTTTTCTATCTTAAAGACATTTAAAAAAATAAAAAAAAGCAAAAACAACCACCTTAAGATCATAAATAGGGTTTTAGTGGGAAAATTTTTGGTTTTTACTTACAACAACCACAAAATTAGAAATTCTAATGAGTAGAGTTGAGTTAAACAAGTAGCTGAAAGTAACCCTCTTTTCTTATAAGATTTATTAAGAAATATAAAGAAATGTTGAAGAAAGAAAAAAATACAATCCCCTTTTAAAACACATACATATTTTTTATTTATTTTTTAGCATTATAAAGTTGAAAGCAAAAATTTAAAATCTACAAAGTCATAAAATAGTGTTATCTCTTTCTAACTTAAGGTAAAAGTATTTAAGTTTTCTTTATAGTTAATTATAAGAAAAAATTCTTAAACTTATTATTCTTATTTTAACAAGTAACTTTTCACACGCTAAATTATTCTTACAAAAAAAAGTGGTAGTTGAAAAAAAAAAAAAAATCACAACTGCGTGGGAATTTTATGCAAACATTTTTTTCTTTTTTCGAAAAAACCCTAGAATTTAAAGAAAATAATAAGAAATCTTAAAGAAAACATTAATTTTTTGTTGTTGTTTTACAATCCACCACTTGTGTCGTTGGTATATTTTTTTTAATGATTTTAATAAGAATATTAATAATTATTTGTTGGTCTTTCTAAAATTTTCATGGGAACTGAGCAACCAATGCTTGGCAAGTAAATAACTTTAGATGATATCAAAATTTAACTGGAGCATTTAATGTTTTCTAACATTTGGTGTTTTAATTAATGCATTTGTTGGCTGCAAAAAAATTTTAAATCAAAATTAAACGAAAGATTTAAGACAGGAACTTTTTAGCAGGCAACATTATTTTCGAGAAAAGTTTATTTCTTAAGTATTTTGTTTTACAAATTTTGCAACATTCGTGTTTGTTTTAATTTTAATTGTTTTTTAGTTACAAAAAAAGAGAAAGATTTAAACAAAAAAATTTTAAATGAAGACATTTCCTTTATATTTTAAATTTGTAAAATTTAGCGAATTTTTGTAAAATATGTTTAGCTATATGCCAAAAACGGCTTTTTGCGAAAAAGAACTTTTTTATTGTTGAACATTTTTTTTAGGGCTTCAGCAGCATCTTTTGTTCTGCGACATTTTCATAATTCCGTTATTTACAAAATTACCGTTATTTTAAGGTCATTGAAGAAAATCACAATTTTGACCTTAAAATTTCCAGAATTTGACCAAATGATGTTTGGCAACTTTGTACAAAATTTTTTGGCGAGTATTTTTGCTGAACATATGAACTCATAATATTTACAAATACAGGGTGTTTTGATGAATTTTTAATAAAAAAATGAATTTTGCGCCATTTTTTTACAACCGGAAATCAGTAAAAAATGTTCTAAACAAAAACAGTGATACAAAGAAAAACAATAAAAAACAATAACATTACAAATGTAAACAAGTGCGAATGTTGTATAAGAGGTAGGCGGTAAAGTGGGCGGACCACGCCCATTTTTTGTTTCTAAGTTTATATCGAGCCATGAAAATGTTGTTATAGTACATGCTTTTATTTAAGAGAGATATAGCATAAAAGTATGAAATTAAGCTACAACGGACATCCTGTGTTTCTATTATTAACAGATTTTACTAATTTTCAATATCAAACAAACCTTATATAAGATAAATATTTTGGCCAAATTTCGTGTGCCGTTCGATCCCTATCCTACTTTCAACAGGCGGACATAGCTAGATCGACTCAGAATCTAACCAGGACCCAGAAAACATATACTTTATGGGGTTTTAAATTAAAAAATAGTGTGTATGATCTTAATTACTACTGTATAAATCATTTCAGTAACATAAACTCTCGTTTTTTTTTAAATATGCACTATATTTTTTAAATGAATGAGTAATATTTTCCGAAAATAGGCTTTATTGCTTTTTGTACAGCACAAATTGGACTGAATGTTATGCCTTGAAAGTCAACATAATTGTTGATGACAATAATAAAAAATAAAATAAAAATATTACATTCCTACTTTAAAAGTTATATATGAATGAAAGTAAAAAAAACGATTTTTTTTTCAATTTTTTATATTTTTTTTTTTAACATTTTCCAAATTTTCTCGTAAACGAAAAATGCGATCGTCAACCACAACCGCAGAATTTTAGATATTATTGTCATCAACAACTATGTTGACTTTCATGGCATAAAATTCAGTCCAATTTGTGCCGCGTTAAATGTTAGCAGTAGTATTTTCTTACTTCCATGTTTTGTTGTTGCCATTTTGTATTATTGTAACAATATCCGAAAATGGAAGACTACTACCCAGACTAACTAACTAATAAAAACATTGAATTTGTAGCTGTTAACATAAATAATGCGTTAAATTCATAAAAGGTAAAAAATGCAAGTTTTAAAGACCACCCTATATTTCCGTTTTAGGACAAGTGAGGGACACCCTAATTAGATAATAAAGTAGCTGACTCTACCCCCGAAGTATTAAAAATCCTTTGGGATTCATAGCTTGAAAATGAAAAAGTACTTTTTTTGGCATATTGCTATATAATGTTAAAGAAAAATTATCACATTTTAGATTTAAAATAAAAATTTTAATGCATGGATATTTTAAAAATAAATTAATTATTGTAAATTTTAATAACTTTATAATTAGATGTTTATTAAATTCAACAAACCAGTAGAAAGAACATTCTAATAATGAAAAATATATAATACTTTTTTTGAATCGTAAATAGAGAAAAAATTAATCTTCTATTTTTGGAACCTTAAAGTTTCTTTTATTTGTACTATTTATTTGGAAGCATATGGACAAATCAACGTTAAAAATTATATTTTAAAATAGATTTAAGATCATGCATTAATACATCAACAGTTTTAAATTTTCATAAAGAAAATCATAAAATAAAAATTTTTAAGCTTGTTGAATGCATAAGTTACAATGTACGTCAGTCCATCCGTTTACCTTTTGAGATCAATATCCTCTATCAACTAAGAAATATCATTGTCAAACAATTTGCAAGCCTCTAAATAAAGTACAGTCATCATTCCTTCACAGATTTTATAAACATGTTTTCATAAACAATTATAATTTTTATTTTCCAAGGAAAAAATTATCACTTTTCAAAATAATTTATAAAAAAAAAAAACAATCAAAAAGAGATCAAAACCGTCTAATAAAAGTAATAGCTTTAAAGAAAAAAAAAAAAAAAAAAAACAATATTAAAAAATACAATTTAAAAAAATAGCACAGAATTAACCCTCTATAACATATAGTGTATAGTATATAGTACAGGCAACATACTGGTCATTTCTCATAAATAGCCACAGTAACAGTTGCTGTGACCTATCAAACTATGTAAACTATTGTTTATATTCTGTTCTTTACATCAAGTCCAAAAAGTATAAACTAGGTGTCTCTTTTTCTTTGAAATATTGCGATCTTACTAGTGTTTTGGAGAATTTAAAAAAGTGCACATGTGATAAAAGTAAATAATTAATAAAAAATAGTTTTGTGACATCTGTTTTTTTGTTTTATAATTATCGGCTAGGTAAGTGTCGAAAGATCAGTTACAACTCCAGTTCTTTTAAAATTTTATAGTTATTTTTGTAGCACATGAAATTTTATGTTTGTGTCTTGTGGGCTACATTATACGATAAGGGATCTATTTTTTATACTTATTAAGAAAATTTATAGGAGTATTATTTTGTTTTAGAATTGCTAGTCGACATAAGCTAACTGACGATGATATCGCCTGCATACTCCAAGCAGGTGAAGAAAGTGTAGATGATATTAATTTCGACGATGACAGCTTGGCTGATCCTGACTTTGCTCCGGATTTCGAACAGCTTATTGAAGAGTGTTTGGAAGATGAAATTGATCTCTCGATGTCGAACAACGACGACCTTATTTCTAATCTTGATGAAGAACCAACACCTTCCAGTGCAAATCTTTCGCATTCAACAGGACCAACGGAAAAAGCTTCTTCAAACGTTGTAGTGCGACTATCGCGTATGATTCCCCTACGACAGAATTATAAGCTCTACTTTCATAGCTTTTTCACGTCGTTTCAACTTTTGGCATTTGTTATCACTATTTAGATCTTGCAATATCAAACTCTTAATTGCTCTAAAAACGGGTATGCAAATACAAAAATTTACAGGTAAAGGGCATCATTTCTTTGACAAACTTTCGTTTGGAAGCTGGCGAAACTTTATGAAAAATTGGGATAAAACCCACCTCAAAAACACGTCGCTTTTTGAAAGATGAAATCGAAGCAAAGAGGACCTCCGCAAGCAGTTTGGCTGGATCAAGTCGGTCATTGGCCTCAATGGGCGGATAAAAAAAAATTCGATGCAAATATAACAAATGTTCTGGGCTCACCCATACAATGTGCGAGAAATGCGGTGTAGCTGTATGCTGCATGAAAAAAGATCAATAACCACAAAGTAGGAGTACTTGTTGCCTTGGATTTATCCAAGGCATTCGATACTATAAATCATAATAATTTAGTTAATAAATTATATTCCAAATTTCATTTTAGAAAGGAAACTTGCGATTTAATAACATCGTACCTTTGTAATCGAGGCCAATATGTTTCTTGCGGGAATCGAGAATCTCGGATCCTGCCTTGCATAAGTGGTGTGCCTCAGGGCTCTATTCTTGGTCCCCTTCTATTTATGATTTATATGGATGATTTCATTCGTACCATAGATTTGCCAGTTTCCGATATTTATTTGTACGCGGATGATATTAATATGGTATTTTTTGGCGAAAAACAATTTATTGATGCTTTAAATGCTCGTATAAATTACACATTGCAGGGTGTGGTTTCTTGGATGAAATGTAACTTTCTTCGTATTAATACTGAGAAGACAAAGGCAATGTACTTTGGTATCTCTGATGCAAATGATATGGAAATTAAAATTGATAGTGATCAAATTCAAATTGTTGAGACCATGCGGTGTTTAGGCATTATTTTGGACAATAAATTTTCTTTTGATAAACATATTAATTCTTTAAACACTAAAGTTAATTTTATGTTAAAGAAATTATATAGTTTAAAATATAGTCTTCCTAGAAGAATTAAGGTTATTGTTACACATGCTTTTCTCTTGTCTGTGATAAATTATGGGATTGAAATTTTTTCGGCAGCTAATAGAACTAATTTTGTGAACTTGCGTAGAATTGTAAATAGAATAATTAGATATGTGTATGACTTAAGTATATCTGATCATGTTTCTTCATATGTTCAATTATTTTTTTGGATATTCATTTTCTACACATGTTCGTTTCAGGTTACTTTATTTATTTTATAAGATAATTAAAACGAAAACTCCACCTTACTTGTGTGAAACATTTATATTTTCAAGATCAAGCCGTTCCCCTCAAATTATCATTCCTAGAATTTGTATGTCAACCTTTGAACAATCTTTCTTAGTTAGAATTTCTAGAATATGGAATATTCTTCCAGTTGAATTAAGAACGTTTTCTTTTACTTTATGCCAAGCAAAAGTCTTATTCTTTAATCACTTTGCCTCACAATATTAATATTGTTCCTTGTTAAATCCGTATATACCTACATATTAATTTTTTATATTAATTTTTTATATGGTATTTATATTATAAAAGAAAAATGTATTCATTATTAATGCACATTATTTTGTACTATTAACCATATATGGCCTATTTGGGCTCGGTTAAATAAAGGAATTATTAAAAAAAAAAAAAAAAAAAAAAGAAAAAAAAAAAAACTGTTTCAAGAATTTTCACTCGTTTTAAATGATTTTCGATAATTAATAAATTTTTTATAATAAAAAAATTCCTAAAAATTCCTAATAACTTTATGAAGTTTTCTTGTCATTGTTACATATTGTTGCCTATAAGCTACAATCCCTTTTTTTGAAATTGTGCCTTTTTAATCAAAAATTTAAGAATTTTAAAAAATACGTGTTTTATTATTTATTATCATCTATTTAAATTTATAAAAAATGCGAAATTTTAAGTTGTTGAGTTATAGAGGGTTAAATAATTGAAGTACTAGTTTTCAAAATCGAATAAAATATATAAATTTTCAATAAAAAGGTCGAATTTAAATAAAATATAAATTTTCCAAAAACTAAAAAAAGAGATTTTAGTTCCAATTTGCAAAGAAGCAGCACTTTAAAAAAAGTAAGATAGAAAGGGGAGCATTTGCAACACTCTGTTTAAAGTGCTCTCTTCTCATAACCGTAAACTTTCTTTTGTATTAAAGACTTAGAAATGTTGGCTTTTGTTTAAGTCCTTTTAATCTCGACTATATCTCTGTAACGTTTATTATTATATAAATTTTTTATTAATTTATGAAAAATGACGAAACTACCCCCAACCCTTGGGATAAATTCGCCATGTGATGGGGCAGCATTGCTAGCTTATTTATTATGTGTTATTTTTTTTTTTTATTTTAACAGCAAGCAAAAATTAATATATTTTTATTGAATTTTATTTAAAGTAAGTAAAACTTCAATTAATAATGCAGATCCGCAATTAGTAATCACTAAAAAATTTTAAGTTTAAATTTAGTAAACACTAGAAAGTCTATATATAAGGAGTGAGATCGAAAAATTCTTAACATACATAATATTCAATAACTTAGAAACGGTTGATCTTAGAGTTTTCATTATTTTTTAAATCATTTGATAATTTAGCACAGATCACAGAAATATCTAATATTTATGGTTCTAAACACTTATTATAAAATTGTGGACCATTTTTGAAAACCCTTTCTTTGGAGATTTGATAGTTGCTTCAGTCACTTTTTTGGAACAGTGTGCACATCTTCTGTTAAAATCTTCGATATTTTGGGACACCCTTTTTGTGCTCTTGAATTCACTTTTCACCAGAGCTCAATATCTCTCCACTGGTATAAGCTATGGACAATTTTTAAAATTGACCTCTCTTGGTACTAAAACTATGATATTGATTTGGTACCACTCCAGAGCTTTCTTACCGTAGTGACATGATACCAAATGGGTCCAAAAATATATGGACACGTTGTTCTTTCTTAAGAAAAGAAGAACTCTTTTTTGCAAATATTCCTTTATGCCTATTTTGGTATTTATAGATCCGAATGTATCAAATGACTTTTGCCGCAACTGAAAAAAGCTTGTCATACCATGAATTTTGTAAGAAATTTTTGCTGCTTTTGGGTCTTAAACTTATCTCCAACATTGCTTCGAGCATTAGCAATAAACATTTTTGAGACTCAAGCTGCGAAGATTCTGCCAGCGCCTACGTTTCTTCGTCAATTATACAGCTTGAGTATTTTTATATGAAATTTGGTTTTAAATTTCGAGGCCTATTTTTGGCTTGTAATTTTTTTTTGCAGAATTCCAGTTTGGAATTTTTTGAACTTTATATGTTATCAACTTTCCCATTAGCTTTAAATTTTCGCACCAAATAGTCGAAGCACTGAGAAAACTGAGCTGATTTTCTACCAGATGTATTTGGAGTTCCTTTCAATATGCCTTCAATTTTCTGGCCTTCCCAATATCATGTGGTCCTTTTTTCTTACCAAACTAGGTTTCACATCAATAGTCAAATTCTCCTGATACTGTTTAATAACATTATGTTTTTTAATTATATAAATTTACATACAAATTTAATTGATTATAAACAAGTTTCAGCTAGTTTTTAAACGATTGTGCAAAGTATTTATGAAAGTATTTGATGTCATTGGAAAGGTTATTACTTGAAAAATAATAATATACAGTTAGGGACAAAACTATTTGTACACCTCATATATTTCGTATACCTTCAATAGTTTATAAAGAATTTAAAATTGTCGTATGCAGTATTATTTTTAATATATTTTTATTTAATTAAGTTATAAAAACAAAATTAATATCCAACACATTATTTAAAAAAAATACAAAATAATGAAAATTCATTGGGACAAAAGTATTTGTACATATAATCTACACCTACTTATAATACTTATATTGGAAAAATTTAATATTTTGTGGGTCCTCCTTTTGCATCTATCACGGCCTGTAATCTTCTGGGCATCGATCGGACCAAATTTCTCGTTTCATCTGGAGATATTTCCTTCCAGGCTTCCTCCAAAGCAATTTTAAGTTCATCCCTGCTTCGGACGTGCTTTGTAGCGACTTTACGTTTCAAAATATCCCAACAGTGCTCGATGGGGTTTAAGTCAGGTGATTGGGGAGGAGAATTAAGTTGTCTTGGTGCATGGTAAAGCAACCACTCCTTCACTGAACGCGCTGTATGTTTTGGGTCATTGTCCTGTTGGAATATCCAACTTTGGCCAAGACCCAAACCATCTACGGAATCCTTCAAATTGTCTTCCAATATACGTTTATATTGATGCTGGTCCATTACACCATCTATAAATACCATTCGCCCTACCCCACTGGCTGCTATTGCCCCCCATACCATAACACTTCCCCCACCATGTTTCACTGTTGGGGTCAAATTGTTAACATCTAACGCTGTATTTTTTTGCGCCACACTTTTCCCCTGCTATCATTTTCGAAAAGATTGACTTTGGTTTCATCAGTAAACAAAACCCTATTCCAAAATTCTTCGTCCTTATCAATGTATCGTTTGGCAAACTCTAAACGCAAATGCTGGTTTTTTTACTAATCAGCGGTTTCTTGCGGGGAATTCTGCTTGCATATCCCGCAGAATGTAAGATCCTCCCTACTGTTTTTGGATGAACAATTGTTCCGGTAGTATTTGCGATTTGTTCCGCTAATTTTGCCCGAATTACTCTTGGATTTCTTGCCACGTCTTTTATCACCAAGTTCGCTTCCCGTCTGGAAACCTTTTTTGGCCGTCCAGTTCTTGGCACATTTTCAACAGATCCGCTGTTTTTATACTTGTTTACAATGTATTGTACTGTGGAATGTTGCAAATTTACTAAATTACTTATATTCCGGAGAGATTTTCCTTTTTTATGTTCATCAATAATTAAATTTTTAATATCCAAACTCAACTCTTTTCGCTTTCCCATTTTTGATGTGCTTATTATTCAAAACGTTAAAACCAACTTCTTATTTTGTAAAATAAAACTCGATTAACGAAGAAAATATAACGGTATTTAAAAAAAAATCATCATACAAGAGTCCAACGTACAAATAATTGTACAAATACTTTTGTCCCAAAGATTTTTACTTAAATTGTACTTTTTTTTAACAATGTGTTATATATTAATTTATTTTTTATCAAATAATTCAATAAAAATGGACCTGAATTAAAACTACATATAATAATTTTTTATTCTTTATAAATTATTGAAGATATACGAAATGCATGGGGTGTACAAATAGTTTTGTCCCTAACTGTATAAATAATCAAGTATTCAAACTAAATGTTTTCATTAAATCAAAAAACTAAAAATTTTTGTATTTAGTGTTATTTTGCAAAAAAAAAAAAAAAAAAAAATAATAAATTAAATAAAATCTACATTAATTAAGCTATCATTGTGAAATTTAAGCACAACATAAAAAATTTTGTCCTTAAAAGAAGAAAATAAATAGATACCCATTATCTTATTCCGAAATACCCAAAATATTAGTTCGTGGAAAGCTTCCTTCAAAAATTGACTTTTTTCATTGAAATGGTCACGCTGTCGTTGTAAGGAGACTTTGTCAATTTCTAAAATTGACAAAATTTTGATAGGGCTCGTGGGCAGACCTTTGACCCAAACTCCTCCGGATTTACTTTACACGCATTTACATTATGATTTCTTTTGAAAACATTAAAAAAATTATAAAGATCAGAACAAAAAACTAATTTTATCACTGAATAAATATTGCCACCTTTTTGGAAAAAAAACCCTAAAAATGTAAAATTTTTTTAAAGTTCCAACTTTAGATTAATATAACTTTTTAACGGGTTCGTATAATTATATAATTCTTGCAGCAATATTATTAAGAATTTTGTAGGAAATCTGGCAAAAAAAAAAAAAAAAAAAAACTAAAAAAAGACGTGGCTAAAAATGAGGTAAAAATTTATTTCGATCCGAATATCTCTTAAACTAAAAGAGGTAACCTACTCATGTCATATTTTTTGTAGAGATTTACGAGGACTATCTATATATAAAATTTCTTTTCTGTCATATCATAAATAAATTTTTGGCGATTTAAACAAAAAAATGACATACCCGAGATGGGCAACTTTGGAGGGCTACCCACTTCCCCCCTAACCTGCTAGGAACCTGTACTCCTTTAAATCAACTCGAAAACAACTCAGCTCTAACTATGTGAAATTTTATTGAGATACCTCTAACGGTTATTTGGTTATGAATTATTAAAAAAAAGCGTTTTGGAACCACTGTGAGGCGTCCGAAGATTTCATGCGACCAAATTTCAGAGACATTTTCTGGAGGTAGTTTTCCATATATAAATGATAAAATAAGTCATTTTGAGGCGTTCGTATGCTTAGAATAGAGCTGAATAAAAAAGTAGTCAAAATAATGTTAGTATTCTAGGGTTAAAAATAATTTTTTAATTTTATTAAAAAAATAAATAAGATCAGATTGTACCAAAAGAGTCGTAGTAGTACCACGGTACCAACCGATATAAAAATTATAAAAAAAGGACAATTGTACCATGTTTTCCATCCGTGTCCAGCGCTGTAGAAAAAATATTTCATTTGTGTCATTAGAAAACACTAATAGCAACAAAAGATTAAAAACTCAGTGATATTAAAAAAAATTATTAATATGTACCAATCCACTAAACCAGACAGAAGTTTGGCCATTTGTAAGCTTTTATGAAAGTTAATCCAAAAAATATTAAATATTTTATTAAAAACTAATAAATAAAAATGAATTTTTCTTTTTATAAGCAGAATTGCATACACACTGTTTTTGTTAGTAGTTAAAAAGTTAAGTTCTTTTGCTTTCTAATTTAATTTGAAAATTAAAAATCATCTTTAGAGCATCTTTAGTATAAATACTAACATCAAAAGGTTTTTTTTTTTTTTTTGGAAGAGAAGGAGATCTACAAATTGTGTTGTTTTTCAGCGAAAATAAAAAGTGTAATTATACAGGTCAACAAAGTCGCCAAAAAGTTGTATATCTATATATATAAAAGAGTAACGTGACTGACTGTTTGACTGATTCATCATTCCACAGCCCAAACGGCTGAAGCTAGAGAGACGAAATTTGGAACGTAGGTAGGCCTCCCTCTGTATAGATCCACTAAGACGGGATTTTTGAAAATTAGAATGTTTAGGGGGTAAAAAAGGGTAAAATCGGTAACTCTATAACTCCCAAACTAATAAAGATACAGAAAAAGTTGAATAGTTGTCGTTATTCATTTAAAAAATAATCGGACAGGTGTCTGGTACTTTTTTAAAAATCGGCTCCTTTAGGGAGAAAACGGGTAAAAACTGTATTTTGGTACTTTTTTGTCACCATATGTATCTTTGAGGTATCTTTGAAACTAACCAACATACAAATAAAATTTATGTCGTATTCATAACTTATCAAAAAACTAGAAATATAAATTTGGTACTTTTTCGAAATTCGGACGTATAAGGTAAAAATCGTACCTATTTTTGGTACTTTTTTCATAAAACATTTTTTTATATTTATGGACATAACCATATGCGTATTTTAATATGGGATCTCACTATAATTCAGAAACTCATTGGAATACAATTTCTGATACTTCTATGGGTAAAAAGAGTACCAAAAAGGGGGTAAAGGCGGGAAATTACATTTTATTCAAACTTAATAATGAATTTTCCATTATATTAAACTTAGAAACATAAGATTAAGTAAATGTAGTCCTATGTGGATAGGAATTCACAAGAGTGGAATTTGTGGTACTTAAAGATAAATGGTCATATGAGTAAGAATTCATGAGGAGGGACTTTGTGGTACTTTTTGTTCTTCAAATGGTACTTTTTGAATTTTCTATAATATTTAACCTAGAAACATGAAATTAAAGATAAATGAATGAGAATCTACAAGAGGCGTTTTTGTGGTACTTTTTTGTTCTTTTGATGGTACTTTTTGAATATTCTATAATAATGAACCTGGAAACATGAAAATAGGATATGTGGTCCTTAGTTAATGAAAATCCATAAGAGGGGTCTTTGTGGTACTTTTTTGTTCTTCTGATGGTACTTTTTTAACCAAGAAACATAAAATTAAAGATGTTTGGTCCTAAATGAAGGAGAATTCATAAGGGGGGACTTTGTGGTACTTTTTCGTTCTTCTAATGGTACTTTTTGAATTTTCTATAATATATAACACATAAAATTAAAAATATTTGGTCCTAAATGAATGCGAATTCATTAGAGGGGACTTTGTGGTACTTTTTTGTTGTTCCTGTGATACTTTTTTAATTTTCTGTAATTATGAACCTGGAAACATGAACTTAAGGACATGTGGTGCTCAGTGAATAATCCATAATCCATAAGAGGGGACTTTGTGGTACTTTTTTGTTCTTCTAATGGTACTTTTTGAATTTAAAGTAGAAACATGAAATTAAATATGCATGGTCCTATGCGAGAAAGAATTCACAAGAGGGGTCTTTGTGGTACTTTGTTTGTCCTTCTAATGGTACTTCTTGAATGTTCTGCAATTTTAATCCTTAGAAACATAAAATTGAAGATGTAAGGTCCTAAATAAATCAGAAACCTTAAAATGGATTTTGTCGTCTTTTTCTTTATTCTAATATACTTTTTCGTAATTCTGATATTTATTTTTCATTACTCTAAGATTAGAAACCTGAAATTAAAGATATATTGTTATTTATGGATGACATAACACCACTATTAAAAATTTTCCCAAGGTAGTTAAGAATCTTAGTTTAAATTTGTTATACAGTATGGTTTTTATAAAAAAGTTCCGCTAACGAAGTAGCGGGTTTACAGCTCGTCTCAAATAATTCTGTAAAATTATTATACTTTAGGCTTGATATAGTGCAGAAAGTCAAATGAAAATTTCCATCACGTCACATTTTTAAGCCATTGGGGACCAAAGAAAATTTGCCTCGTTGAGGAGTTTTTAAGTTATAAAATTTTTCAGGTAATAGGTAGAGGAAATTAGTCACTCATGTTTTATAGCCAAGACATGGGGCTATAAAAATGTAATATTAGTAAAATCTCGCACATAGCAACTTTAAAGTTGTAAAAATAAAGAAATTCTCTATTAACCCTCATAAAACCATTAATAAGCGAGGGGTAAGGAGTGGGTGTATAGGCGAAATTTGTATTTGATATAACTAATACAAGACCGCAGATTTCAAAAATGGTAGAATTTTTAAAATCGCATAGACAGAAAATGCGTAAACACCAAAAGTTTGAAAAAAATAAAAATCCAAGTTTGTACAACGAAGCTAACAAAAAATTAGAAAAAAATTATATCTTGAATAATTTTTTTTTTAATTCTTACTCCTTAGACTAAATGTAGTGAAAAAAAGTTACATGAAACATTTCCATCATATCACACAACACATTGATGACCAAATGAAATATTTACCTGTAAGAAATTTTTAGGTTATATAATTTTCTGGGTAATAGATGGAGCAAATAATGGATCCGTATTTTATAGAGAAGGAATATTACAACAAAAGTGTAGAATATGCCATGTCCCTAACATGCCCTCCTTAACACCTAAAAGTCTTTAAAATTGCTAAAAGCACTGAAAAAATATGAAAAACGAGAGAGAAACTATAGTCGGTCAAGAATGACCATATAATACCCTACACTATTATGTATTACCTAAAAATGAGACCTGTGAACAATTGTAGACCAACACTTTTACTAAATGTAAAATAAATTATACAAATACAGAACAATGCATTGCCACTAACATCTATATGATTTTATGCACTTTAGGTCGATTCCCGGAAGTGGGTTTATATGGGAGCTATGGTAAATTATGGACCGCAGCTCATAAAATTTGGCAATGTTGTTTGTACTTATATAAAACTTATTTGTGTCGTATATTAACTTGATACTAACATTTGTATGGGATTTATGCACGTTAAACTGATTTTCAGAAAAGGGATTTATATGAGAGCTATAGTCAATTATGGACCGATCTTAATGAAATTTGGCTCAAAGATTAACACTTCTTTGTACCGAATTTCATAAACAATTTTCTATATTTAAGGCATTTATGATCGTTAAACCTCAATTTCGGGAGGACATTTGTCATAGATAATTTCAGACGGCTCTGTCCTTTTTCCTTTGTCCTTTTGTTTCATCAATATATCTCTAAAATTGCGACCTGTACTTTGTTCACAAGGTTTACATGGACAGGCAACCAGCCAGCCGACCAGACGGACGGACATCGTTAAATCGACTTAGAAAGTGCTTCTGAGTTGAACGGCATACTTTAAGTACCCCAACCACCTATGGTGGTGTAGGGTATAATAAGCGAAGAACGATGGGAGCTTTTACACCAAAACGCTATTAACGAATATGGAATCCTACTTTGGTGACAGACTATTGCTGCTTCTTAATATGAGTAAAAATTGAAAATTGTACATTCTTAAATTCTAATTTAAGAAAAAAAATATACATACAGTGTCTCACATAAGTTAGTGAATTTTAATTTTTAAATAAAAAAAATTTGTTATTTTTTATTTATAACATTAGGTAAACAAAAAATAATAATATTTTATGAATGGAATTTTTTGCCTGGTTTGTCTTCTACCAAATGCTGCAAAAAGTAGCACAAAATGTTGAATCGTTTCCGAGAAATTCAGAAAAATAACACGTGCAGTCATTACAGGTACCTCACAAAAGCATTTTAATTTTTTATATTTGAAGATACTAAAAAAACAAACAAAGGTTAAAAAATATATGTTTTTTATTATAATTGTTATTAAGTATTACTGTTAAGCATTTACTAATTATATTTATAAATTGTGGGGAAATTATGGGAAATTTCTTTACATGTATCTTACAAAAAAGAAAATTGGAATAATCGGGTAATTTTTCCTAAATTATTTCTTTAATTTAATATGTGTTATTTGGAATTATAAATGGACTTTGTCATGTCAAGTTCTGAATATTGACATTCCAAGAGGTGTACATTTTGTTAAAAATGAAAAATCTTCAACATTGAGCCCATTTTACTGATCAGATTGTGTTTCTGTAGGTATTAGCTGTTATTAAATGGGAGATTTGGATACCGGATACAAAAATACAAAGAAATTGGTGCCATAGTATAAAACGCGATAAGAGGTATATTTTAAGTTATATAACTATATGACTTTCAAGCTATAGGGAAACTATAAAAAGGTAAAAATACCCGAAAAAGTTCACTATTCTGTTAATATTACTTGTGTTGATGAAAATAAAGTTGACAATTTTTCGCTCCAACATTTCTGGAGTGCAAGTTAGTGATTCAAAAGTAATATGGCTAAGTAATTAGAGAAATAAAACTATATCGTAAAGTCATGTGTTTTAGTCTTAAAATTTATCAATGGCTATATATCGGGAAGATATTTCCCAACATTTTGAAATACATTTTTGATACGAAGGGTACCAAAATTGGCTTGATATTTAAGATATTTTATTTTTAATGGTGCAATGCCTCAAAATTAACCACTTGGGTCCTTCACATATGGCGTTTTAACAAAAAAACGTATAAGGAAATAAATACTTATTATTTTTTTACTATAATGACAAAAAAGATTATCATATTTGTCATTTATAGACGAAAAATAGGCGTGTTTTTCCTAAATCAACCTTCTAAATCCATTAAATAAAAAATTGGACTAAAAATCCCCCAAAATTTAACTCCAAATTGGGGAAATAAATCAGTAAACATTTAATGGTGATAGTTATGTCCTATTATTAATAAAAATTTCAAGAATTTCTTATAGATTTATTTCGTTTGACATTCTCAAATACAAAGCTGATAAAAATTCAAATACTTTTGTGAGGTTAATTCGATGACTTTTTATACTATTTCTGGAATAACTTGGAAACAAGGTAATATTTTTGATTGCAGTTTCTTGCATTATAAAGTTAACAAATACACAAACACAATTCAGTTAATAAATATAAGAATTATTTTTTTGAATCACGTAATAAACCCGTTTTTATTATTAATTAAAAAAATTCAAATACTTTAGTGAGACACTGTATATTTTTCAATAAAGTTCAAAATAAAAAAAAATTATATTTTAAAATTGTGATGTCATGGAAATGTTTTAATTAACTTTCTGTATTATATTTAGTATAAGGAGTTAAAATTAGGCCAATTTATTCACAATATATTTTTCTTATAATTTTTTGTTAACTATGTTACTTAAATTTGTATTTTTATTTTTTTCATATTTTTGATGGCTACGCATTTTCTGTTAGCGCGATTTCAAAAATTTTACCATTTTTAAGATCTGCGGTCTTTTGTTTGTTATAGCAAATACAAATTTTTCCTCTACACCTACTCCTTACCCCTAATTTTTCAATAGTTTTATGAGGGTTAATATAGAGTTTCTTTATTTTTACAACTTTAAAGGCTTCTAGGGACTATGTGTGACAAGTTAGAGACTTGTCTAGTACTACATTTTTGTAGCCCCATGTCTTGGTTATAAAACATGAGTGACTAATCTGCTCTAGCTATTATTTGGAACATTTTTTTTTGGTCCTCAATGGGTTAAAAATGTGACGTGATGGAAAAAAAACCCGAAATGTTCCTTATGATTGGGATGACTATACCTACAAAATCTGCAACATGATTTTCCAAATACTTTTTTTGTGTTGACCTGTGTAATTTTTAATAGAGTGCTACCCAGAATTTAGAGAATTTATAATTTTTGCAACATATCCAGAATTATGAAAAAAAAGAAAATAATATAATTTTTAGAAGTTTTTTATTTTTTAAGAATTTATTATATAAAAAAAATTATTTTTTTATTATTTTATTTTATTTATTTATTTATTTTTTGATATTTCCGAAACCATTAAACAAAATAATCTGATGTAGGTGCAGCTTGAAATAGTTTCAATAATAAAATAAAAAATAATACATTTTTTATTCTTTTATTAAATCCAGTCAGACAACACTGGTCGACAAAAAAAATCCTCCTCCAAAGACGAATAGTTGAACTTGATGCATTTTGATGTGCTAAACACGAATCTGCTTTCAGTTTTTTTTATCAAATCTGGATTTTTGTTATGGGCATGTCTAATATTTTGCCCATAGTTAGGCCATTACTCTAGTATTAATTCTTTATAACTCAAGAACGGTATGTACGATTGACATAAGTGATACACTAAAAGATGCGGACTAAAAATATCTTTAAATTTCCCAAACTTCATTTTTTTATGTGCTCAATAGTTTCGAAATTATTTTGAAATAAGTGTCCAAAAAAAAAAAAAAACTTTTCATGCAAAAATTTAGATTTTGTTTTGCTACTAAAATTTCTTTGGAAACATCAAAAATGTTTCAGTTTATTATGTTTATCTTAAAGTAAGTTAATGCTGCGATAAAATAAGATATGTATCTTCAAAATTTGATGCATAAATCTTTATTCACAGTTAAGTAAAAATACCCATTTTACATACAATTGTGTAGAAATACAGTGGTGAGCAAACAAAATTTTATTATTATTTCTTGTGCATTTTGACGAGAATATGCTTTCACTTTTTTTCTATAACGTACTGATTTTTTTTATGGGCATGACTTTTATTATCACCTTATTCAGTGGTCACACTTTAAAATTCGAGAATGGTTTGTCAAATTTTGACTATAGCTTAAGAACCGTTTACATGGTTTTGATAAATGATACACCAAAAGATGCATATGAAAATTGTCTTCAAGGTGTGTCAACAATATTATTTATTCCCTGAAGAATTTCAGAGTTATGGATCAAAATTTTCACCATTTTTCAAAAAAAAAAAAAAAAAATTATTTTTATTTTATTTTTTTTTTTTCGCTACTAATTACCGAATAACTACAGAAATATTAACTGAACAAAAATTTATGTAAATTCAGCTCAAAGACATTTTAAGTCGCTATATATTGGAGTTTAATTTATCTTAATAGGACAAACTGTTCTCGAGTTATACAAGTGTGACTGCCTAAAGGGGGGTCATAGTAGTCATGCCCATAAAAAAAATCGATACGTGATAGAAAAAAAGCAAAAGCTGATTCTTATTTAGCACGTTAAATTCCATTTAATCCACCTATTTTTTTTTATTTAAGACGAAAAAAAAATTTTTTTTTTGCCCCCTAGTGTATCTCCACTTAACTGTAGGTATGCATGGGTATCCTAACTTAACTGTGAATGCAATCATGATTTGTGCATCAATTTTTATGATACGTGGCTTTATTTACTCGTAGTTTTACCAGCTTTGAGATAAAGATGATAAACTGAAACATTTTTTAAGTTTTCACTTTTAAAAACAAGTTTTAGTAAAAAAAAAATCTTGAATTTAAAAAAAAAAATAAAAATTTCGGACACTTATTTCGAAATATCTCCAAAACTGTTGAGCGAATAAAAATTTGTTAGTAAAGCGACTTAAAGCTAGTTTGATTCCACATATTTTGGTGTATTATTTATATAAATCGTGCATACCGTTCTCAAGTTATAGTGAAATATAATCAAGTAATCGGCTTATTTTGGGCGCAATATTAGACACGCCCATAAAAAAAATCTTGACCTGATGGGAAAAAACTGAAAGCAGATTCGAATTTAGCATGCGGAATTCCGTCTTTTTCCACATATTTATTTATTTATTTTTTTTTTTTGGAGGAGATCGAAAAATTTCTTTTGTCGACCAGTGCAATTCTTTCTCAAGAAAAGTTGCATTCGGTTTGTTGTCATTAATATTCTATACAACAGTTTATTTTCATAACTGGAGTCAATTCCAAAAGAGTGATTTATAGGTTTAAAAGTCCATAATTATATGTTTACCATAATGTAATTAGGTTACGGCAACCAATATTTGGCTACTACAACAATGATATGGTTTCTGTAAAAATATAAATAATTCCAGTAACCATAAAAATTGGCTGCCAACAAAATGACGTAAAGCAAAATCGCCCAAATCAAATGTAGAAAAATTTTCCAAAAAATTTCCATATAAATTTGGGTCATACTTCATATAAAAAATTCGGCGATTTTTCTCCATTTTTTTAGCTGTAATTTATTTTTGATAATACATTTTAGATATTTTGGGTGATTTTTCGATTTTATTTATTATTACTTCTTTTAATTTTTACAACATGCATGAGAGTTTTATTTAGCGAAGTCGGAATTTGAAATACATCAGAATTGAAAACCACTGCGTCCAGCCGAAAGGACGGATATCTAGGAAACCATTTTAATCTAGACCAAAATCCTACCCAGGCCAAAGTTAAAATTATTTTCATTCTGAATCTGATTGATTTTGTCTAGAATTTTATAATATAATAAATAAATTTTCATATCAGAAAGTTTCATACACTAAAAAAAGTAATTTCAATGATTGAAGTACATTAAATGAAATTCATTAATTTTTTCCAAGAATTTATTAACTTAATGTACGAATTCATTGCTTCAATGAAAATATTCATTAAAATTCAATGAAAAAATTAACGCTATTATCAACATTACATTGAAACCATTCATTAAATTAATTTCTTAATACAATAAGTAAATCAGTTTTTTGATTTAATGTATTAGTTCATTGAATTAATTTATTCAATGTACTAATACATTGATTTAATTAAGAAGAAGCATTACACAATGAACAAAAGCATTGAACCAATGAAATATTTCATTAAATTATATAAATGATTTCTAATGGGAAATAAAGTAAAACGAAAACAAATACAACTCAGTTTTCTTTTATCTCTTAACAAGAAATGACGCGTTTTAAATAAAAGACAAAAAATAAAAAAGATCTGTGTTGTGTTAAAAACGAAAATAATTAAAAAGTAAATAAGTTATAAATCGAATTATTAAAATACATAAATACAATTTATTCGCAAAGAAGAAGTCGAGCAGCATAATTGAATATACCAAATTAAATTAATTACCAAAAAGAAAGAATTTGGAGACTTGCCTTCCTAGCACGTAAGTTTAATAATGTTTATGATTTTAAACAGTTTTTAAATATTACATTTCATTTATATTTATGTAGATAAAACCACTACAGACACAGAAGAATGTGTTTCAAAAAATATTTGATTTCAAAACCAAGAGGATTCTATTCGTAAGTATACATAATTATATGAAATATTTTAATTGAATTCTTAATAAAAATATATTACAGACTGATGAAGATTTGGATGCTACATCTGGGAATTTCTATACACAAAAAAATTTAAAGGTAACTAGTTTAAATATTTTAAGCAATTGAACGAATTTTAATAATTTTATTTATAAACTTTTTTTTTGTTCAGGACAATGCTGTTATTATATTAATGTGGCCTCTAAATGGATATTCTATACCATCATTGAACAATATAGAGGACAACAGGAATTACTATATTATTATAAATGACAAAGCAAACACGATCACATCTGTAACATGCATTTTGTTTACTTAAATTTTTTAGTGAAATGTAATATTTTTATATTTATATTTAATTTTTGCTTATATTAACTCAATATCATTTAATTTAATCATTTAATTTAAAATAAAATAAAAACCAAAAATACAGAACAAGCCTATTATAATACATTTTCAATGTATAGTTTAATTGGGACAAAACATGAGTTCATTGAAATCAATGTACTGTTCACTAGAATTATTTATTTCATTTAATGAACGTGTTCATTGATTCAATGTAAGAATAAATGTAATCAATGAACTTTTACATTGAATTTTAATATTAATGTATGGTAATACATTGTTTCAATGAACCTGTACATAGGGTCAAAATTAGTGCACAAATTCATTGTAACAATGAACTTTTTCATTGTATTTATGTACCTTTTTTGTTCATTATAATGAACATTGGTTGAGCGTGATTTTTCGTAAATATTTGGGCATTTTTATGGGTGATTTTTCTATAATTGATTTGGGATATTTTGCTGGCAGCCACAAAAATTATTAAAATCAGAGAAATTTAATATTTTGAAATGTTAATAAACATTTTAAAAAATTTTATTTTATCTTATAAAGTTTGACTTTATTTTGTGCCTTAAGTTTATTGTCTTTTCTTCTCTAGTTAAATATCTTAAAAAATTAATTCATCACTTATAATCACTTAAAATAAGTAAATTGTTTATAAATTCTTATTTATCAATCATTTTTAATTTTAAAATTTAAACAAAAAGTATAAAATTATTCAAGAAATTTTAATTCTAAATTGTTTTCATTATTTTCTGAAGTTTCTATATTAAGTCTTTTATTGTATGCTAATCCTCATTTAATTTTTTCAGTATTAAAGGATTTCATTCCAAAAATGTCTCGTTTATTTAAATACTAAAATTTTTGTCTAACTACCAAAAGTGTTGAAATCTATTTTACAGTTAATTTTTCCACTTCCATTGTCAGTTGAAAAAACAAACAAACTTTCCCATGAAAATCTAGATTTCAACACAATTTCAAACTATTGTTCTGTAAATAAATTAGTAGACAAAAAAAAAAAAATAAAAAACTATATAAACAAAAAATTAATTTACTAAAATGTTTGTTTTTTTTCTTTAGATTTTTTGCAATTTAAAGTAATAAATTAACAAATTCTATTAAGGTGAAACATCAGAAACAACAGCAGTAACAGACGCAAATTTTATTTGATAAAAAAATATAAGCGTTCATGACATGAAAATTTTAAATTACAAGTTACAGCAACTGCATTACAAACAAGATCCTATATGATGGGAAAATCTTGATTTTTTTTACTATTTTACAAGCTATTGTAATTTTTAGCTAACTGCAAATATAAAAAAATATACTACTTGAAGAACTTTTGTAGATATCGTCAAAATATCTTTAGAATAATTAAAAATAATTAATTTATTTTTTTAGGTAATTAAGGAAATCTTTAATATTGATTTATTGTAACTACATACTTATTTTTTTTTTTTTTGAAAATGATATTCCCACATTCAATTAAAATTTTTAAAAAGAAAAATTTAATTTTTTACATTAACTATCAAATTGCATGTCGTGTATGTTTAAGTGCCACATTTAGTTTAATAAGAAAATTGTTAAGAAAAAAACTAAACTTCAGGAAATTTAAATTTATTTAAATAGTTTTTTTTTTTTTTTTGTAAACTAAAACAAGTAAAATTTCGCTAAACAAAAAGTTCATTGCTCTTGTTTTATTTTGTTGTTTTTAATAAATGTATTGCAAAATTGCTAAATTTGTGGGAATTTTTAAGAAAATTTTTAACTTTTTAGAGTTTTATTAAGTTCATGTGAATATTTTTTATTATATTTTTTAAAGCTGTAGGTACAATTAAATGTTTAAGAAAAATAAACCACCAATCAGAGAGCAGAGTTTTTCACATTGAAATAATATAAACAACCAATGACAGGCAATGTGTATTTATTTTTCTCTTTCCAACATGTTGCTTTAAGTGAAAAGTTGAAAAAAAGAGTAGAAGGTTTTTGTAGACACAGTGATTTTCTTGCTTAGTAAAATAAGCAAAAATTCATTAAGTAATAAAATTGATATATTGGACTATAATAAATCTTTTATAATCTTCATTTTAAAGAAAATATTTTTAAAAAATTACACAGTGTGACAATATGACTTGATAGAATAAAAAATGTCTAAAAATTTAAGTTATTTATTGACAAAAAAAAAAAAAATAATAATAAACGAGAGAAGAAGATATAGTCGGTCAAGCCCGACTATATGATACCCTACACCATTTCGATCCACATAATTTAGTTTTTACTTATATACAACTTACTTGTGTTAAATATTACATAATACTAACATTTGTATGGGATTTATGCACGTTAGTGATTTTCGGGAGAGGAGTTTATATGGGAGCTATGGTCAGTTATGGACCGATCTTCATGAAATTTGGCAGACAGATTTTTGCTGATATAAAACTTATATGTACTAAATTTCATTAAAATATTCCTATTTTTAAGGCATCTATAAGAGTTAAAACTCTATTCCGGGAGGAATACCAACCACCTATGGTGGTGTAGGGTATAATAAAATAATAATCAAAGTATATACAAGTAGTCCGACTCTTTGGCAGGAGTACCTAACTTTAAATCCCAAATTACAATAGCGCGTAGTCAGCAACAGTATCAGCAAAAATTATCAGCTGTTCACTGTCAGTACAATATGTTGCTGCCGTTATAATTACAATTCAGCGTAGGCAGCCACAATTTACAACCACCATCTTACTTTATTGTACTTGTGTATTTTAGCCTCTCATTTATTTGCTCACTCTCTTTGTCTCGCTCTCAATCTGAAAGCAGCGCAGTGAATTTAGAAACAGGGCTAATTGAAACAGCACTGCAAACTGCTGCTGACCAAATGTAATCAACACCATAACAAACAGTGCTTTCTAAATAATCAGCTGATTATGTCAGCACACACTGCTGCTGACTACGCGCAATTGTAATTTGGGCTTAAGAGTGTGTTAGTAAAAAAGTACCTAACTCTACCCAGCAGGCCACATGTCCATTAACGACACTTTCATCGATGATGTCGTCTAAATTTGTCGTCAAGAAAATGTATGTAGAGGACAAGTTTGATTAAAAGTCACCTATATTGTCATCATACCCCATTTTCGGCGACTTCAATAACAAAATATACAAAATTGTCGTACATATTTAGTTCGGTGACAACATGAGTAAAATGTACAGCGAGAATGTCGTGAGTTAGACCAAATACACGACATGCTGCATGACAATGTCATCAATACCTTTGAGATAAATAAAAGTATTAATAAAACCATTAAAAAGTAGAGAATGTTGTAGCTGAAGTGGTAAGTGCGCTTGACTATTCGATAAGGAAGTGAGAAATTGGTGGCCTGGGTTCAAATCTCGGCGGAACCCTAGTTTTTTTCAATTATTTTTTTTTAAAATGGTTGACGAAAATATACATGACACTGTCGCTCAGGTTATCGTTGACGACTTAAGTGCCCTTTGTTCGAAAATGTCACCAATGTTTGTTCGGAGCTGTCGTACATGTGTCATCGACGACTGTGACAAATCATCATCACATCGTCGATATTTTCTACAAGACCCCAGCAGGCCACATGTCCATTAACGACACTTTCATCGAGGATGTCGTCTAAATTTGTCGTCAAGAAAATGTATTTAGAGGACAAGTTTGATTAAAAGTCACCTATATTGTCATCTTACCCCATTTTCGGCGACTTCAATAACAAAATATAAAAAATTGTCGTACATATTTAGTTCGGTGACAACATTAGTAAAATGTCCAGCGAGAATGTTGTGAGTTAGACCAAATACACTACATGGTGCATGACAATGTCATCAATACCTATGAGATAAATAAAAGCATTAATAAAACCATTAAAAAGTAGAGAATGTTGTAGCTGAAGTGGTAAGTGCGCTTGAATATTCAATAAGAAAGAAGAGGAATTGGTGGCCTGGGTTTAAATCTCGGCGGAACCCTACTTTTTTTTCATTTATTTTTCTTAAAATGGGTGACGAAAATATGCATGACACTGTCGCTCAGGTTATCGTTGATGACTTAAGTGCCCTTTGTTCGAAAATGTCACCAATGTTTGTTCGGAGCTGTCTTACATGTGTCATCGAAGACTGTGACAAATCATCAATTTCTACAAGACATGGCCTGCTGGGACATGGCCTGCTGGGTAAGTATGTGTTAGTAACAAAAATATTAATGTGTTTGTGCTTTTATATTTTTCTTATACACACAGAGTTATATAAAAATGTTTTAAATTTTAATTTGTTTGAATTTTCAATATCAAAAATTGAAACTCTGTTAAAGAATTTAATTATAAAAGAAAACAAAACAAATTGTCAAAAATTTGTAAAAATAAAATATTTGTGTTCTGCTTAAAATTTACCCTTCTTAGAAATAAAATGGTGCTAATAGTGTAAGAAAAATTGTAAAAACCTCTGTGCAAGTGTAATACAGTGCAAAAATGCTTAAAAATTTTATAATTTAGTGGTAAAATTTCGATGTTTTTTCTTTGTATTAGTTCTCTCACAATTCACACAGTACCCGTATATGTGAGGGAGAAATTTTACTAAAAGAGGGTCGGACTACTTTGTATACTTTGGTAATAATAATAAAAAATAAACATTTTAAATTTACCAAAAAAATTTAGTTTCATACAATGAAAAATTTAACTTCAGCAAAAGAAGTACTTTGAATAAAATTCGTTGATTTTTTTACAAGAATTATTTGAAATTCATTGTCAATGAAAATATTCATTAAAATTCATTGAAATATTCAACGCTCTAAATTTATTACTCAGTTAAATAAGTAAATTAAATCTTCTATTCGTATTAATTCGTTGAATTAAAAAAACATGTTTATATTTTTATACCCTTCAGCACAGATGTATCGGATATTTATGTTTTATACATCGAATTGTAGTAAATATTCCTTAAAAGAACATTAATAAAAATGAGCAAAATCGGTTTATAAATATACGAAATATTTCCAAAAAATATGTACCTCCAAAGTCTTATACACCCTAAAAAAAAAAAAAAAAAAAAAAACATGGTTACAGCATGATCACTACAACTATTCAATGTTTTTATATAGCTGTTTTTCATTTATTTGAATAATACCGTGTTCATGATAGCAACGTTTATGATTCTGTTTCATCATTTAATGTTTACCCAAAATCAAAATTTAAATATGGTTCACTGAATTATAATATGTATTTAATATGTTTGTATGATACTTATGATAAATCCAAACATTTAGTTAATTCTACAACTTTTCACTTACAATTTTGGTTAATTCTACAATCATTAAGCTATAATTTTTATTAGCTTTTAATGACTTTTGAATACACTTTTTTGTGTATTAGTCCAGTAGTTTGTTAGTATATTAATTCTCATTTAGTTTAGATATGAACTAATATAAATAGAAAAGGTTTGTTTTTATTCAGTATGATGAATGTACCTCATATCGTGATACAAATGAATATAAATATGAAAACATGAGATTATATATATGATGAAATTAGTTCATATAAGGAGTGAGATCGAAAAATTCTTAACATACATAATATTCAATAACTTGGAAGCGGTTGATCTTAGAGTTTTCATTATTTTTTTAATCATTTGATAATTTAGCACAGATCACAGAAATATATAACTTTTATGATTCTAACCACTAATTATAAAATTGCGGACCATTTTTGAAAACCCTTTCTTTGGAGATTTGATAGTTACTTCATTCACTTTTTTGGAACAGTGTGCACATCTTCTGTTAAAATCCTCGGTATTTTGGGACACCTTTTTTGTGCTCTTGAATTCACTTTTCACAAGAGCTCAATATCTCTCCACTCGTCTAAGCTATGGACAATTTTGAAAATTGACCTCTCTTGGTACTAAAACTATGTTATTGATTTGGTACCACTCTAGAGCTTTCTTACCGTAGTGACATGATACCAAATGGGTCCAAAAATATGTGGACACGTTGTGCTTTCTTAAGAAAAGAAGAAGTCTTTTTTGCAAATATTCCTTTATGCATATTTTGGTATTTATAGATCCGAATGTATCAAATGACTTTCCTGTTTTGTCGCAATTGCAAAAAGCTTGTCATACCATGAATTTTGTAAGGAATTTTTGCTGCTTTTGGGTCTTAAACTTATCTCCAACATTGCTTCGAGCATTAGCTATAAACATTTTTGAGACACAAGCTGCGAAGATTCTGCCAGCACCTACGTTTCTTCGTCAATTATACAGCTTGAGTATTTTTGTCTGAAATTTGGTTTTAAATTCCGAGTCCTATTTTTGGCTTGAAATTTTTTTTGCAGAATTCCAGTTTGGAATTTTTTGAACTTTATATGTTATCAACTTTCCCATTATCTTTAAAACTGAGCTGATTTTCTACCAGATGTGTTTGGAGTTCCTTTCAATATGCCTTCAATTTTCTGGCCTTCCCAATATCATGTGGTCCTTTTTTCTTACCGAACTAGGTTTCACATCAATAGTCAAATCGTCCTGATACTGTTTAATAACGTTAGAAACGGTTTTAGACCTATTTGGATTTTTTGAAATTTTTTAATAACTTGTAGGACGTAAATCTTTTTCGTCGCTTATTTTGATGAAAATAAGGACAAATTAACATGGTTGTTATTAAAAATAATAACTGAAGTATTTTTCCATGATAACTAGATCAAAAAAAAAAAAAAAAAATTGAATATTGATTCCGAAAAAAGTTATGAGGCAAAATGTGTGTTAAGAATTTTTCGATCTCACTCCTTATATGATAAAATGGAATTATATATATGATAAAATGAGATTATACATATGATAAAATATAATTGTAGATATGATGAAATTAGTTTATATATATGACAACATGGAATTATTAAATGATAAAAAAAAAGGTGAAATTTAAAGCAATATTTAAGAAAAGGTTATAAATCTTACTAAAAGTCATTAGTAAAGGCCCAACTACATACAATACTTTTGCTTCAACTGAGACTGACAGCTAAGTTAAATACATGCATTTATATTGTGCGGAACCAAATCAGTACGCCAAACTTCTGCGTGAAGTACTTCAAAGATGAAAAATGTTCAACTTTGAAGTGCTGAAGTACGTAAATATATTTTGAAGGTTGTTTTATTCTTATTTTATATTTTTTTTTATTGAGTCGGAAATTTTAAAGTGCAATTCATTATTTTAACTGAGAACATAATTTAATTTTTACATCTTTATATTTTATTATATAAAATTTTAATAACAAAACAATGCAACGACTGGGTTAATATAATTTGTGCGTTGTGTAGCTGTCAGTCGCAGTTGAAGTGAAAGTATTCTATCTAGTTGAGCCTTAAGGTTATATAATTTACTAATAAATTATAAAATGGAATCATAATAATGATTACGTACAAATATACTTATTGTTACCTGTAACCATATATTACAATCATAGTATGTTGCTCTTAGTTTATGGTCACTGGAACCATATTTTTTCTTTGCGTGTTGTTCTTGTTTTTATGGGCACTGAAAAACAACAACAATATGCTACATCAAATTAGTTTTTTTTTCAACTTTTTGAAGCCCCTATATAAGCTAGAGACCTTATTTTTAAAAAAAAATATTTGTATGAATTTTTTTTGTATTTTGTAACATATATTTACAAAATACCCTTTTTTTCATTTATTAAATTTTATTTAGATTAATGTTGTCTTTATTTGTTGTTGTTGTTCCATAAACTTTATAATATATATATATATATATATATATTAGGGTTCGTTTCGAAAGGAAAAATTTCTTTTGATATTTGGTTATCATATTTTCATTGTATTTATAAAAAAAAATAGATTTTCAAAACTTTTTCGAAAAAAATCAATTTTTCGGACACCCTAATTGGAACACGATGCATTTTAAACGGGTTGAATAGTGCTCATTCTTACTAAAATTTTATGTAATATTGATGTATAAAAGAAATTTTTTTATAAATCATTGGATTGGATTCTATGCGCAAAATGGCGCTCAAAATCTGCGTTTTTAGCTGAAGATATGCAGGGGAAGGAGTTGGAATTTTAAAAAACAAAATACGCCATTATTTTTACTGATGCAAAAGCCTTCTAAAAAATGTAAAGACCAAAAAACACAAACAATCATAATTTTAAAATTCAAAATATTGAAATCAAATGAAAATAACTTAAAAACTGTAAGGGATATATAACAAATGCAAGTATGTTTTTCATAGCCTTTTAAGAAGATAATTCAGGGATCGTAATGATTATGAGTTTTAAAACAAAACTCAACAAATAATCATTATTTTTGATTTTTATTTTTCGCTCAACTTTTAATGGATGGGGATATATTGATTTTGTCATTCCGTGTGCAATATGTCGAAAAAATCATTTAAGACCCCATGTATATATTTTATAGATTCTGAGTCGATCTACCTATGTCCGTCCGTCTGTTGAAAGCAGGATAGGGATCCAACGGGACAACATAAGGAGATGAAATATTTTTCTTATATAAGATTTGTTTGGTATTGAAAATGACCAAAATCGTTTAATAAACAAAAATGTTATGCGCAAAGTGCTAGAAACACAGGGTGTCCGTTGTAGTCTAATATCACACTTTTCTGCTGATATCTCTTAGAGCCCAAACACATCCAAGCGGATTTTTTTTTTTATGTGGAGATTTGGCAACTAAAACAACACAGCGGAATCCGCTGATAATTAAAATTTATTTTTAGAACAGACTCTCAAAAGCTCTCATTTTCTCACTCTCTCCGTCGGTGTTGCCGTTGTTGCAAAATTATCACATAGGTTTACATTAAATTTATACATACAGTTTACATTATCTTAAACAAAAGCATGTACGATAACGAAATTTTGTACAGATAGTTCGAAGGTCGATATAAAGTTGGAAACAAACTTGGTCCGACCACCTTCAACGAAATTTTGTACAAATAGTTAATGGACCAATGTAAACTCGGAAACAAAAAAAATGGGCGTGGTCCGCCCACCTCCCATGTAATGTAAAATTTGAAAAACTTAATGGTGGGTATATAGATTCGACCGAGCCGAATAAGTATAACATTCACGCTTGTTTTTGGTTTTTGCAAAAAAATAATGATTATTTTTGATTTTTACTCTCTTTGCTCACAATATAAAACTTAACATGAGAAATCATTCCTGATTTCGATAGAACCTGTTTTGAAAATTACATTTCTGTATTTAACAGTTTTATCCGGTCGTTCCTTGTATCTGATTTTTTTTGTTTAAATTTTCAAGAATAATGATTATTTTCTGTCCTTGAGATAAATATTTGTTGATGTAACTATTTGAAATCCGATAAGAAGAAAAAAATTGGCAAGCGGTTAAAAAATGGTAGACGTATAGATAACCTTGCTCCTATTAAATCAAATATGATTTTATCCATAAAAAACCTATTTTCAATGGTTATCACAAATTTTAATACTGTGGTCCAAGTTTTCAATTTCTACGACAGCTCTTTAAATTTTTATAAAATTCGAATCAGCATTTTAGCTGCAAATTTTTTTTTACTTTCGGTATATATGGGGCAGTCTTGGAAGATTCATAAACAATCTATATTTAATAGCAATCGTACATTTTGGTACATTTTTTACCAGTATTCTTAGCAATAAATCCACGTTTTAATTTCAGGATATATGGAAGGTAGGCGAGTCCGCAAAAAAAATTTTTATTAAAACCAACTCACAACTTTTTTTTTATAAATATATATTTATTGTATAAATTATATACTTTTTTGTTTATTTGATTACAAAATATAACTAAATTATAAAAATTAATTTAAAAAAAGGAATGTTATTCAATTTATAATTCATATAATATTAATTTGCTTAAATTTTGATTTCAAAATTAATATGTTTTTAACAATATAAGGCGACTACACAAATTTAAATTTCTTTAACGATTTTTTTTATAATTTTTTAACAATTTCGCAATACAAAGCCAATATGTATAATAAGCAAATAGCAACAAACTGTAATCAATTACAAAATATATATAAAACTTAATGTTTTCTGTTTCTTTTTTTCGATTGTCTTACTTAAAAACTACTAAATAAAATATATAAATAAATAATTAAGTTATTTTTTTAATAATAGGCTTTAAAAAAGATGAAATTAAATATTTTGTTAATAAGGTAATAATTATAAAATTAATTTGATCTTTAATGGGAATTTGTAGGGAAAAGAGAAAAAAGAACACCTTTTGGAAAAACTTATTTAAAAAGATATCATTTTTTTTAATAATAAAACTGAATACTTTTTTATATAAATTTTAAAGAAAAAAAAAAAAAAAAACAAATGAGAAATATTTTATAAAATAACCAAAACTTTTTTTCTTAAAAATATATTTTTGATAATATTTTAATATATAAAAAGGGTCAGGTTATAGATTTTATTTTAATTGATTAATTATTTAAAAAGGTGGAGAGGGAATTGAAAGAGAGGGTTTTAAAGATATTATTTTTAATTTGCGCGTATAGTACGATTTTTGTTCATATTTGTCAACATTAATGATATATAGGATGTTAATAAATCATCCATTTTATAGCCCAAAGAAGTCTCACATAATAATTTTGAGCCTCGAACCAAATTGCCAATAGTCATGTGGAAATAAGTATTGCCGGAAGACCAATTCGAAATACGAGTGAAAGGATGGGTAATTAAAATATCCTGGAAATAAATAAAAATTTAATCAATTTGATTTTTTATTTTATTATAAAATATTTGAATACTACCTTTGTAACGGGATGTATTAAACTAACACCATGTTTATTTATAGCTATCAATAACATTTCAGGATAATTAGGTTCAGTCGTTTGCTTAACCTCAAAGAAGGCTGAGCCAAATGTGGGCCATCTGAAAAAAAAAAAAAAAAAAAAACGAAAAGAAATCAAAATAAATATTTTTAAGAAATTTGAAATTAAAAATAAATGAAAATTCCCAGGAAAAATTGTATTAGTTCTACAACTAGCTCCAGAACACATGGAAATAGCCTGTACTTGTTCTACTTTGGCGTTACGACCAATGATTTTTGTTTGAAATTATCACCTCCAGAACTAGTTCTGTGGAAGTGTTAGCTAGCCAGTACCCATTCTATGGAACGATTCCAGAAGTAGTTCTTTAATCAGTGATTTTTGTTCGAAATTGTCACATTCGGAACTAGTTCCATGGAAACGTTAGGGAACGGTTTCAGAATCTGTTTTTTATTTTTTATTCTAATGGGCTATTTCCTAAAGGCCACTTTCGAAATCAATTTTATTTTGTAAATAGTCTTTTTAATTTTTGAAATTTTTTATACAAGTTCTCGGAAGTCATTATTACAGTTGTAGGAAGTCATTCGAGAACCAATAATTTGTTCTCAGAACTGATGAAGAAGTCATACAGAATTAGTTCTTAAGCACTAGTTCTCTAAAACATTCCTTAAAACGAATTTAGAATAAGGTTCTATTCCATTAGTGCCAGAATTGGTTGTGATACCACTAGTTCTGAGGATGTTATTAAAGAATCTGAAGAGGTTGTGATTACACCAGTTCTAGAACTAATGATTTTAGAACATGTTCTAAAATTTTTCCTGGGTTATCAAATAAAAATATTTAAAAATCCTAGAATAGGATAGTTTGAATTTTTGCAAAATTTTAATTTTCGTATATCTAAATTATTGAAAGTTATTAAAAGAAAAAAGGTACAAGAAATAATTTATGTAAACATTTTAAATAGATTTTGAATTTTCGAAATTAACTTCGAATTATGAAAAAATTTAAAATTTCATAAATAAAACTAAAATGATTCAAATAAATTAAAAAATACATATTTTTTACTTGAGATAATCCATAAAAAATAATTTTTGTAAATTTTTTAACATTGGAAATAAACTTCAAATTTTCGAAATTAATTTCGAATTGTTAAAATTTCATAAATAAAATTTTTATTATTTTGAAAACTAGAAAAGCTTTTTAATGAAATTTTTAACGTTTAAATTTGAACTATATTTTTATTTAATGTAGAAAAACATATTTTTTGAGAAATTTTGATTCTTCGAAATTCATTTCTAATTTTTGAAATTTAATAAATTTATTTAAAAACTCTAAATGTTTATATATTTCATATTTTAGGTAGAAAAACTTATTTTTGTATAATTTTTAACTTTCGAAATTAACTTCAAATATTTTCAATTTTTCTTTTCAGAAATTATTTTTGATTTTTTTAATTTATTCGAAAATTTATATTTTTGAGAAATTTTAACCTTTCGAAATTTAATTTTTAAAATTTTTATTTATTTAAATTTTTAATAAAATAAACTTATTCAAAATCTGAAATTTTTTCTTAAATTATATAAAATAATTAAGATTTTTTAAATTAATTACAAAACTAAAAATTTATTACTTTACTATTTTTGTGATATTTTGACCTCATTTTAAAATTTTCAAAATGTTAACATTTTTGGAATTATTTTTGAATTTTTAAATAAAAAATAATCATTACATACATATGTATATAATTTTTATCTTTATACAAAGTAAACAAAAAAAAAAAAAAAAAAAAATGTTTTTTGGAATATTTTTTAATTTTAAAAATTTATTTAGAATTTTCGAATTTAATAAATTTTAAATAATTTTATTCAAATAGTAATTTTAAGAGACTATATAAATTTTTTAAAAAAATCAAAGTTTCAAAAATGTCAAAAATTTTATTTAATTTGAATTTTATAAATATTTGATGATTTAATAAAATGAAAACTTTTGAAATTAATTTAAATCTACAGCCGTACAATAAAAACGCAAAAAAAACCCAGAAAAATTTTATTAATTTTTTAAGTAAGGAGTAAGATTGAAATAACACACATTTTGCCTCATAACTTTTTTCGGAATCAATATTCAAATTTTTTTTTTTTTTTTTTTTTTTTGATCTAGTTATCATGGAAAAATACTTCAGTTATTATTTTTAATAACAACCATGTTAATTTGTCTTTATTTTCATCAAAATAAGTGACGAAAAATATTTACGTCCTACAAGTTATTAAAAAATTTCAAAGAAATCCAAATAGGTCTTACAAATAATTGGCCACAGAATTAAATGTCGTCCGTAAAACCGTTTCTAATGTTATTAAACAGTATCAGGAGGATTTGACTATTGATGTGAAACCTAGTTCGGTAAGAAAAAAGGACCAAATAATATTGGGAAGGCCAGAAAATTGAAGGCATATTGAAAGGAACTCCAAACACATCTGGTAGAAAATCAGCTCAGTTTTCTCAGTGCTTCGACTATTTGGTGCGAAAATTTAAAGCTAATGGGAAAGTTGATAACATATAAAGTTCAAAAAATTCCAAACTGGAATTCTGCAAAAAAAAAATGACAAGCCAAAAATAGGACTCGAAATTTAAAACCAAATTTCATACAAAAATACTCAAGCTGTATAATTGACGAAGAAACGTAATGCTAATGCTCGAAGCAATGTTGGAGATAAGTTTAAGACCCAAAAGCAGTAAAAATTTCTTACAAAATTCATGGTATGACAAGCTTTTTTCAGTTGCGGCAAAACAGGAAAGTCATTTGATGCATTCGGATCTATAAATACCAAACTAGGCATAAAGGAATATTTGCAAAAAAGACTTCTTCTTTTCTTAAGAAAGCACAATGTGTCCACATATTTTTGGACCCATTTGGTATCATGTCACTACGGTAAAAAAGCTCTACAGTGGTACCAAATCAATAACATAGTTTTAGTACCAAGAGAGGTCAATTTTCAAAATTGTCCATAGCTTAGACCAGTGGAAAGATATTGAGCTCTTGTGAAAAATAAATTCAAGAGCACAAAAAAGGTGTTCCAAAATACTGAAGATTTTAACAGAAGATGTGCACACTGTTCCAAAAAAGTGACTGAAGTAACTAACTATCAAATCTCCAAAGAAAGGGTTTTCAAAAATGGTCCACAATTTAATAATTAGTGGTTAGAACCATAAAAGTTATATATTTCTGTGATTTGTGCTAAATTATCAAATGATTAAAAAAATAATGAAAACTCTAAGATCAACCGTTTCCAAGTTATTGAATATTATGTATGTTAAGAATTTTTCGATCTCACTCCTTAATTTAAAAATTTTTAAAATTGTTTTCTATTTTTTTTAAATTTGAATGAATTGAAGGTGAACAAAATGAAAACAATATTCAAAAACAATTTTTGTATCATTAAAATTACAACTAGAAACTTCTTGTGAAATAGTACCTACAGTTAACCCTCGATTAACGCTGCTTGTTGGGATCGGTTAAAGTACTTGTAAATTAAAAACGAGTAGAACAAGGTTCGAAGTAAATACACATTTATATTTCGGGTTCAGAATTTCAATATACATATCGCATAAATTAAAGCACTAAATAAATGAAAAATGTTAGAGTGGGACCTAAAAATCGGGTCAAAAAAAAAAACCCACAAACGATTTTCTATATTTGGACATATAGAACATTTTATATCGATTTTTATACCATAATTTGTTATTTTATTATAAATGTGATGAAAATGTTTCAGTGAATTTAAAACCACCTGATGAAGATTCTCCTTGAATTAATAAATTTTGTGAAAATGCCACTTCTTGTTCATTTCCTTTGAAGTACTTTTCTTAAAATTATGTTTATATAAATTTTTTACAAAAATTCAGTTTTGGCCTTTTTAAGTATAATGAAAATGCTTTAAAAGTTGTGAAATTTAAATTTTCTTAAAAATTATTAATATTTTTTTCGGACAAAAATTTACTTATTTTCATTTGGAAGTAGGTAATTAATAAGAATTAAAAAAAAAAAAAAATCATAATATCCACTTTACTCCGCTTTGAAAATTGTCTTTTTTGGACGTTTTTTGCCAGGTAGTATTATAATTTTTATACCCACCATCAAAAAGATGGGGGGTATATTGATTTTGTCATTCCATGTGTAACATGTCGATGAAATCATTTAAGACCCCATAAAGTATATACTTTCTGGGTTGTAGTGTATTGAGTTAAAAGGAGATTATGTTGAAAAATAAATTTTTGTTTTGCAAAAAACACTGTGTTTCATTCAAAAAGTCACGGACTTAATGATACGCCCTCGTATTATAATGTTAAACGATTTAAAATTTTCGAAAATGATTATTTTTTTTTTTTTCGAACTTAAATTTAGAAATAAAATAAGAATTCAAGTTAACAATGTCATCTCAAAATTTCAAAATAATTTTGAACTTTTGAAATAACCCTAACTAAAGCTATGTTCACATTCGTTAAATATTTGATCGAATTTGCATGACCACTAGATCTACAAAAAAATAGTTTATCGTTGTTTGATCTTGCAACTGCTTTGTAAGATAAAACACCATCAAACAAGATTCAGTAAAATGACAGCTATGATTAATAATAAGTAAAAAATATTTTCCCATTAAAATGAAGAAGTTAGAAAGTATTTTATAAAGTGGTTACGTTGATAAAATATTTGACTAGTCTAAACATACCTTAAGAGTTGTTTCGTCGTAAAATAATACAATAAAAAAATTTTACAAAAAGAAATTATAACCTCAAAATTAAAAAAAAAAAAAAAAAAATCTAAATTAACTAATTAATCAAAATTCTTGTTTTCACAATACAATTTTCAAAATACCCCCGAACTTTAAATAAAATTGAAGGCATTTTTGATTTTCAAAAGAAATTATCATTACATGCATACCTTTGCATCATTCTATATCCGAAATATTTTAAATGATTACTTACCTGTAAACAATTTTGAGAAAAGCGACTTTAGCATCTTCAGAACTCATGCCGGAATCTTGATTATAGGAAGCAACTATGGCTCGTTTCCATTCACTAGTACTTTGCATTTTCATTAAATCGGAGGGTATCAATTCACGCAGCATTTGTCTATAAAATAAAATAAAAACAATTTAATAAATCTAATAATAAATATATTTTTAATAACACTCACGGTATGGCTTGCAATTCTTGTTTATTATCACCATAACGTACACGATACACTAAGGCTGCCAGCTTAGCTGCCTCTTCACGCGAACACTTATGGTAGCCCCTTAACAATTTCGGTAATTCTTGATGATAATGGAATATTAAATCAGCATTACGATCTTTACCCGGAACAGTATTTGTCCATAATTTCTTCATAAAGAATACCTGATAGGTAAACTGGGGATTGGTACCATCACGTATGGGTCGTGCTTTTTTAATCCAATCCGTTAAATGTCTAACAAAATCAAAGAAGAAATCTCCTTCGGGTACAGAAATTACCTTATCGGCAATTTTTACAAACAAAGAGAAACCCTCACTAGTGCGCAGTGACAAACGTTGGGATATATTGTGGCAAAAATCTTTAGCTCTTGTAGAGGAATCTACCTCGAAAGCCTCATCGGTGTCATCGGGGAAATAAACTTTATGGAATATTTGTGTGGTTTTATGTTGTATAGCCTCAACTTCAACTTGATGAGGAGGATATTTACGTTGGCCATTACGTATAGTTTTTTGCAAACGATGCAAAGAGTCTTGGGATATAGGGTGTCTTCTGGTTCTTAAGAATAAAGTCAATTCTTTGAGTAAACCTTGAGAACAGGCAAAAAGACCAGTGGCTAACCACATTAATTCCCAACCTCTTTCTTCTGATATTCGATTGCGGTTGTCAGTTAATTGTTTCATTATTTGACAATAGATTTCATCTCTTAGGATCTCATGTTTAAGAGGACCATCAAATATATGATCGGTAATTTCATTACCCATTCTAGGCCTTTTCGAGGGTAAATCTCCCATGTATTTTAGAATGGCAGCAAAAGCAAAACAAGCTTCTTCCGCTAATTCCTCTTTAGATTGTAATTTCCTTAGAAGAGGTGCCTTAATGGGATCTCTTGAATAACGCCATATTTCTTCGGAACGTTTCGAACTTAGGGTCAAAGTTTTGGAGACAGTTCTCTTGGGAGGCAAACGGAAATGATCCATGGCATATTCCATTAGGGTATGAGGTCTATCTCTGGTTTCAGCTACACCATTAGAAACCATACTTAGACGACGACCATGATGAGCTTCTTCTATGTTAAAGAGAGCTAAAATATCTTGAGGAGGCTTGGAAAGTGTAGGTAAAACATAAACAGTTTCTGCAGGAAAATCTCCTCTTTCTTGGGATCTCTCACAGCGGCCAATACACCAGCCATTATTTAAGACATTTTCACCACAACTTTCATCTTCAAGAATAATTAAATCTCCTTTAAAGAAGGACAAGAAACTAGAGCCATCTGAGGGAGCACGATAATCTTGTATAGCTATGACAAATTTGGATCTGTAGGAAAATTAAAATATTAATAAAACCTTGTTAATTTTTATTAAGTTAAAAAGAACTTACCTTTTCTTTAAACCATCCAAAAAGTATACCACTAGATCTCTAATATCTTCTGCATTGGGACTTTGGAAAGTAAACTCTTCCCCTCTGACCGTGGACAAACTAAAGGTTTGTGTGAAAACCTTATTGGTTTTCTGACTGGATACAGCAGTAATTTCGGGAAAACTTAATTCCAATAAAACTTGCTCTTGATCATCAACCACATAAACACCCGTCCAATTAACCGCTATAATAACATCATTTTTGGGTAAATTAGGCCCTGAATTACGATATGCTTCATAGAAACGGGAAAACAGCAAAGGCCATTTATACTTGGCATAACTGACTATATCCTCCTTGATCTTCAAGGAGGCTATTTTCTCCTTAACATAATATGACTTCTTATAGGCCTGTAAAACCAAAGCAGCCCAACGTTCTATGGCCTTATCAATGCCCGTGAGACAAAAATCAGGTATAAAATTGGGCAGTAAGGTAAATAATCTTTCCATGGACATATCGGTGCCATATTCTATGAAATATTGTTGAGCTGCTATCATGGCCAAATCTTCTTCCTTGTCACAGCGATATTCACCAAATTTAACACCTCTCACCACTTGTTGATAAATGAGATTCGTGGCCACTTGATCAAAGGTGGGATCATGCCAAGGAGCAAATATTTCCTTACGGAAGAACAAACGCCAAGGAGCATTACGTTCTTGGGCTCCTTGTTCCTTGGCATATTGTTCACACTGGGAAATAGCATCCATAACATGATCACCACCACTGCCTAAAGAGGAGACCTTGTCGAATAGCGCTATATACAAAGAGAAACCAAATTGATCTTTTAAGGTTATTTTATCCGATAACTGATTGCACAATTCCCGGGCCGTGGTGGCCGAGTCAGCCAGTAAAGTCTTGGTATTGCCATCCATGAAGGTTATAGGTAACATTATAGGCTTTTTAGATTTGGTGGCTTGTAATTCCAGCCAAGAAGGAGGCTGATTTCTAGTACCATTATTAAATGTACGCTTTAAACGTTCCTCACAATAGGGAGCATAACCAGGAGGACCTTCACGTATAAAGGCTCTCAAATAGTTGACAAATTTCTCTGATGGAGCAAAGCATCCTACACATAAGGATAATAAAATCCAGCCTCTAGCATGAGAGGATTTTAAAGGATTATTGGTTAATTGTTTGCATATTTGACAATAGATTTCATCACGTAATTCAGCCCTTAAAATACCATGGCCTATAATGAAATGCAATTTTTCTAGATTCGAAGTGGGCCTAGACTGAAGCCAGGATTGATAGCTATCGGCTGTATATTCCTCATCCTGTAAACGTCTTCTAACATCTTCGCCCAATTTGTTTTTCCTTTTCAAGGTTAACGACACCAATTTGTGTCTAATGGAACGGGGTTTTTGTTTAAGAAAGGCTTCAGGATCTAAACCCATTAATTGGGCTTCTTGGAATTCCTAGGAAGAAAAGGAAATGTGAAAAATATCTTTCAATTTATTAAAATCATTGAACAAACCTTGCTTCTTATAAAATTACGTCCCAAAGTGGCCGTAACCTTAGACATGACTGAGGTGGTGTCCATGCGATCCATGGTATGATATTTAGGTTCTGGCATATCGCCAGTAAATCTTAATATAGTAATCCATAAAGCCTGGGCAGCCAATTGATCTCCTTGAGTATGCAAAGGCAATAAAGGATGTTTTAAAGCCTTTTTGGAGTATTGATGATTGACATTGCCTTGGAAGTAGGTGGCAGCAAATTTTTGGAATTTAAATTCCGATAAATCTTCCTCATCCTCTGAAACATGCATGGGACCAATGCAATCCTGTTAAGAAAAATGAAAAAAGTAATGAAAAAAACTCGCTTAAAATTTAGAAATGCAAACTTACCTCTTGATTAACATGCTGACCATGAGGCAAATCATTAAACACTGAGGTTTCACGACCCCCATGAGGTGTAGGAGCCTCACTGCTGGAATCGGGTAAGAAATCAAACATGGCCTCTACCAATTTACCATCATCCACTGGTTCGTCTTGTTTGCGGGCAGCATCATTAATTAAATTCTTTTTAACTTCTACCCTTCTTCTCTCCTCTATTTCCTGTTCCATTTCTCTTCTTTCCAGCTCATGCAAACGATCTCGGTAATGTTGTTCTGCTATCTCTCTAGCATGTTTATTACCCTTGTGCATTAATTCCTGCTCTTCCAATTTGCGCAAATGTAAAACCTCGGCAAACTTTTTATATTCCTCCTTTAGTTTTTTATATTTTCTCATGGCTATCATACGACGTACATGGGATTGTATCTTTATTATAGCCCACATTTTATGGCCATATTCTCGACGCACCAAATAGCCACGAGCATGAGCCTGTAAACCTACAATATGGCCTCGAAGGTGGCGGAAACGATGCGATAATACCCTGGAACGTATTAAAGCCTGTAAACGCATATAACCCACACGCATTTTTTCATAACGTTTACGTTGAGCATAACCCTTCCAATAACGTTGCACCGTTATAGCAGCAGCACGCATGCGCAAGAAACGTCTACGATAAACCCAACCTCTAATGGTTCTTTGTAAAATCAAAATTTTGCGTGTCAAAACACGATCTCTTTCTTGTTCCAAAAACAAATCATGGGCATCTTTAAGGAAAACTTTAGTGTGACCCAATTGATAATCAGATTTACCCAATACGGCGGCACATATACGCGAAGTAGCCAAACGACAATCGGTTCTATGAGCCGGTGGTACTCCTGGTATCAAGAATCTATAGCGTTCCACGAAATCACGAAAACCATGACGTATGGGATAACCAGCTCTCCTAATGCGTATGGTTTCCATCATGCCCGAGTAACGCAATTGACGACAACATAAACCTCTATCAAACATCATGGGTTTCTTGACTTCATTGGGCTTAATACATCTTATAAAGAAAGGTTGACAAGAGCATAGAGTCTTCATTAAAGCATCCAAACTTTTCTTAAATTGTGTAGACAAAGTGGGCGTTCTTTTGCGTGTTTCGGCACCCATTTCTATATCTTGACTGAAAATTTGCCTTAAAAACTTATTACTACTTTGACTAACTAGATGCAGTAAATCAGGACTAAAAGTATCGCGATTCTTGTCCAAGAAACCACTAGTATCATAGAATACCACACCAGCAAAATGATTCAAACCAAAACTAGTATTTATATCCGATTTGGGTTTTAAATAATTCTTATGGGTACCATGGGTTTTGTGCAATTTCGCCAACATAGTATGATCAGTACCCTTAGGGAAACGGGCTTCCTCATCTATTAAAGCCATTATATTCAGCTGTTTAATAGCTATCAAATCCAAAGCATCCTGGTTATCCACAAATTCTATATGCTGCCAATTAATACCCTCATGATTATATTCCTCCTGTTCCAATTTGAAAATATGTTGCACAAAGAATTGTTGCAAATTCTCATTGGCATAATTTATGCAAAATTGTTCAAAACTATTTTGATCGAAGTTCTCAAAACCAAATATATCCAAAACACCTATAGCATTGCGTGAAGTAGCTCTAGGTTTATAAATGGCCGTGTTAATTTTGCGTACTATATGTACGAACAAACGACCATAAATTCCCTTAACAAAAGCATCTCTTACATCTACTGATTGATCACGGGAGAGTGTTGACACCACAGTTTCGCCATGAGCAAAGAGAGTACGTCTAGTAAGAGCATCCATAAGAGGTTGCATGGGTAAACCTAAAAGAGCTGCAACTCTTTCCACATTAATGTGTTCGGGAATTTCGGTGGCATCTAAGTTATCAACTACAGTGGCTTTATATTTAATGTTGCCACAGTGTAAAAGAGCAGCTAAAAGTTTAATAATTTCCCATATCTCTTGATCGGTGAAAAGTAAAACTTTCATGGCCGATCTGATATCAGAAAATTCAGCAGTATCATCACGACCCTCACAAGTAATGCAGTCTCCTCCTGTTAGATATCTATAAGATAAAAAAATAAATATTAGAGAGATTTTATATAGAAAAAAATCCTAATTACTCACTTATAATCCGCTGCATTGCCCAAATCTAAACGTCTCTTTTCCTCCGCCGATAAACCCGCCAAAATGCAATAAAATATATGATAATTACGTTCACTATGATTTTGTGAAACAATACGAGATTTTTCCAAAAGATATTGCTCTATCTTGGCTCCCTCTATAACACCATTGGCACTAAAGTGTATGTCAATATATTTGCCAAATCTAAAAGGAAACAAACTCTCATTCAAAACTAAAGTTCTTATAAAGACAATCCCTTCCTAAAACCCACCTTGAAGAATTATCATTTCTTACAGTCTTGGCATTACCAAATGCCTCCAATATAGGATTTGCTTCCAAGATTTGTTGTTCAATCCATGAATGCTTACCACTAATGGCAGCTAAATATTGTAAAATTAATTTTGTGCTCTCAGTTTTACCTGCACCCGATTCTCCGGATATAACAATACATTGATCTTGACGATAACGTTTCATATGAGCATAGGCATTATCACCTATAGCAAAGATATGAGGTGGCAATTCACCTATTTTACGTTCTTTGTAAAGTTTAATTTGATCAGCTGTATAGATGGGTAGAATTTGATAGGGATTAACAGCTACCAAAATGGAACCGGTATAGGTCTAAAAGAAAAAAAAAAATTAATTTAAAGGAAAGAAAAAGAGATGAGCATGATTTTAACTTACATATATTAAATTATCTTTATAACGTATTAATAAATTTCTTAATATTCCGGCTTCATGTAAATCTCCCAAAGAGATCATATCTTCCACACCCTGCACCGAAGAGGCATGCATTGCTTTAATGCGCCTTTCGGGCGATAACCATATTTCGTCACCATCATCGTCACGTACTTGTATGCGTCTTCCCTCCGCCGATATGACACGAGCACCAATGGCTACATCGAATTCTCTGCCCGAAGCGGGTTCTATCCAGATGTAGTCACCCTGGAAGAGGAAAAAGATTTTTTAAATGAAATGAAATGAACTTCAATGAAATTAAGGATTAGAAATATTCAAATTAATAAGAAATAACTTAAGTAAAATATTGTTTACATCACGTCAATATTGTTTACGCCATTTAAACTATTATTTATCACATCAAGAAAGCTATTGTTTACATCATTTAAACTGTAATTTACCTGAAAAAAATATTGTTTACATCAAGTCAATAATTATTACATAAAGTAAACAATTGTTTAATCCAAGCTAGCTATTGTTCACATTAACAAAACTTTTGTTTACATCACGTAATCTATAGTTTATATGAAAAAAGCTATTACCTACACCATGTCAACAATTGTTTACATAAAAAACAATTATTTACATAAATTAAAGTATTTTTACATCAATTAAACAATAGTTTATATCGTGTAAAGCATATTTTTTTACTACAGTAGTTATTTACCTTAAGTAAATTATAGTTAAAAGCATGTAAACCGTTGTTTACAGCATTGAAACAATTATTTACTTAATGTAAAATTTTGTTTGTTTGATAGTGTAAACTATGGTTTACACTATGTAAAGTATGGTTTACACCATGTAAACTATGGTTTGCACTATGTAACCTATGGTTTACACCATGTAGACTATGCTTAACACCATGTAAACTATGGTTTACATTATGTAAACAATGAATTGCACTATGTAAACATAATTTACACCATGTAAACTATAGTTTACACTATGTAAACTATGGTTTACAACATGGCTTACACCATGTAAAGTATGGTTTACACTATGTAAACCATGGTTTACACTATGTAAACTATGGTTTACACTATGTAAACTATGGTTTACACTATGAAAACTATGGTTTACACTATGTAAACTATGGTTTACACTATGTAAACTATGGTTTACACTATGTAAACTATGATTTACACTTTGTAAACTAAGGTTTAAACTATGTAAGCTATGGTTTGCACTATGTAAACTATGGTTTACACTATGTAAACTATGGTTTGCACTATGTAAGCTATGGTTTACACTATGTAAACTATGGCTTACACTATGTAAACTATGGTTTACACTATGTAAACTATGGTTTACACTATGTAAACTATGGCTTACACTATGTAAACTATGGTTTACACTATGTAAACTATGGCTTACACTATGTAAACTATGACTTACACTATGTAAACTATGGTTTACACTATGTAAACTATGGTTTACACTATGTAAACATAATTTACACCATGTAAACTATGGTTTACACTATGTAAACTATGGCTTACACTATGTAAACTATGGTTTACACTATGTAAACTATGGTTTGCACTATGTAAACTATGGTTTACACTATGTAAACATAATTTACACCATGTAAACTATGGTTTACACTATGTAAACTATGGTTTACACTATGTAAACTATGGTTTACACTATGTAAGGTATAGTTTACACCATGTAAACTATGGTTTACACCATGTAAACTATGGTTTACACTATTTAAAGTATGGTTTACACTATTTAAAGTATGGTTTACACTATGTAAAGTATGTTTTACACTATGTAAATTATGGTTTACACTATGTAAACTAAGGTTTACACTATGTAAACTAAGGTTTACACTATGTAAACTATGGTTAACACCATGTAAACTATACTTTACACTATGTTAACTATGGTTTTTACTATGTAAACTATTGTTTACACCACGTAAGATATTGCTTGCATCATATAAACTATGCAGATAATAATTTAACCATGTAAACAATAGTTTGCATCATGTAAACTTTACTTTGCCCTCTTGAACTTAAGAATAAAATTATAAAAGCCGTCATGTACTCTGTACTTACTATCACTTAATAATATTTTAAGCAAAATTATTCCTTACATTTCGTTTTAACAATTGTTTACAGCCATGTAATTTAGTTTTATCTTAAATAAAACACATATATTTTTACACTAATTACTTAAACAAACTCTATAAATTAACAAACATTTTAAAATTTTCCTATTTAGCTGTGATTTATTAACAATTTTGGTTCATGTAAAATTTTTATAAATTTTGTTGCTAACGTGTTAGAAATTCAATTACAAATATTTTAGTTTTTCCAACTAATTATTAATCATACCACAGCAAACATTAGCACCATTAAACACACTTACAAGTTAAACAATTTTTATTTTTTAGTTTTAAACTTAAACATACCAAAAAATAAATAAAATAAAAAAAATGTATAATGTCTGGTGCGTTACACTTGAAAAAAGATTTGGGTCAGTGTTTAATGTTTTTGTATAAAGTCAAATACTATACGTTTTTTATATATTTTTTTGTTAGTAGTAGAAAATATTTGAAATAAATTGTATTATATAACTAATTTGTTAAATTAACTTTAAATTCTTTTTGTTTTGGAAAAATGTGGTTAAATTTAGTAGTTTTGTAAATGTCATTGTTAAATTTAAAATTCTATCTGTTAAAAACAAAATTCTGTAAAACCAAAACAAATAATAATATAAGTGAATCACCACAACCTATAAATGTCAAATTGACATTTTCAAATTGCAACTTAAAAATAACATTAACATTAAAATGAAGTAACTTTGAAAAAGAAACAAAGAAATAAAATAAAGGTGATAAATTAAATTTGAAAGAAATAAAAGAAACATAAAAAAATCATGTTGCGGTTTGTTAGGTTTTTGTTTACATACATACATACATAAATATTTCTTTCATACATAAACCGAAAGCATAGCTTAACAAAATTTACTTAAGTTTCTTAGATTACATGTTGTATTTCCTGTGGTAGATGAACAAATACAAAACAAACAAAAAAAATACTGACGAGTACAAAATTTCATTTATACATACATAAAAAAGTAAAATATGTATGTTAAGAAAAGTTTATTACACAATATGTTTAATGTATGTATATGAAAGTGTTGTTTGCTGGTAAGAAAACCATTATTTTTTTTTAATGAATTTCTATAGGAAAAACTTCAAGGTGTTTGTGGAAGTATAAATAAAAATAAAAGACGCGGCTTAATAATAATTCTCAATGAATTCTCAATGTTAGGGACATCAATGAGGCATAACGAACAAGGTCAAGTTTAATATTTATTATATGACTCCAAGAATTAAAACGTAAGAAATTAAATGGTGTGTATAATTTAGGAAATAAACAAGAATTGTGAGAAAGAAAAATTGAAAAAAAAAAAACAAAACGTAGTTTTTAATTGAAAAGTTTTTTAATTGAACACTTCAAAAATTTAAGATTGAAGCTTATTTTAGATACTACAAAAGCTCGATTAAAGTTATTTTGATACCCCAGCAAAAAAGGAACTGAAAAAGAGCTGAAAAAGTCATGAATTTAACACTGTGTTGTCATTGGAAGGAAGTACTTAGTGGTGAAAAAGAGCTGCAGATGTTTTTTTTTTTTTTTTACCCATGTTTGTCATTGGTAGATTCTTCTTCTTTTATACTTCTTGTTCATTTCTTTTGAAGTACTTCCATTGAAACTACTTTTATAAAATTTTTTTACGAAAATTCCGCTTTAGCTTTATTAAAAGATAATAAAAAGGCTTTAAAATTTGTAAAATTTTAATTTTCTTAGAAATTATGAAACTTTTTTTCCGCTAAAAATTCATTTATTTTCACTTTGTGGTAAGTAATTGTTAGGAACTTCCAAGATAGTTCAAAATATGCAAATTGTTCCGCTTTTGAAGTGGTGAAAATTTTCTTTTTTTGGAAGGTCTTGATCGTTATTTTGCTGGGACTCTATAAAAATATAGAATTAAAGTTAATTTAAGTTTCTATAAAATATTAAGGTTGAAGCCAATTTATAGTTTTATAAAATAATACATTGAAGCTTATTTGAATCTCTATTAAGAGCTATGATTCAAACCAATTTGAAGCTGTTTGAAGACTTCGGATCCGATTTAGAACTAACTAAGATTGAAACCAATTTGATGCTCTATAAAAAACTCAGACTTAAGGAAATTTAAAACTGAATCAAAACCTCCAAATGATTATTTTGATCTAATTAGAGGTTTTATATAGGCAAAATATAGAAGGTAAATAGAGGGTATATTAATTTATATTTTGGGATTTGAAAAGAACTATGATTAAAGCTAATTATAATAGTAATAAATATTTTAGGTTTAATATTGACAAAAGATTGAAGCCAATTTGAAGTCGAATGTAGACTTAATATATATTCACAAATAGAGATTATTTGAAGCTTAATATAGACTTAATATATATTCACAAATAGAGATTATTTGAAGCTTAAATTTATGGATCTATAAATACTTAAGATTGGAGCTAATTCTATTAATTAATATTGAGGTACTATATAAATGTATTATTAAAGCTAATTTGAAACTGAATGGAACCTATTAAAATTTTAAGGACAGCAGCTATTTTGACGGCCTCTTAATTAATATTTTAGGGTTAAAAAAACCTTTTAAATTACTAAAAATTAATCCAATTGGATGCTTAATAAATACCTCTAAATGAAGCTTATTTGAGATTTATTTGGAACAGAATCGAGACGATTAAAATATTTAAGTCTGAAGCTAATTTGATTTAAAAAGACCTAATATTTAAATTATTGAAAGCATCGAGATTATTAAAATGTTTGAAATGGAATTCAAATTAAGGCATAACAAATGCCTCCAAATGAAGCTTATTTGAGACTAATTTTAAACTGAAACGAGACTATTAAAATATTTAAAATTTAAACCTCCAAATTAAGACTAATTTGAAGCTGAATCTAGACTATGAAAACGTTTAAGATTTAGGGCAATTTGAGATTTTATTTTGACAAAAGATTAAAACTAATTAAAAGCCCTATAAAGACCTAATATTAAAGCTAATTTAAAGGTCTAAAAAATAATATTTTATAATCAATAAAGACCTAAAATTTAAGCTTATTTAAAGGTGAATAGTGACTTTAAAAATGTTTAATATTTAAACTAATTTGACTGTCTCCTAATTAATACCGTATTCTTTATAAAGACCTAAAATTGGAGCCAATTTGAAGCAGAATCGCGACATTACAAATATTTAAAATTTAAGCCAAATTGATGCTTAAAAATACCCTCAAATCTTATCTATATTAAGCCATCATTGAAGCTAATTTATGGCTTTATAAAGACCTCAGATATAAGTCACTTTTAGACTATGTAAACTCTTGGATTAAAGTTAGTTAAACCCCCTATAAAATCCTAAGATTCATAATAATTTGAATCTCTATGAAAAGTTAAGCTTGAATGCTAATTTTTAGGTTCTAATAAAACTTAAATTTAAAGCTGATTTGAAGCTCTATTTTAACCAAATATTGAAACGGATTTGTGGTGATATAAAGGACTAATTTGAGGCTATACGACCTTATATTTAAACCTTTAATCGACTCTCTAACACCTCAAATTAAAGCTAACTAGATGCCCTAAACATTTTAAAAATTGAAGTTAAGGTTCTATAAAGGGGTAAGACAGAACCTAAGCTGATTTTAAAGCTACATAAAAATATAAGATTGAAACGAATTTGACGCTCTATAGGCCGAAAACTAAAACTAATTTTAAACTCTAACAAATCCTAAAATTCAAGTTAAATTCAAGGATTTATAAAGATCTAAAATTTGACGGGTAATTACAAGTTATAACGAAGATAATATTAAAGCTGATTTAATGCTTTGTAAAGATCTAAGATTGCAAAAAATTTGGGCCTAAAATTTATGCAAATTTAGGGCTCTTATAAACCTAAAATTCAAGCTTAATTAAAGCCCTATAAATAATTAAGATTTAAATAAATTTGAGCTTTTACAAAGCCCCAAGATTGAGGAAACTTTTGGGCTCTAATAAAACCCAAAATTCTAGGTAATTTGGCGATGTATGAAACCCTTAAATGTAATATAATTTAAAGCTCTAAAAAGATCTAAGATTTAAACAAATTTGAGCTTTTACAAAGCCCAAAGATTGAGGAAAATTTTGGGCTCTAATAAAACCCAAAATTCTAGGTAATTTGTCGATGTATGAAGACCTTAAATGTAAGATAATTTAAAGCTCTAAAAAACTAAAATGATAACTAGTTTGAGGCTCTACACCCAGAAAAAAAGACCACATACGTGTTGAAAACGATACCATTCAGTGTTCAAATTCAAATCTTAACGAAATTCGATATCGAATTGGCATCAAGTTGAAACCATTTCGGTATCTTATTAAGTTGCATTATGTTTCATTTGTTAAAGAACGATATTAAAATTTTTATACCGTAAAATACGAATGTGGCCACAATAGTGGTGGATTTTGAATCAATTTTTTTACCTCTGTGTACGAAGATCTACAATTAAACTAATAGACATAAATTAAAGCTAATATATGACTCTATGAAATCTAAAATTTAAATTACAATTGATGGAATTTTGAGTCATAATAAAGAACTTTAATTGAAGCTAATTAAAAGAAAATATGGAAGCTAATTTAAGTGCATTTAAACTCTTACTTGTTAATCCAAATTGAGGTAAAAAGGTCTGGGAATCTTAATATATTATTTTTGCCGCCTTGTAAATAAATTCCATTTAAATTTAAAAAAAATCCTCATAAAACATTTCTTTCTCTCAAGAAAAAATTATAAATTTATTGCAATATGCAAATTTCTTTCTCATATGCATAATAATTTTAAAAAAAGATGCATATTTTAGATTGAAGTTAAAACATAATTTAAAATTAAATTCCCATCACTTACAGTTAAAAAAAATAATATTAAATTCCCCTTAAAAAGCTACTTAAATACCGGCACAAATTCTTAAAAAAACATTTAAAACTAATATAGAATTAAATAAAAAATATACTTACGCGTGTTACAATCACCATTTTTATTGCCCTTCATTGACCATTAAAATGTCTGTTTAAAAATGTTATTTGAAAAAAATCTGTAAAATAGAAAGAAAAAGAAAACAAAATAGAAAATGATTAATAAAAAGCTTATTTTTATACAAAAAAATATCTTGAAAATAAAGAAAAAAAATGAAGTTGAACTCTCTTTCTCTTTAAATAACAAAAAAAAATTATAATAATATGACTAAATAAAACAACAAAAAAATAAATAAAACTTGTCTTGTTTATTTTTTTATTTTATTTATTCAATATGACGAAAGTACCATAACTAAACAACAACAATAACAATAATAGTAATAACAACAAGAAAATTAAGGTGAAGTTGAAGTTTACGGTAAATTAATGAGCCACATACAAACATAATTGTAAAACGAATCTGGCAATATTACAACTTTTATAAACAGAAACTTACATGCACACAAACACATGTTATATTCATATGGAGAATGTCATTCATTAAACTATGGCAACATTAAATTTAAAGTGTAGGTAAATATAAGAGTGCGAAGTTTACAGCATATTTCTTACTTGTAAGAAAAAACAAAGTAAATAGCAGCTATTAATCAGGGAATTTTTTCAGTTTTTTTTTATTAAAATAAAAGGTAAGGTAAAATGAAAAGTTCTTTAAAAAATATTAAAATTAAATAAATTAAATTAATATATTTTTATACATAAATATTGAAATAAAAATACAAAGAATACTAAGAATGGAAGGCTTGTCAAAAAAACCTAACTCTGTTGTCAAAAAAACCTAACTTTAAGATTGTGTTAGTCAAATTTTATTTATATGTATTAGTGCTGAAACCACTTTCACCACACATCATAATCATACATAGTTGCACAAAAGAGTATTAACAAATTATTAAATATAATTCATCACAATTATATTCGCAGATTTTTATCTTTTGATGCGGGTTACAACTACAAATTGTAATATAATTACATTTCTTTGCTTTTTGTTGATGAATATGAAAATAATTTAAAATTATTTTAAAATCTGTTTTATTTTTAATACCAAAAGTAGCAACATTGTTCGTTCAATTTAAATTTCAACATACAAAAAAGGAATGTCAAAAATAAAATAAAAAATATTTTTTCAGTTTGTGGAAAATATTCGTTTAACAGGAGTGAAAATACTATATACGTGTGTGAAAAAATAATAAATATATCGTGTGTTTGTTGAAAAATGTGTCGCGTGTGTAATTTTCCTTAAATTTTAAGGAAAATATTTGTTTATTTTGTGTTGTTTCTCTCTCTCACAAGTGTGTTGAATTCACACAGAACTTGTATGTGAAGAGAGAGAAATGTTGTTGTAGGAAAGAGTACTATTTTCCCTTCTTAGTATTCTTTGTAAAAATATGTTTAAATGTAAATAAATAAAAAGAAAATTATATTTAAACATCTGAAAATTCAGCATAACTTTATTATTTATATTAAAAAAATAAAAAAATAATAAAAACATTTTCATGCAGCCCTCGTTTTATTAATAGAGTATCTATTTCATTTTTTCTTTACACTCTTAGTTAAATACTTTTCTTTTGTTTTTTTTATAAAATTCATTTTATTTAATTTCTTGCTTCTTTTTCCCCCTTCTTGTCAAGCTAGCTTTCAGCAAGCTTAGTCTTCCTACTCTCCAACGCTGTGGGATATTGTTACAGTTATATTTATTTGTGGTACTATTTCATTTAATTTAGCTGGTTAACTAAATTGTATGGTCATTACAAGTCATGGCTATCAATTCCATTGTTTAGGCTGCATAAATAAAATTAAGAAATTTTAATAGTTTTTGGTGTAAAGTTGTTAAATTATGAATAATTTTTTTGGGAAGTTTTCTAAAGGCAAAAAAAAAAAAATTACTTCTTGCATGTCTAAACAAAAGCATGAGATATTCTATTCATTTAAAAGTAATTAAGAGTGTTAAAAGCAAAATAAAATATTAAAATATTAAACATTTAATAAAGGGGAATTAAAAAAGTTAAGAACATTTAAATTCCACCAAAAAATAAAGTTTCGTTAAATATAAAAAAATTAAAAAAAATCTTAAAGAAATCAAAATAAATCTTTAAAGGCTAAATTAATAATAAAAATGTTCTAAAAATTTAATTTCTTTTAGAAACTAAAATTTCGTTAAGTTCTTTAAAATTAAAGAAATTAAATAATTATTTAGAATTACAATAATTGTTTTCTAAATAAAAAGAAATTTTAAAGAAATTACAAAATTTTTAATTCTACCTGAAAAATAAAGTCTCGTTAAGTTTTATAATTAAAAAAATGCTTAATTTTTAAGATTTTATTAAAATTTTATTGTTAAGAAAAATAGTTTAAAAGAAATGTTTTTCGTTAAGTAGTTAATGTTTCGTTAAGTTCTTTTTTAGCATTACCGAAAATAAATAATTCTTTTAAAATTTTGTTCATTGTTATCTAAATTAATGGAAATTTTAAAAAGTTAAGAGTTTTTAATTCCCCTTAAAAAATAAAGTTTCGTTAAGTTTCAGAAAAAGTAAAAAATTAAAATTTGTTAAACAAATCAATACTGGCTTTTCAATGCTAAATCAGTCTTAAGAAATTTTTGAAAAAAAGCTTTTTGTTAAGTATTTTAAATTGCCTGAAAATTGGTAATCATTTTTTGAATTGTATTATCTGTTATCTAAGTTAAAATAACCTGTAAAAAATTATAACATTTTTAGTTCTATCATAAAAATAAAGTTTCGTTAAGTTTTTTAAGTCAACCAAAATGCTTCATTTTTATGATGTAAATATCTTTTTATTAGTGAAAAATTAATGAATAAAAATTTTGATAGAAATATTTTTCATTTAGAAAATTAAGTTTCGTTAAGTTTTTTAAATTGTTTTAAAATTGATAATTTTTCTTGAGTTATATTAATTGCTATCTAAATTAGAAGAAACTTTTAAAAAAGTTAAAATTTTTTAATTTCATCCTAAAAATAAAGTTTCGCTAAGTTTTAAACATTTTTCAAAATGCTTAATTTTTTAAACATAAGTAAAGAATGTAATAACAAAAAATTAATATACAATAATTTTTGCAAAAATTTTTTTCGTTTAAAAAATAAATTTTCGTCAAGTTCTTTAAATTGCACGAAAATTGATAATTCTTTTAGAATTGTATTAACTGTTATATAATTTAAAAGTATCTTAAGAAAAATATAAAATTTTTAGTTTTATCACAAAAATAAAGTTTCGTTAAGTTTTATAATTTAACCAAAATGCTTCATTCTTATGATATAAGTAGCTTTTTATTAGTAAAAAATAAATGTATATAAATTTTCATGGAAATACTTTTCATTTAGAAAATAAAATTTCGTTAAATTTTGTAAATTGTTTGAAAATTGGTAATTTCTTTAGAATTATATTAATTGTAATCTGAATAAAAAAAAACTTTAAAAAAGATAACACAAAAATAAATTTTCGTTTAGTTTTATATAGTGTTCAAAATGTTTTTTTTTTTTTTTTTTTTTTCTAGATTTAAATAAAAGTTTACTCATAAAATAAGAATATAAATAAAATGTTAACATTTAATTTAAAATCTAAACCACAAAAATTTATGTAAATCATTGTTTTCATTATTCTAGCATTTTTTTTTTTTTTGCCAATAGACTAAATCCATCTCCACCTCTTTAATTGTTAAGTATTCATTGTTATTTATAGTAGTTTTGTATGTAAATACATGAATTTTTTTTTTTATTTTTTGTTTTGTGTTTATCCTCATCATCAAAAAAATCTAAATACAAGCTTCCTATAAAAAAATAACAAAAATTCTGACCAAAATAAAGCCGTTATACAAAATTGTTGCTAAATAACTCTACAATTCATTCTAAATATCAGTCTGCATATTTTTTTCCTATGTAGTGGTGAGTAAAGATTCACATCAACTAACCAACCAACAATAACAATCAACAAAAACAACCAGTTTCCACATCCGGTTTTACCGGCAAAAAAAAAAACAGTCATTTTTTATAAAACTCTTTCTCTGTCTCTTACTCACTCTCAATGTTCCTCTCGTTATAAATGAAAAACAACAACAAATTGTTTACAAAATAATTGTATGCAGAAAGAAGTAAATAAAAGAATGGCTTAAAAGAAAAGTATGACGTTTAAAATTTCATGTTTATGCTGCTTATTTTTTTTTTCAATACTTTTTAATACTATGTTGCATTTATATTGTGAAGCATGTTGCAACATTATTACATGTAATGTTTTTATTGTTGTTTGTGTTCTGCATAAGCCAATGATTTGATATGTTTATTTTGTTGTTTGTATAGTAGATAAAGTTTAAAGAAGACAAATGAAAAAAATAAAAAAACTAGAAATGTTCTTTTAATTTCGTGATATTTCTACTACTTGTTTTGAATAAAGAACCCAAGTAAGAATTGCACAACAGGCTGACATATAGCAAGATTATTATGAAAATGTTGTTTTTTTAACTATTGGGTGAGGGAAAAAGTTTATTGGAAGTAAAGATAAAATATTAATTAAGACTCAAAAAAAAAAAAAAAATTGTATACCAATGAAGCTCATTTAGATTTAAACAAGGCATACAGTGGGATTTAATTAAAGAAATATTTCAAATCCACATACAATCAAAACATTAAAAGAATGTGTTAGAAAACAAAATATTAATGAAATTTAAGTCAGTATCCGCGCATTATGGTCTTAGATACCTTGCGCTTAATTATAATATTTTATAAATTTATTTTGTAAAATATTTTTTGAAATAAATAAATAAATAAATTTCAAAATTAAGTGTTCATATTTTTTTATTTTTCCTAAAGATTTGTTTCTATTTTTAATTTTTCCTAAAAAATTTGATTTCTTTACTCTGACAATTTTTTTTATTTTTATTTATTCTAATTTTATTTATATTTCTTTTACTATTTTTTAAAATAAATAAAATCAGGTCGCTGTTCTATTAATAAATCAACAAAAAAATCTATATCAATTAATTATAGACTTAACCCAGAAACTAACTCAGCAGTAAGAATTTTCTAAATGGATGCCCACATTGTAACCAAACACATCATATACTACAACTACACCACACAGCAAAAAATAATAATGAAAAAAAAGAGTTAAATCAAAAGTATTTAACAATTTTTCACAGCATAGAATTTAACCTAATTAAGAGCAACTAACTAACACTCACTAAAGAGCACATTAATTAGACAACTAAAAAAACAGTGACAAGGTAATAAAAAAAGAAAAAAAACTATTTAAAATTTGTAAACTTACATTAAAACAAAAAAAAATAAATAAATGAAAAATGTTATAAATTTTATATAAAACATAAAAATAACAAAAGATAACCACCATGTTTATAAATACGTTTGTAACCTAATTATTTTCTTCTTCTATTTTTTTTTTTTTTTTCAACTCTCTTCCAACTCCTTTCACAATTTCTCATGAGTGCATAAATGGTGGAGGTGAAAAAATGCAATGCAAAAAAAAAAAAAAGAAACACACAAACATACATATGTATGTAATACAATGCTAAGAGGTGTAAATAAAAAATAAACATGTTTATTAAAGGTATGGCTTAGTGTGTATTCATTGCATATCAATTGAGTGAGTACCTGTATTGTTTATCATTCAATATTTATATTAAACAAATAAAGATGAGAACTTTTGAAAAAAGTAGAATATGTACAATCAACGTACAAACACATGTAAATAAACAACTACCATTAAGTGGTATAATAGCAATAATAAATATTGGTAAAGGGTAATAGAAATTTCTTTAGAAGCTTTAAAATTTAGTTTCTTTCAAACCCTTTACCAAAGTATATTATAGTGTTTTTATTTTCATCCATCTACCTATCTGTTCAAAGCTATTTTTCACAATTTTCGATTTAAAAATCTTTTACAACCTTTCTCTTTATTTTATTAAATTAAATATTAAATTTATTTAAACAAAATTAGTCTAAGAGAAATGTAAAGACGAATGTAATATTCTCATTTGTTTATTTAGTTTTCTCTCTCTCTCTGTGTATCAAAAAATTATTTAAATATTTCTGTTTTTTGAAAAAGTCTTGTCAAATTAGATTACCACTAAATATTTAAATTTCATTTTTAAAAAAGTGATAAGATAAGGTCGAAAAAAAGCTCTCTAAAATAAATAAAAAAAAAACAAAATTTAAGTTTATTCACTTTTAATATAATACAAAAAACTAAAACTCACATGCTGATCATAAACATATTTAAATAGATATTTTTATTTTATATAAAATTATTTTTTTTATAATACAAGTACTTAAATAAAATAAACATATCAAATTTTCTTTTATTAACTAAAATTATAGTCATGAAATAATTATGTATCGTCATAATTATAAGGTAAAAGCAAAAATAAAGTTTATTTTATAATATTTGTTTTAAATTTTATTTATAAACAAAAATTGCTTTTGTAATCAATCAAACTGTTTATAATTTTTATAAGATTAGATTTTTTTTGTTGTACTATATTATTTTTCTATATGAATTTCTAAAGATAAGAAATCACCTTGACTTTAAAAAATAAACACAAAAAATATTTTGTTTGCCGGGCAATTTCAGAAGCAGTACTTGGTGGTAAAGAAGTATTTTTTATTATCTATATGTAATTTGAGACAATATATTTATAAAAAAAAGAATAGAACTTAAAAAAAATCTCAAATTTCATTTAAGTAGTTGTCAAGGTAGTTTCTTTTAATAATCTTTGAACGCTTTTAAAGACTTTTTAAAATAACTGAAATTAATACATATATTTGAATACTTTCAAATATATGTATAAAAATACTTTTTATAATTTTTATATAATAAGGAATCTCAATATAGTTTATATGCCTAAGTTATTTATCAATCATTGACCCCATTTTATTTTTTTTTATCATTTTTTTTTTTTTTAAGTAACAACTTTAAAAATTGATTGATTGTTTTATTTTAAATATATAAATTACCATTGAATTTCATAAATTTATTATTGCCACAATTTTTCTTGTTGCAATTTTGTTTTATGTTAATTATTTTACAAAATACTTTTTTTACCAGTTACATAAAACATTTCAATCCAGCTGTTACACTTACTGCAATTGAATCATATGCGCCAATATTTTGTGCGCTGGCAAAAAATTTATGGTAATTTATTTGTAAGAAAGCAAGAAAAAAATAAGATTTGTATACATATTGTTACACTCGATTGACTATGATTTATAGATAGAGAAACCTACTAACTTAAATATTTAAAGAAAACTAAACAAACAAAATTTATATAAAACAAAAAATAAAGAGAAAGAGAGAAAAAACAATTGCAAAATGATTAAATGAAAGCAAACAGAAATTATAGTGTATCCCGGGGAAAATAAGAAAAATTTTAATACGAGTATAATAAAAAGTGGTTAAAAATATACCAAAAATATTTAAAATAATGTTTGATTCTTGAGTTTTCAATTTACTTAATTCCTATATTTATTTATTTATTCACCAAAAATTTTATTAATGCATGATAAAATCGGATGAAAAAAAATCATATTAAGGGTGTACTAAGTCCTTAACTTATCTGCAGCCAAAGAAAAATCAACCACAAACGTGTTGATAATAATAACATTCAGTGTCAATAGTGAATATCAATATTTTAATGAAATTCGGCGCAAAGAAGGTGTGTATAAGTGTAAATCTTTATGCTAAATTTCATTAACATCGGTCCATAATTGACCATGGCTCCCATATAATTCCCTCTTCCGAAAATCACTTTAACGTGCATAAATCCCAAAAAGATGTCAGTAACAAGTTAATATTCAACACAAATTAGTTTTATTTAGTGCCAAGTTTTATGAGGTTCGGTCCATAATTTATAATGGGTCCCACATAAATCCACTTTCGGGAATCATAAATTGACGTAATAGTCTATATTTGTATATTTTATTTTACATTTAGTAAAAGTATCGAACCACAATTTGCAACACTTAAAATATGTGACGCCTACTCAAATTTTGATGCACATACATGATGGTGTAGGGTGTCATATATCTTTCTATCTCGTTTTAAATTAATTTTGGATAAAATTAGTACTTTATTTCATAATTTCAATTATTTTAATTTTTTTTTTGTGGCTTTTTATACAAATTTTTGAAAGGAGCAAGAACAAAATATTACCTTTTGAAATTTTTATTTTATTTTTACAATTTAAAAAAAAAAAAAAAATGTATTTTTTGGACAAAATATATTTTTTGGAAAAGTGATACTGTATTGGATCATTGATACTTCTTAATACAAATTTTAATATTCAGACTTTTTCGAATATTACTTAGTACTTTATTTCCTAATTACGTTTTTTTAATGAAAAATTATGTTTTTTTAAACAAAAAAAAAAAAAAAAAACACTTTTTTAAATTGGCTTTTTAATTTGTTACTTTTTATAAAAATTTATATTTTTAGACAAAATACTAAAATGTACCTTTTTAAAAATTATAATTTTTATTGTTTTTTTTTTTTTAGAAAAATTCAATTTTTTTTTTTTTTTTTTTTTTTGTATTGATACGAAAAATTTTAATTTTTGGACAATTTATTCGAAAATAAGTACTTTGTTACATATGAAGCAATGTTAAAAATGTTTACTTTTAATAAAAAAAATAAAAAAAAAACAGTACTTTTAAGAAAAAAATTTACTTCTTTGAAAATTTAACTTTTATTTGAAAATTGTTTTAAATGATATTGTGAAACAATAACATTTTATGAAAAATTTGAACACTATTATATAATTGACACTTTTTTAGTACTTTATTTCATAATTTACAAAAAGAAATTTGTTAACTTTTATAACAAATAGAGCTCTTTTGAAAAAAAAAAAAAAACTAGTACTTTTTTTAGAAAACACTTTTTTATTGAATCTGTTATGAATAGCGCTATTGAAAAAAAAAAAAAAAACTTAGTACTTTTTATAAAAAAAACAGTTTTTGGTACTTTTTTGAAAAAAAAACTACATTTTTGAAAAATACTTCTTTTATAAAAAAACGAGATAGATATAGTCGGACAATTTGATACCCTACACTACTTGTGCACTAAAATGATTTCCGAAATGATTTTCGATAATATGGGACCATGGCAATTTATGAACCGATCCTTATGAAATTATTTGTGTCAAATATTACCATGATACTGTCATTTATGTGCGATTTTTGCGGGTTATCTTCGAAAGTGGGTCTTATATGGGAGCTATGCCTAATTGTGAAACAATCTTCCTGAAATTTTGCATACTGATTTATCTTTTTATAGCACTTATTCGTACCGACTTTGAAATAGTGACATAAATAAGGCATTTGTTAACGTTAAACCCCAATACAAGTGTTTGTATGAGGGGCGAGGTGAAATAATGGACCGATCATGACCATTTTCAATAGCATTTGTCGTTATATAAAAATAAACATATGTGCCAAATTTCATCAAATTAACTTGAAAATTGCGACCTGTACTTTGTGCACAAGGTTTACATGGGCAGACAACCAACCACCTTTGGTGGTGAAGGGTATAAATACTACTTTTTTGAAAATTTCTTTTGGTACTTAAAAATGTACGCTTTTTACGAAAAAATTTTATATTGGAATCTTTTATGGGTACTTTTTGCAAAAATTTTACTTCTTTTGAAAGAAGATACTATTTGGAAAGAAAAGTACATTTGTTTTTTGTTCTATTTGTTAAATTGTTAAAATTTTTAATATCATAAATTTTAGATCAATTTTAAGTTTTTTTTTAATTGTTACATTTCTTGAAAATGTATCTCTTTAGAAAAAAAACTAAGTAAATAATACTCTTTCGATCCTACATTTTTAGATAATTTTTTTTTTTTATATTTTTATATTTCTTGAAAATTGTTCTCTTTATGAAAAAAAAGGTATTTTCTTTGGACAAAATACCTTTTATCTAAAAAAAAACTCTTTTGAACACATATTGTGTATAAAAAAATAAATTGTACTTTTTATACAAATTTTACATTTATGAAAAATATTTTTTTTTATTTTTTTTTTTTTTTGAAAATTACAAATATGATAAATTGTACTCTTTATGAAAATTTTTTTTTTACTGAAATCTGTGTTTTATGAAAAATTAAAATATTTTTGGAAAAATATAATTTATTTTAAAATAGACAATTGGTACCTCTTTTTTTAAGTTAATTTTTTAGAAGTGTAATTTAACAAATTTTTCTCTTTGTTGAAAAGAATTAATTAAGATTATGATTAACAGGCAACTTTTTATAAAAGGTACATTTTAAGAGGGCAAATCTTTTTCAAGAAAATGCAATATTGCAATATATCATAAATATTTTATATTTTATTAAATTAAATAAAATCTAATAAAATATTTAAAAATATATATAACAATGTATGGAATTTATATGCATATATATTTTTAATTTTACTTTTAAATTGCAAATGGTGTAAAGCAAAAAAAAAAAAATAGCAAATATATATTTTGAAATAATGTTAAGAAACAAAAAAGAAAACAAACACTTAAAAAAATTAAGCAAAAAAAGAAAAAAAATCACTTAAAAACAATACACTAGTTTATGCAAAAAGCAACAAAAAAAATCTAAAAATTAACAAACAACTGACTAACTGGCAGTTAAAAAGTACAACCTCCGGTATTGAACAAATATACAACAACAATAAAGTGAAATTAAAATTTATGAACGCGTGCTTAAGATTTAAACACCTAAACTAAAGAAAAAAAATTTGTTAAAGCTTGACTTTTGTTTTAACGAAAGAAACATAAATTCATTAAATAAATATGTTACTTGAAAATATAAATACATAACTGTCGAGTGAAATTTTTCAAAAAAATAAAGTCTCATTAACTATATAAAGAAAAATTAGAAAATATTTGTATTGAACATATTTTTTTAACCCAAACCTAAGGTGTCAATCCTTAAAAGGTATTGAACAAAAAAAATTTCACTTTTTTATTTTCAAAACCTTAAGAAAATTTCATTTTATTCTTAAAAGGAAGTTCTTTTGATAAAACAAAAATTTGTTGAGTAAGGTTTTGGTAATAATGATAGTGTAAAACATTTTAAAACTTTTGTATTTCACTTTCATTTCAAAATTTTTAAGTTTTTAGTTTCGTTTAAGTGAAAAGTATTTAAAAAATCTCCTCACGTTTATAAATGGGGTGTTGAGAAATTTTTTTAATTTTTCTTTGGTTTACTTCTTGTTGGTTTTTTGAAAGAAATGAGTAAATAACATAAAAATAAGCAACACACGTAACAGAATTTTAATAAATATTTTATATGTGAATTTTTAAGCCTGAGGGGAGAAAGAAAAATTAAGTTCATTGAATTTCACTTGAATAATTTAAAATATGTATTCAAATCAAAAGTGATTTATGATTTCAATAAATTTTTTTTTTTTAAGTATTATCACATCTTATAGAGTTATGTATTTGGTTATATTTAAAATAAATTACGTAATTGTTTTGTTATTTGAGTTAAATAAGTGTGGAGAGAAGAGTTTTTAATAGTTAGAATAAAATGAGGTTAGTTTGAATAAGGAGAAATTTTAAGCTTGATAGAAGGCAACTTGAAGTTCTATAGGGATTGGAAAATTTATCAAATTTGAAGCTTTTTAAGAGCTTAACCTGAGGCTTTACAAAGACCTAAGTTTGGTGCAATTTTGAAGCTCTATACAGACCTAAGATTAGAGCTAATTTGAGGCTGAATAAAAACCTAACTTATGGCTCTAAAAAGAACTAAATTTAAAGTCAGTTTGAGGCTATATAAAGCTCTAAGTTTGAAGCTTATTTGAAGCTTTATAAAAGCTTTATTAAGCTCTATAAAGACCAAGGATTAAAACTAATTTGATAGTCTATGAAAGTCCAACTCGAGGCTCTATAAAAACCAAAGATTAAAACTGATTTAGTACTCTATAAAAGCCTAACCTCTCAAAAGAGAGGTAAAATCATAGCCGTTTTGAGGTTATATGAAGCTCATTTAAGGCTTTATAAAAGCCAATTTGAAGTTTTATAAAGACCTAAGATTGGAGTTAATTTTGAGGCTGTGTAAAAACCTAACTTAAGGTTCTAAAACGATCTACGATTGATGTAAATTTGAGTCTATATGAAACTCTAAGTTTGAAGCTGATTTGAATCTAAATGCAGCTCTATGTTTGAGGCTTTATAAAAGCCAATTTGAAGCTCTATAAAAACTTAAGATTGGATCTGATTTGAGGCTGTATAAAAAGCCTAACCTCAGGCTTTTATAAGATTTAATATTGAAGCTCGAAGTTTGAAGCTTTACGAAGACATAAGATTGAAGCGCATTTGAGAGTCTATGAAAGTCTAAGTCGAGACTCTATAAAAATCAAATATTGAAACTAATTTAATACTCTATAAAAGCCTATTTTAGGGTATATGAAGGCCTAACTTCAGGCTCTATAAGAAATAGTTTGAAGCTCTGTAAAAACATAAGTGTGAAGCTAATTCATGGCTCCATAAAGACCAAAGATTGAAGTGAATTTGAGGCTCTATAAAAACCTAAAATTAAAGCTAATTTGAGGCTCTACAAAGTTCTTAGATTTAAGCTACTTTGAAGCTTAACAAACTCCAAATTGAAGCTAATTTAATTCTCTACAAAAGCTAGAGAATGAAGTATTTTGAGGCTTTATATTGAAGCCGATTTGTGGCTTTATAAAGACCTATGTTTGAAGAAATTTTTGGGCCTATAAAAGTCTTAATTTGGAGGTAATTTGAAGCTTTGTATAAATAATTAAATTAAAGCTCTTTGAATACCTAATATTTAAGATATGTTAAAGCTTTATAAATACCTGAGAATAAAGCTATTTTGAGACTCTTAGCAACCTTATATGAAAACAAATATTGTGGCTTTATAAATACCTAAGCTTGAAATGAATTTTTGGCTTTAAAAAGACTTAGTTTAAAGCTAATTTGAAGCTTCACAAAGATCTGATTTGAGCTTCACTAATATATAAAATGAAAGCTAATCTAAGGCTCTATAAATCACAATTATAGCTTATAAACATCTTAAATTTAAGCTAACTTGAGGCTAAATAAAGACCTATAATTAAAGCTAACATTAAGATCTATAAAGTGAATTTGGGACTTTATAAAGACCTAAGATTAAAGCTAATTTGAGGCTCTTGAAAACCATAAAATAAAGCATATTTAAGCCTCTATAAACCTTTATATTACAGTTAATTTGACGCTCTAAAATACCTTTGATTGAAGCAAATTTAAGGCTTTACAAATACCTTAAATTGAAGCTAGTTTGAGGCTTTATAAGAGCATAATATTAAAGCTAACTTGCGGTCATATAAAAATCCAAGATTGAAGTAAATTTTTCTTTAAAGATTAAAGCACGATTAATGAAATAATTTGAAGATACTTTGAGTCCCTACAAACACCTAAAATTAAAACTGATTTGCAACTCTGTGAAGACCTAAGATCAAAGCAAATTTAATATTGAAAATACGGTTAATTTGACGTTTTTTAAAATACCAAAATTAAAGCTAATTTAAGCCTCTATAAACTCCTAATATAAAATAAAATTTGAGCTATAGTTTCAAATCTTTAAAACACTTTCTCTTCAAGCACCTGTAATTTCAATGTATCTATGTATGTAAAGCATAAATCTATAAAATATTTTCCTACCGGAAATTAAACTCATATTTCCACTCCTTTACATAACCCTTTTAACAAAAAATAAATAAAATAAAAAAACAATTTCTTGCCAACAATTGTTCAACATATACTTATTTTTTTGTCTTTGCTCCAACAAAAATAAATCTTACACTTCCCTACAACAACATGCCACCACGTTGTTTAATTTTTTTCTCTCTATTTGCCCAAATAAAAAACTATTTTTGTTTTATTATGTGACTCATTATTTTTTTTATTTTAACATTTTACTACCATTTTTGTAAATTTTTTTTATTGTTTTATTAACAATAAATGCAGTCAAGTGCAACAGTTTTGTTAGTGGTGGGTCGTCGTTTTATTATCAGTTTTTTTTAGGTTTTTTCGTCGTCAGTCTGCCATAGTGCTTGTATATAAAAAAAAATACTGCAATATTAAATCCACTTGTTGCATGCCCACTAACTATATTTATACTCTACTTTAATATTCTTTATTATCTCGATTTTTTTTTTATTATTTTCATTCTTAATATTGTTGTTGCTTTTTATTAACTTAAAATACATATAAACAAATATACAGCAAAAGAAAATTTATTATTAAAAACTATTAATAGAATTTAACAAAAAATTGTACAAGGTACTATGTTTAGTATACAGGAAATTTTAACCAATTATGCCCAAAAGCTTTGGATAAAATATAACCAGACATTCACAATTATATACTTATATGTGTATATGTATGTATATAAATATATGTACCATATGTATATTTTTTATAAAACAGAAGGTTTTTTAAAAAAATACACACATAAATATAAAATTAACTGAAGCATTAAAAAATATACATACACATATATATTTTGTTGTTTTAAAGAATACTGGAGTTATTTAGGGAAATAAGAGTTGAAATTAAAATAACCAACTGTTGAATAAATAAGTTTTAAATGCAAGTTTTAAATGAAAACATGTTCTTTAAAAAAAAATCTCTTTTCATATTACGAATTTTACAAGAAAATTTGCATATAAAAGTCTTATACTAGAAATATTAAGTAACAGACAAAATATGCAAAATCATGCTCTAAAATTACATGAAAAATTTATTAATTAAATATAGTTTTTGCTACAGTCCAACAGATCACCTTATTAAGTCTTCTTTGGAAATTACAAGTAACACATAGTCGGGGTTCACACACATCAATTTTACTTGCCGCAATTCTAAGTTTATAGGAGAGAGAGGAGAAGGGAATACTAAACTTTTACATTCTCTTCACCTCTCTCGCCTACGAAGTCAATACTGAGGCAAGAAAAATTGCTGTGTGTGAACGCCGACATAATAGTCAAAGAAATAAAATAAAAATTGTTTTCAATTTTCGGAATTTAAAAAAAAAAAAAAATAAATCGAGAATTTTTTTTTTTTTCTTTGTTTTGATGAAAATTTGGTTTGAGAAGTGAAAATCCGTTTGTTTTTATTTTTGGTGAAAGTAGATATTCCGGTGAAAATTAAAGCGAAAAATCTGTGTTTGTTAAACATGTTTTCTTTCTTTAGAGAAATTTTTATTTGTGCAAATTCGTTTCACATTTTATGCGAAAGTCTTAAGTCTTAAATTGTATGTTGAAATGTATTTTTTGAAGCCCGTTGTTCTAAAATGCATTTCTCTTTCAACCCATACATGACATATAGTTTAGAAAATCTTGATATGGAAATTCAGTGAAATCCTTTTAAAACTGGCGAAGTTATAAACAATTTTCTAGAAAAGCCTCCAAAATTTTTCCAATTTTCTTTGCCCAATTTTAATAGTATTTTCTATTTTACATACAATAATATATAAATGTATTTCTATTGGGAACTTGTCAGATTGAATATTCTAGAAGAAGTGTTTTAGACTACAAACCGTCAAGTTTGTAAATTTTTGTTTTTTCAATGAGACTTTTTCTATGATGAATGATGGTAGATGTTAGATATTGCTAGTGTGAACAAATGTTTCACATTTTTAACATCTTCCATGCATTTCATTAAGATGTTCATAAGTGTGAAAACGGCATTAAATAGGTCCCATATATAAAAAGATGTTTTTTAGATCTAATTTTCGACGTTATTTTATCAAAAATGTTTAGTATTTTTGGGGCTCAATAGTTTTTTTTTTTTTGTTTTTAAATAAATTATTTTTTTGCGCCTAAGAGACTTTTTAGAAGCTTAAGTTTATTATTTTTGCTAAAGATATCTATGAACAAAGTATAATAAAATTTTTTAAATTTGAATTTTGCTAATCATGTAATAATTCCACATGGTCTATTATTACTACTAAAGAGGTGCTTTGAAACCTTTTCGGTAGGTTCCTACAGTTTTAAATCAATATATCTTTCATAAAAAAACATGGAGTAAGATTTTTATCTCCTTCAAGTTTAGTTTTTTAATCAGTTGGTCACATTATTCGGCCAAAAAAAGTTACAAAAGAGTTGCCAACTTTATTACTAATATCATAGAACTTTATTATTTATTGTTTTTTTTTTTTTTTTTTTCTTTTCTATTTATGTATTTTTTAATAAATATTTCACGTGTTCTTTATTATTTTTCACAACTTACCATGAGAGATTAAAAACAATACAAAATGTAACGCATGACAGATTTAAGAGAAAAAAGTATTGCCAACTAAATAACCAACAGGTAAAATAACGCCATTGAAGCAGCCCTTTTATTTAAAAACAAAGTGTTAAGATTCCTAAAAGTATATGATATCATCTTTATTTTTTTATTTTTATTATTTATTTTAAAATGCAATAGAGAAAAAAAAAACATGAGAATAATTAATATTTATTTTTAATGCAAAAAGAAAAAAACTAAACCTTAAACAAAAATAAAATTATTATCAAACAGGTTTAAGACATTTAATGCTTTTTTTTCAGTTAATATCATAAACAAAGTACAAAAAACAAAATTGTATAAAAACTTTTAATATAAAAAATACCTAATAATAATAAAGAAGACTCTCATGACATTGTATTTATTTATATACAAAAATTTGTTAAGATTTCTTTAGGTGAACAAAAAAATATGAAAACAAAAATCAAATCCCCCTTTAACAATAATAAAAACAACAAATAAAGTGCATCATCTTTGAAAATAATGATAAAGAAAATAACGTCAAACAACTTTCACTATAAAATGACATACTCGTATCAGCCAGCGAACCTTCCACGTCTCTTTCATTTCCAACTACAAAAATAAACATCAAATCAAAATTAGTAATGAAAAGATTTTTCATTATAATCATAAAACTACTCTATGTAAGTCATTCAATTAGTCAGTTAGTCTGTCATTTGGATTTTTAAATCATCAAAAAGAGGAAAAATTATTATTATTATTGTTATTTTTGACATAAATTTTGAAAAAAAAGCATACGGTAAAAAAGTGAGTTTTTTTTTGTTTTGCTTTCAAATATTTTATTTTGATGTATGGAATTAAAATTTTGAATTGTTGTTTTTTTTTTTAAGTTTATTCAAGTTTGAATTCAAATGCAAATTTTTTATTAAATCGTTTTTATATTTAGAAGAGCACGTGTTGTGTAGATTTTATGACATACATATATAAAATTTAATCGGGTATTCGAATGGAATTTAAAATATAATAAGTTGCCGGAAATATATTTAAAGTTAAAAAACTCTACAAAATAGGTTTATATATTTTCAAAGTTTTATTAAGATTTTTCAAAATATTTAATTTCTTTGAAGATCAACAGACTTTTAACACTTAAAGGCTAAACTTATTTTGATACACTTCGCCAAATCGAAGACAGTGATTTTAAAAAAGTTTTTGTACACAATATAATATTTAAAATTTTCCAAAATCGAACTTTTTGATTTATTTAATTTGTATATAAATGAAATAAAACAAAAAACATTATTACCAAAAATTCAATTTTCAAAATACTGTTGTTTTAGTTAAAAACGTTATTACAGAAAAATGCGTCGGCCTTCGACGAAGTGTAGCCTTGCAGGGTTAAATGCATTTGGAACGACTTTTCTCTTTATCTACTTTGAAAGACATAAAAATTTTAAAACTGGAATTATTCCCAACCTGCAATAATTTTCTAAGATTTACAAGGTGGATTAATTTTTTAAAGTATTTTGGAGAAAATAATGAAACAATTTGTTTAAAACACGCGTCTGAACTTATATTCTGTGGGATAATATAATGAAAGGGCAATAATAAAAAGAACTATTAAGTATAAATTTGTGACTGTTTAATGAACAAGTTATCAAGGTTTCAAAAAGCCGACTTGTTTTCCTCATTTTTTTTTTTCAAAAGTTTACCCTATAAACATTTTGATTTGGCCGCTCTAAATTCATATGTTAAAGCTTTAAAAATATGTTTAGTTTATTACCTTTTTAGTCTAACCAATAAAACTATTAATATGACAAATTGATTTTTGAACTTTACTTTTTTAATTAGCAAATAAATCTATCAATCGAAGGAACAATCTAAACAATATATGGAAATTTTAAAAGATAGGAAATTAATTAAAAAAAATTTAACCAATTAACTGTGACTTTATTTTCATCTATAATTCGTCATCTGTCGTAATCATGGCGAAATGAAACAGGTGGCGGCAGTTCTACAAATACAACATAATAGCGAATTCATTAATTTCTGTATACACGGTGTTTGACTCTTCAACGGTTAAGAAAATATGTGCTTTTATGGAGTTTGATAGTTCTAACTGCTAAAAAAAAATAATTAGCTGATCAAGTGAGGTCACCTATTTGAATTCGCCTTATGTCGCAATCTTAACAACGTATATTTTTAGTCGAGGATATATAATAACTCTTCACTAGGTAGTAAAGATTTCTTAACACTTCCATGCTTGAATGATACTACGATGGGGCTATTGAATCACGCAAAATATATCGGTTTGATCATGGACAGGAAGTTTAAATGGCCACTAAACGTAAACAAACTTTGGGCCAATCTCTATGGTATTATAGTCTGCTGGACATCTTTACAAAATGATGGTAATTCCATAAATCTTATTCCCATTGATCTAGTAGATAGAGGAATGACTTTGTACTCGGCTATTATATTTAAAGCAATTGGACAGGTTAGGAATTTTACGTTCAAACATTATTCCTTGCTTTAGGAACGGGAATTCACAAGAGAACATAATAATTATGTTGTCCCAAAATGTCTATGGCAAAACCGGTTTAAATCCATGGAGCACGAACAAAGTAATCTGTGTCGAAGGTGAGATAAACTTCTTCACTTACTACTCTAAGGAGGAATCTTCATTTTCGCTTAATCGACCATTATAGTATCTTTTATACGAAAGTTAAGACAATACACGAGGTTGTTCGATTCCTAGTAGTAAGTAGGGACATCAAGGCCTTTACGGGCAATACTCTTAACTGCCGAGAGTCTCTCAATTGATTGCTCGAGAGTCAACGTTCAACGAAGTTTAAATACTTATCTAGTTGCCAGAAGTCTCTGGCCAGAACTCAGTTCAACCCGATTTAGAATCTTAATGTATCTCTCCAGAGATAAACTTTTACTATTAGTGACTATTTTCTCGTATCACTGTCTTAATGGTACACATTCTTTAGTCACAAATGACCTGACTAATTGATTAATTCTATTAAAATTTCAAGATTATATCACACAAGAAAAGAGATAAATCACCAGTTGTGCCTTATAATTGTATATCGTGATACATAGTTCTTTATATTTAATTAAAGATATGACTGCTTTTTTACCAAATTATAGTAAAACTAAAAAATTCCAGTGTTACATAGCGATTGGTTCTCTATGCTATCCTTGTCTTTGGTTTTTATGATCTTTTACAAAAGAAAGCAATATTTTTAATGAACTTATCCTTCAATTTAATAAATATCAACGACTTTCACTTCTATTCATATTCTCTTTAGATATACGAGAGACTCGATGATTTCGATGATTCTTATTGTTTCTAGGTTAAAATTCATTCTAACATTTGATGGCATCGTTTAATTTTTAGGTGACAAAACTATTTCAAAATATTTTTACTATCTTTTTTATCCCAGATTTGTAAACATTAATACCTAATATAATTCACAATAAAAGAAACTCTTATTGACTGAATTAAACGTATGTGAAGTGAACTTTGTCTCCATATCTTTCAGGCTACTACTTATTCAAAAGAACTTTAGATCAAAAATCTGATTAAGATGTCGACTATGCGAGATAATCGAAAGGCTTTTGGCAAATTTGAATTGTCACATGTTATAATTGATGATAGATCATAATTTTTACAGTCTTACACCATCTCTTTCAAATTTGTGTAACTTATAACGGGTTTACCTTGAAAGCATACCTAATATTAGACTTTATTCTGTCGATTTGCAAACAAAAATAATTCAGATTAGAAGCACATCTAACTTACTAGAGCATAAATGAAGATGTCTTCCACGAGTTGCTAAAGAACAAAAGATAATTTAAATAATTTATCGGGTATAAATAATACTATAGCACCTTAAGACTGTTTAAATATTTAGTTACTCAAAACTAAATCTACAATTAATATCTCATCAATCGTGAGTGTTATTAAATTATGATTTCTTTCGAAGAAACGAATCGAAACATATGCTTTTTAGATCTAGACCTAAATACTGATACAAAATTTTCCAAGTAGAAGTCTGCTCAAGCTAGAGTTCTTGTGCACGGCGAGGAATTAATTGGCTGCCTTTGGTTCTCCTATACACCCTTACTTTGAGTCTACATTAGACAAATTTTTGTCAAGACAAACGTCTAGACTGAATTTGTCAATATTATTGCAGCGTTAAAAGAAAATTGTCAGCGCTCGAGCTCTGACAACGTTGTCTTGATAATGCTTGGTAAAAGACGCCATCTTGATTGTTGTTGGTACTTTTTGCATGGTTTATTAATGACATACGTTTTCTCCTAAAATTGACAGAAATAAAAAATTATCTGCAAATCAAACAAAAATTTGACGTTTGTCTTGATAAAAATTTCTCTAATATAGACTCAACGTTAAGGACAGGAACGATATTGTGAACCTATCTGTCGAAATCTAGCTAGTGAAAGTTGGCTTTGTAGGTCGCTTATCATAAAAACTAAAGGGTCCATCTAAAAGTTTATATAGCATTCATAAGGCCTTCTCGTCGCATTCTATAAACGTTTTCATTTTATTCAACGTGTCGTTGAAGGAAGAGCCTGTCAATAGAAGCGAATAGAGAAGCAACCACTCATAAATAAATCGATATTTAAAGAGTCAAGAAATATATTTTTTTAAAGGAAAAACATACGAACTACCTCCTCTATAGACACTTAACAAATAAAACTAAATGATTTTAAGCTCTCAGGTTTCAAAATATTTCAGCGGTTAATAACACCTTCTGTTTAGCTTCCCATGAAAGGGAAACAAGAATTAGTAGTGAATCTTTAAGAAAAGGAAGCCGAGTACTTTTTTGAGAAATTTTCATAGAAGGCAAAATGGAATGTGTTATTTTTTTGTTTGGAAAGGAGAGTGTAAGCATTGTAAAGGCCTCAACTGTTAAGAACGGTCATATTATCCGATTGGGCATTATAGGACGCACATTTAAATAATATATTTTTTAAATTATATATCATACCATGATAATTTGGTATCAATGTTTGAATAATAAATTAATAAAATACGATTCCTTCGAATTCACAAATTTCTTCTAATTTACTTCATTTTTCACTTTAGTGTTCTATCATTAATAAATTTTAATGGGATAATATCCACAGATTTAAATTATTATACCCACCATCAAAAAGATTTTGTCATTCCGTGTGTAACATGTCAAAGGAATCATGTAAGACCCCACAAAGTATATATTTTCTGGGTCCTGGTTAGATTCTGAGTCGATCTAGCTATGTCCGTCCGTTTGTCCGTCTGTTGAAAGCAGGATAGGGCTCGAACGGGACAACGTAGGTGGACGAAATTTGGCACAAATATTTGTCTTATATAAGGTTTGTTTGGGATTGAAAATGGGCAAAATCGGTTAATAAACAAAAAACTAGAAACACAGGGTGTACGTTTTATACTTTTCTGCTGATATTTCTTCAACAAAAGCATGTACGAAAACGAAATTTTGTACGTATAGTTTGGGAATCGATATAAACTCGGAAACCAAAAATGGGCGTGGTCCGCCCACTTTACCGCCCACCTCCCATATAAGGTGAAAATCAACGAAATTGTGTTCAAATAGTTCAAGGACCAATGTAAATTCGGAAACAAAAAATGGGTGTGGTCCGCCCACTTTACCGCCCCCTCCCATATAACGTAAAATTTGAAAAAATTGATGGTGGGTATATAGATTCGGCCGGGCCGAATATAACATTCGCGCTTGTTTTTAGTTTATTTGTTTCTAATTTGAAAATTAATTCAACTGCAAATATATTTCAATAATAATTCTTTCCAAATGCATAATTAATATAGCTCTTTTAGCCAAGTTAAAAGTACTTTTAAATATCAGGGTCTAAGCAAGGCTTAACAATATTAAACCATTTCAAGAACGTGTTTTTTATATTTTGTAATTAATTTCTTAAACTAGTTACAACTATTAAAACTTTAACTTTTCTTTAAACCAAGTAACCACGTCTATAAATAAATAACCGATTACAGCTACCCATTACTTAAACGATTGTAAAACTCACATACTTAATACATTTCCCTGATATACAATACGAGTGCAAGAGTATTAAAATTATTTTTTATGTTACTTTAATTTATCTCATTTTTTTTTTTTCTTTTTATTGTATTTCATTTTATATCATTTTGACTTTTGTTTTTTGTATTTCTTTCTTAAACAATTCATTATGCTGCTTCACCCAAGTGTCTGAGTTTGTTTATAAATCAGCCCTAAAAAGTCAAAAGGGTGAATTTTTTATATGAGAGACGTGCTTGAAAGTGAAATTGTTAGAATAATTTTCAAATTACAAAATGTTAAATTTTAAATGAATAGGTAGTTTTTTAAATGAATTGATTAAAAAAGTGTAATTAGTAGTAATTTCCGGAAATTTAAAATTTAAATAAAATTCTGGGATTGAAGGTTAATAAAGAAAACACTGAGAGAAAATTGTAAGTAATTTGGTAACAAGAGAGATATTTAATTTCTATTATTTTATAATTTTTCTTTTAATTTTTTTAAAGTTTTAAGTTTAAGAAATAACTGTTTTTTTGTGTTAAATTTTTGTTAATTTATAACTATCGATTTCTATTAATTTATGTAAATTGTTAATTTAAAATGTTTTTCTTAAATGTTTTAACAAAAAAGCCCCAATAACTGTTAAAAACCATAAATAAAAACAACAACAACATTTTGTTAACTACAAAAATAAACCATTAAAAAACAATTAAAACCAAATAACTTCACATGACTCGGACAAATAGAGGGAAGACTAATGATATTGACAGTTAAAAAATAAATAATAATCCAAAAAAATAACTCAAATAAATGAGAAACAAAAAAACAAACAAAGAGTGTCTCTTGTTAAAAAATCCAATAATAACAAAAACCAACAAATAAAAGAGAGCAAAATCGAAAGAAGAAAAAAGAAATTTCTAATTATACAAGCCGGTTTTGTTAAAACTAAATTTAAGTCAATGATGTTAAAGCTAATCATGAAATTTAAAGCTGTTAATGAATAACACAATGATCTTTAGTTTATAATTATAAACAATCTAAAGATCGTGCAAGAGAAGCAGAGAGGAGAGAGCAAAAAAAGTAACTTAAAACCCCCAAAACTAAGGTTAACTAAAGCTTAATTAAACAATAGTTTATTTTTTATTTATTTATTTTCTTTTTTTTTTTTTTTTTTCTAAATATTTTTTAAATAAAAATGAATGAAATTCATTGAGAATCTTTAGAAAATAATAAAAAAGTGCTAAAAGAAAGAAATAAAAAAATCATCAAATAAAGAACGTAAGTAAATATATTTAGATCTTAAAGCTAAAATTTCTTACAAGAAAGGTTTTTGTTGAAAAAATAAATTTCACTTTGGTGACTATTTTTTCTTTACTTTCTTGAAAATAAAGAAGTTATTGTTATGCTAAATTAAATATTTAATACAAAAAACGATCATATGAGATTAAATTTATATGAAGTGAAAAATACCAGCTTACATCATTTTTTTCTGTAATGTTATGCGATCATAATACCAACATTTATAATTTCACTTTTATTTTTTTCGTAGTTAAAGCAATTAATTAATGCTAAATTTTTACTGTTATTTGCCCAAGAAAAGTTAAAATATTTAATTAAACTTCCAAATATTCTTTTGCGTCATTATTTTAATGAATTTTATATACAAATATTCCGCCAATGACTGATTTATTTCAATATTTAATTAATTTTTTATATAGAAATATGATACGTCGAACAGAACAACAGTTTAACTCATAACCATTGAAATTATCAGAAACAAATTTTAATAACACTGACAAAAATTTCAGTTATCGGAAAGAGCTGTTTTCTCTTTTTCAATTGTCATCAGGGAGGTTATTCTCGCACTCGTGGTCGAAATAAAGTCGAAAATAATAACGAGAATACTTATTTTTCTCATAAGTTTAATCGATACCAAACGAAATATTTATTCAGTGTTGTGAAAAACTTGTATAAATTTATTTTACAACACTGAATAAATATTAAAAAAATGTAAACAATAACCATATGTTTTTTCAATGTAAAAAAAATAAAAATCGAAATTTGTTTAAGAAAATTAAATAAATGATAAAAATTAACTCAAATTTCTTTTTCATTGTTCATTTTCCGATTATGATAAGAATAAGAAACTCAAAATTGTTCAGAAAATACTCAAAATAAGAGAAAATTATATATTTTATTTTTTAATATTAATTTGCGACAGATCTCCGAGGGAAGTCAGTTTGGCGGCAAGCTGTTTCTAAAGTTGGTTAGCCCTTGATTTCTTTTAGGAACTATTTGGTGATAAGCCATTGATCAAGTTTGCATACATAAAGTTAATAAACTTTGAGTTTATGATACGTTGATCAAAAAGTTTGAATTATTGTTCGTTATCGCATGCCATCATTAGAAATTTCGAAATAAAAATTCGATTTCGAATTAGAAATTCCCAAAAGTAAAAAAAAAAAAAAAATCGGTTGCATACGAATACAAGAATTACCCCCCAGAATTGACTGAACACTTTGGCAATTAACTCAAAACAAGAGGAAATATTAAAGAAATTGGGGGAAAAAAGCGGTTATAAAATTGATAAAATAACAAGCAGGCACATAAAATGAGGTAACAGGAGTTTTGAGAGGATTATTTTTTATACATTTTTTATTTTGGCTTAGACAACTTTGGCATCTGTTGCGAAAGAATAATTATAATTTTTTTAAAAGAATTTGACTGTTTTAGTCAGCCAAAAAAAATATAATCAACTGATTTTAACACTTTCTTTTGGATATTTAGTCCATGATACTGGCAAGCCATTTAATCTTATTGGTAACTCTCTCAGAGAATGAAAAACTTAAGGAAATATGATCTGGCAGCATATGTAAATTTATATCTCATCTAGAATTTCTTCTTTAATAAAAATATGCCTTATTGATTTTTCTTGAATTCTAAAGGGTAAATATATTCTCAAATTATTTAAATAACTAACTTTTGCTACTCCAATAATTATAACACATTTCACATTATCAAACATATATCTTTTACATCAATCAAGTGTTTATACATGTTGCTCTCTCCAAAAATTGAGAAAAAGAAACCCATTGAGAAATTATGTATATGAAAACAGAGCCATTCACAAATGCCCTATACTGGAAGGCCAATGTACGCGTCGCGCGGCAACGGTCAGCAGCATTATTACCAGCTTAAAAATTAATCAATTGTTTACAAAAAAGTGACAAAGGAAAATTTGATAACATTGTCATAAATTTCATCTGGCAATGCTGTGTCACGCGGCCACGCGTCAAAGTTGAATTTGTTTCAACTTTTTTTTATATGGACCGCGCAAGCGCGTGAGAAAACATGATCAGCTGATGGCCGCATGCCGCGTACATTGGCCTTCCACTATTATTTATTGCAAACCTCGAAGGAGATTTGAAGCTGGTATTGGCTTCTGCTTGTGCGAACACTGGGTAATCAAGTAGAAAATGTTCCATCAATGCTACGTCTTCATTGGATGTTCTACATTCATCACTATCTTCTGCATTTATGCTATGAAAAGGCGCTTGTAAGTAAGTAGAGTATCCTCTCAAACGCTCACTATCACTTAATTATAATTTATTTAAACCGACCAACTGGTTTTTAAATCCACAGGGTTTTATGGAAACTTATTGCCTAATTTTTCAACTCGGCTTACGTGACCATGAAAGGTTTCACATTCCCCAAATTCACTTCCTATAATCCTCTAGCTTTAATTGCAATTTTTAATTTGGATATAATTAAAAATAATAATTATATCCAAAAATAGAATTTTGAATCAGATTAAAAGCTAAGAAATCTTAAATTTAACAATTGTTAAAAAGAAATCCTATATAAACTAATCTCACACTTATCCAGACCAGAAATTTTTCGAAATTTCCTATGGTTATAAAGTAAGTTCAACATTTAACAAAATGAAATGCAGCCAATTATGCTCTTAAAGCAATATTTTCTTTAATAATAACAAGACCTAATAATAGATGAAGCAATATAATGCCAGATATCAGATGTATCCGGAAACACCCAAACATCTATTGTGCTATTTGCTGTTAATCAAAGTACTAGCTAAAGGCTCCGATACTCTACCTTAAATGTTAATGTAAAAACGTAAATGTAAAGGGAACGTAAGTGGATGGTTTCTGTCTCTCGTATTCTTAATTCAATGGCTAGCTAATTTGCTATATTGCCAGGTTATCCCACAGAAGAAGCCTCCTTCGTCAACTGCCACCGATCTATACCTTCTTCTCAGTTAAAGTAATGAATTTCAAATTAAAATTTCCAACTCAACAAAAATATATTAAAATAAGAATAAAACAACCGACAAAATGTATTTACGTACTTCGGTACTTCAAAGTTGAACATTTTTCATCTTTGAAGTACTTCACGCAGAAGTTTGGCGTATTGATTTGGCTTCGTTCCATATAAATGCATGTATTTTACTACAGCTGTCAGTTGCAGTTGAAGCGAAAGTATTCTATGTAGTTGAGCCTTAAGCCCAAATTACAATAGCGCGTAGTCAGCAACAGTATCAGAAAAAATTATCAGCTGTTCACTGTCAGAATAACATGTTGCTGCCCATATAATTACATTTAAGCGCACGCAGCAACAATTTACAACCACCATCTTGCTTTATTCTACTTGTGTATTTTAGCCTCTCATTTATTTGCTCACTCTCTTTGTCTCGCTCTCAATTTGAAAGCAACGTAGTGAATTTAGAAACAGGGCTAAATGAAACAGCACTGCAAACTGCTGCTGACCAAATGTAATCAACACCATAAAAAACAGTGCTTTTTTGCCGTCCACACGAGCCTTTTTCATGCTCGCACATTGAACAAAATGTTGTTCGCATATGCATTTAGATAGTGGGGACCCAAGTTGTCCATGTTTTGTTCTTGTTCGCACACCGTTGTTCGCACAATTGTTCGAGCAACCATGTCTGCCATCAAACGTCATTTTGTATACAGAAGAAGAGGCGCTGCATGTAAAAGTATCGAAGCAACACCGACGGTAAACAAAAAATTATGATTTGTTCGACAAATGTTCTGCCCACTGAAAACAAAATGAAAAAAATTGTGTGTGTTGCTCTGCCGACGTTTTGTTCTTGTGCGAACAAGAAAAAGGCTAGTATAGACGGTACGTTTCTAAATTATCAGCTGATTATGGCAGCACACACTGCTGCTGACTACGCGCAATTGTAATTTTGGCTTTAATGTGCGAAGTACTTTGTTGTTTTGTACACATCAACATCAGTGATGTCAATTACACATATTTCCAGTAAATAAAATTCAGTTTGAAAATCGATAGATTTATTGGAGATTTGTATACGAAACGAAATTTGGACTTTTATGACAAAAATTTGAAATTTTAAAATATTGATTCAACTATAGCGCTTAATTTAAATTATTTTAACAATTTTTTAGTGAAGAAAACAGCAAAACAAATTGACCAATTGATAAACTTTTTACAGCGATTTTTTATGCACATGTAGTATATAGAAATAAAAACTGTTCTTACAGCTGACACGTAAAAACGTAGAGCGAACAAATTTGATTAGGTTACTACCTTACATTTACATTTTTGAGAACACATAACTCTCATCGGCAAAACGTGTCAGCTGATTTGCAGAAATCTATGACGAGCTATTCTATTACGAAGGATCTTATGATTGAAAACTACTGAAAAAATACAGGAAAAGATATCTTCTTTAACCTATACGATCTTAGCACTTAATGATCGGATTTTGTGAGAATCTGCCACTTATGGTTTGCTTAATCTTCCTCTCTACATTCTTTTGATAATTTAAAGGTCCATCATCGCATGAAATAACTTGAAAACTTCAAAGATATATGAACTATTTAAAACAAAAGCTTTCATATCCAAATCTTCCTAAAACCTTAAGCTACTTGAATTACTTAATTGTAATTTAATACTTAAAGATAAATTTTATAATGTTAATTTAAAAATAATCGGTTAATGTGCTGGTTATACAGAATCATATTTACAACCTAAACTAAAAGCATTGGAAATGCATTTTGAACCTGTAAATTGCTAAATCTTCCACTTGCTCTCTAGACGAACCATTTTTTATGATCTAGAAATATTGACAACAGTTGTGGGCAAAATGACACCATTCAATGTCAATAGTATATTAACTCTATATGTGTTCAAATTGTACACTTCGTGCTCAATTTATTAATCAACTTGACATCACTTCAATATCAAATTATCAAATAACATTAGATAATCTGCTTAAATCACCTACAACCATTGTGAATTTCGAATCGAAATTTGTTCCTCAGTGTAACGAGCAAGAGTTCAATTTATATTTTTAAAATAAAATTTTTAAATAAATTAATTATAATTATTTTAAATCAGATATGAACTTACCGCTCTGTGTTATGAAATTCCAGTTAAAAATCACGTTTTAGATCCGTCAATTTTATTATTTTTTTATAATTTTTCTAGCAACACATTAAAATTTTTCAAATATTTGTGATGTTAAACACTAGAAATAAAATGAATTTTGAATTATTATCGTTATTACTTTGAATTATTAAAACTTAAAATGATCCCTAGTTAATTTTAATAAATTGGAATAATTGCTTTTACAATAATTTATTAAATGTTTGTTTTGTCTTGAAAATTTATATGATTTAAATTGTTATTTTTTTTTATTATTTATTTTAATTTATTTTAATAATTGTTATTTTTGTATTTAATTTTTATTTATTTTTTTTTTCATTTTTAAGTAAACATTATTTTATAATTAATTTTTATAAATTTTCTTTAAAAAATGTATTTTATTTCCCGTTTAATATAATTTTTTTTTAAGCCAGTTTTTTTCTTTTTTAAATTTTCCTCTTTCATTACAATCTAACCGGTATTGAAAAATAGTATTTTTATTAATTGTATTTTATATTATATATAATTTTTTGTTATTTATTTTAAATACATATGTGGCATGCAACGTTTCCACGCACTTAATTCTTGGCTTATAAATTTTTATTTAATTTTTTTTGCTGCCTCTTTGTAATGTTGCCTTAAATGCTGAGTTGGTTGTTTTTTTTTTATTTTTTTATTCTTCCAGTTTATAACAACAAGTTATTGCACCTGGCGTTTTGTGCGAATTTGTTGTATTTACAAGTTTGTATTACTTTTTTGTTATATTATTTTAAATTGTATGAAAAAAAAAACAGTAACGATAAGTTTCAACGTTGTCAATGTCTGTAAGGTTGTCTCGGACTGTCGGTAAATGCGAAAATGTTGATATGTTGCAGCAGATGAGTGAAGTGTGAGAGTCTCTTTAATGTTTGGCTTTAGAAAATGTGAGAATAAATTTTGCAGCTTAAAGTATTAGGGGTTTGTATAAATGTTGGTTATGTTGTTTCTATTGCAAATATTTTAATTTTTTCATTTCTCTTTAAATACTTAAGTCTAAGCTCTTGTAAAGTTTTCAAAACTGTAGCAATTATTGGAAATCTTATTCCTTTCTTAACGATCAATTATGTGATTTATCTAGGATCACTGTATTCAAACTTATTTCTATTTTTAAAATTCAATAGCTTCCCTATTAAGAAAAATGTAAATTAGGAAAAAAGTAAATTAAATTTCCCTTTCTTTTTCTCTTTTATTTTTAATTATTTAAATATCCTCTTCAATTTCTCTATAAAATATTTAATCACCGTTTAATTTATTTTTAAACCACCTAATATTTAATACAGGTATGTGTATATATTTAATTATTGTCACTGTCATGCTTTACTACCTCAATTATTATCACACTCTATATTTGTTTCTGTTCTCTTTACATTTCTAACAGTTGTTCTCCTTCTCCCAAAAACTCTTTATATTTTAGCTCTTTCTATTAGATTCTTTAATTTTCGAGTGTGTGTTAGATAAATCAGCAGCAACTTAATAATAACGAGATTTTTAAGTATTTGTTTAGGCCTTGTTATAATTTCTAACTATTTTTTTTTTTCAAGTATTTGTACCATTTATTACTCGTACATCTCGTAACGCCCGTTAGACTGACTATCTGTCTGCCCATTTAATGTACGAGGGTCATATGAAAATAATATCTAGTCATGACAAGCTATTTTAGAATTTAAATGGACAAAATTATAATAAAATATTGTCCATTAAAAGTCACTAATATTTCGTCCAAAAAGAAGAGTTAAACAATTTGGGCTCAGAACAATCTATCGATTTCAATCCGATTGCTTTGCAATCATCAATTGTCAATGGCAACAAACCTTTTTTATATTCGAACAAGCAGTGGAAAGCTATTACTAATGACTAAATAGAAAATATTGTAGAACCTCAATGCCTAAGAGATGTGCGCAAGTTATATACTAAATATCGAAAATTACTATAATATGACGACTCGTAATCTGTGCAAAAAAAAAAGAATTTAATTTAAATTTATGTTGATTCCGATTAGTTAGACAAATTAGTCTACATCTTTCCAATCGTCTATCAAACCAATTCAAACACTTGTAATTAAAGTCATTTTTTTTATACAGGTAGTTAATACTTCATCAGTCTGTTGGTATGGTTGGAATATAGCCTCACCGCTTAGGCAAAAGTTTGCTTTAGAAACATCTTATTATTTCAAAAACTTGAGAAATGTTTACAGGTCTAAGGGCTTCATTACTCGACCGTAAATGTAAATGTAGCGAATCAGCTGACACGTTTTTCTTATGAGAGTTATGTGTGTATGTGTACTAAAAAACGTAAATGTTACGTACCAACCTAATCAAATAGGTCGCTCTACGTTTTTACGTGACAGCTGTAACAACAGTGTTGACAGCTTTTTATTTCAATATACTAAATCTGCGTAAAAAATTGCTGTAAAAACTTTATCAATTGGACAATTTATTTTGCTGTTTTCTTCACTAAAAAAATTTTTAAAATAATTAAAATAAAGCATAGAGTTGAATCAATAATTTAAATTTAAACATTTTTGTCATAAAAGCACAAATTTCGTTTTGTATACAAATCAATAAATCTAGCGATTTTCAAACTAATTGAGACTTACTGGAAATATGTGTAATTGTCATCACTGATATTGATGTGTACAAAACAACAACAAAGTACTTACGTTACCTTTATATTTACGTTTTTACATTTACATTTACGGTAGAGTAACGGAGCCTTAAGTTTATGCCTAGAATACAATTCACATTGAAATGCTGAATTGATGAAAATATAGCATTTGTTTAAAAAAGAAAATACATCTCGAATGCTGATAAAGTATTCCATTCTGCTGATGAGGATATATACCGCCAAATGGAATAAACAAGGAAATTATTGATTGAAAATTATCTATGGTCCTTCGAGTCTGATACAGGTTGAAACCATTCCCACCGCAGTTTATTTAGAGGCAAATGAACTCTTTTCGATGATAAATTTTAATCTCCAATAATTGCCACTTTACTGATCCTATGTTAAATGGGAAGAAGTCGAAACATGTTTACTGACTCCTTGTAACCAGTAAAATGGTTGAGAGCGCACAGAAGTAACACCTCGCAATCGTAATTAAGATTTTGTGTGCAAAAAAGTGTCACCTCATAGTCGAGGATGTGGATGTTGCCATTTTACTAACCCTTTGGTAGTCATAGAGGTGATCGTGACTCTTGTAATCATGGAGTTTTAAATTATTGGTGGAAGGCCAATGTACGCGGCATGCAGCAACGAGCGACAATCAGTTGATCACGCGCTTGCGTGTTCCAAACAAAAAAAGTTGAAACAAATTTAACTTTGACGTGATGCTGCGTGTCACAGCATTGCCATATTAAATTTCTAATACTGTTTTAAAATTTTCCTTTGTCAATATTTTGTAAACAAAAGATTGATTTTTACGCTGGTAATAACGTTTCCGCGTGACGCAATCATTGGCCTTCCACTATAATATTCTCTTAGGAATACTTGGTAAAGTAACTAGCTTGGAACCGTTACCAGAAATGATGGACATGTACATAAACTCAACGTTGATAACACTGATAAAGGATTTGGCGTTATGGAAAGTATGTTTGGTTTTAAAAATAAAATCATGATGTTCATAATTCTTATTAATTTAAAAAACATTTAACATATTTTGGTAATTGTTTCACATCCTTTCCATTAGGGAGACATATTTAGTCTTACAAGCAGCCTCAATGTATTCAGATTTTAAGGACAATATCTTTTAATAATGATATTTTTATATTTAATCCAGATCACACTCTCCATATCTTTATAGAACTTGAAGTATTTTTCTTAAATGAATCATTATCAGTTGAAGTTCCGTTTTTTCCAAAGAGATCGGTTAAAAGGGATGTGGCTTTAATGATCTAAAAACAAGCATTTTTGTTAGAATATTTTATATATTGGGTCAGTTGCTTTATTATAATATTAAAAACAAATATCTGGAAAATGTACATTAATATCTATATGTTTCTATTAGTATATGTAGATTCTAATCCTCAGGGTCATTTTCTAGGAATTACCTTATTTCCTATATCCAAAAGTATTGGCAGAAATAGAGTTAGTTTTAGAGATCACTTTCTATTTTCAAATCTGATTAAATATATTTGAATAAGTTTGGCTGCACAAATATTGTTGTTTGAAGAATATTTATCAAATTATATATTTCCAGGTATGTTTTCATAAATAATCTGAATTTCATACAGATTGCTAGTCGTTTGTCCATTAAGCCCAATATGTTTGTGTTTAATGCAGGTCGAACACTCTGACAGATGTTTCTACCACATATAACTAGATTTGGTCCTAACGATCGTTGAAACTTGTGCTCGCTATTGAATTCTTTTTAAACCCCTATAGAGTTTAAATAATCATTGCATTATATGACTTGAAGGCTAAATAAATCATATTATTTCAAAAACATTGATCGAATATTATTTTCCCGAGCATGTTTGAACCTGCATTTCCGCCTGACAGACTGCGAATCATTTGTCCATTAAGACTAATATGTTGGTGTTTAATCTAAATTGAAATCTCTGCCATATATTCTCAATATTCACCCTACGAAATAATTGATTACTCTCCATGGAAATTGATCTGTCATACTGTTGTTACCATGTGAAGAGATTTCTCTTTATTGGCCTTTGACGCATGTTTTAATGTAGATTTAATTCTCCATGATATTTTGCCATGATTTACAAAGAATTTTATAATTGTAATACATTTTCTGGACTTTATCGAAATGGATCGATGTGAGTCTGGTATACAGCGGATGGTTTTCTCATTTAGACCAATGTGTTTGGGTTAAATTCAGATTGAAAATCTTTCAACAATCTTTCAAACTTTAAAGATCTTTGAAACTTATGTGTAATATAGATTCAATTTCACATGATATTTTTCCATGATCTATAAAGAATTTTAATATTCTAAAGCCAACAAGTTGAGCATTCTTTGGGGTTTATCGAAATGGATCGATGTGAGTCTGGTATACAGCGGACGATTTGTCCATTTCGACAATTGCGTTTGGTTTCAAGGTTTTGAGTTTAACAATCGTTCAAACTTGTGTTTAATTTTGATCCACTCTCCATGATCTGATCTAAAAAGAATTTAAATACTGTATTGACAACAAATGTAGTATTTATGGACATTATTTAAATGGATCGATGACTTCAGATAATACAAAATCACTGCAAGAAATAATTATTTCAAAAATATTGATAAAATTGAAGCTTGTAAGTCAAATTCTTTTCATATACTTCTCAGTTTGCCCTCGTTGTATTGGCTGCTTTTTTCTATGTTGTGTTCATTAGATTCTTTCTAATTCTTGTCTCTGGTAGTCTGGTTTTAAGGTGAATGCACTGTTTGTATGCTCTATTGTTTGTTTGTACTCAATTTCCAACTAAGAAAAAATCTCTATTAGAAGGTTTAACACTCTCTGGCTATTACTTTTTCTAAATTTTCTCCAGAATTCAAAAAAATAGTAAAGGAAAAAGTGTTAAATTTTTTTTCATAAATTTCTAATACAATTTAAATAAAAAAATTAGCAAACAAATATTTAAATTTAAAAATTAAATTGAAATAATTAACACATTTCTTTTTTGCTAGAAGCAATTTCTTTTTTCTTTCTCAAATTCTAAAGAGAATCTATGAAGAACGGTTAATCCCAGTTTTTCTGCTTTTTTTTTACACAAAAGTTATTGTTATTATTATTATGGTTGGGATTTTAAAACAGGTTACATAAAAATAGGTCAATTCACATATTTTTCAACAGGTTACTACTACTTTGCCCGTATGCACTTCCTGGTTTTATTTTATATATTTTTTTACAACTACACACAAACACCTGCAAACACTCACACACTAAAACATTTATTAAATACCAAAATTGTTTTAATAAAGATTTATAGTTTTATTGCAGATTTTTTTTGTTTCTGCAGATAAAAATTAGCACTTGCTAATGGTTAGTTTTGTTTTTTTTTTCTATTTAATTATTTGTCTGTTTAGTTAGTTAATACGTGTGTGTTTTTTTATATTTTATTATTAATTTATTGCATTTTCCTTAAATTATTTTCACTTGAGTTATTTTTTCTGCGTACACTACTACTACTCTTGTTGTCTTGTTTCTATTTTTTTTTATTAAAAAAAATATATTTAAACGAAATATAACAACAAAACCGCTTTTGCTTTGAGTATCTACACCTTTTATTTCTTATTGTTGTTGTTTTTTTTTTTTTTTTTTTTTTTTTTTGTTATTTTAGATTTTATAATTCTTGTTATTTTATTTTTTTCTTTTAAGTATTTCTCACCACTTTAAAAAACCGTTTACTGGATTGTTTGTTTTTTCTGTTTTCTTTCACTAATTATTTTCCTTAGTTCTTTTTTTCTGTTTTCCGTTAAATACAACTTAACACGACGACAGGTAAACTCGTACTAAACTGTAACGTATTTTGTTTGCTTGGTCGGTTGGTTTGTTGTTGGAAAAAAACGTATTATCTGTTTAGTTGTTGGCTCTTCTTTGCCTTACCAAGTCTTGCTCTTTATTACTCACTAAATTTGTTAGATCATTTGTTGGTATAAGTGAGGGAGAGTAAATTAAAATGTAATGAGATAGTTTTTGTTTTGTACTTAGCCGGCTTGAATTAATGATGAAACAAGTGTTTAAAAGCAAAATTAAGAAAACCGAATACTGGTTAAAGTAATTGGTACGAGCAAAAAATATACAAACAAATGTAATTTAAAAAAAAATAAAATTGTTCTTTAACACTTAATTAAGAATACTAACGAACAATTTATGTAATTTAAAAAGGATACAACCTAATTATGTATTCTATTTTATAGCCAGGAAATTAAAACTGCCTAAGTGTATGCAATAGTAAAACCTTAAGCATATGGTAACCATTAAGATAATCATGTTACCGTTATATCCGTTTTTTGTAAAACAGTCTTTTTTTTATCAGCTTGAAGATATGCAACTGTTTTTGTTATTTAATTACACTAAGCAAAATTGAGAGAGAATTTCAATGTCAATGCTAAGATTTTTTATATAAAACAAAATTAGTTACTTTTTTATAAAAATTACAAATTACCAATATATATTTTTAAATTTGTATCGTGTTATAGTATTACGCTACTGTGATGTATATACTGTACTGTGCAGAACAAAAGCAACAAAATTAGAGTAAACCTAACAATGGTTTTATTTTTAATAACATTTGGTTTACAACAGAAATTGTTTTACGAAATTATATGTCGGGGTTCACACACAGCAATTTTTCTTGCCGCAATTCTGACTTCGTAGGCGAGAGAGGTGAGAAGTTTAGTATTCCCTTCTCCTCTCTCTCCTATAAGCTCAGAATTGCGGCAATTAAAATTGCTGTGTGTGAACCCCGAATATAGAACTTTAACTTTGTCTATTAGCAAAAACTGGAATAAAGCACTGTAATCTATATATATAAAAGAGTAACGTTACTGACTGACTGACTGACTGACTGACTGACTGACTGATTCATCATCCCACAGCCCAAACGGCTGAAGCTAGAGAGACGAAATTTGGAACGTAGGTAGGTCTCCATCCATATAGATCCACTAAGACGGGATTTTTGGAAATTCGAATGTTTAGGGGGTAAAAAAGGGTAAAAACCTTATAACTCGCAAACTAATGATGATACAAAAAAAGTTGAATAGTTATCGTTATTCATTTAAAAAACAATTGCACAGGTGTCTGGTACTTTTTTCAAAATCGTCCGTTTTAGGGGGAAAACGGTTAAAAACAGTATTTTGGTACTTTTTTGGCACCATATGTATTTTTGAAACCAATCAACATACAGATAAAATTCATGTCGTATTCATAACATATCAAAAAATGAGAAATATAAATTTGGTACTTTTTAGAAATTCAAATGTTTAAGGGGTAAAAATCGTACCTATTTTTGGTACTTTTTTCATAAAACATTTTTTTATATTTATTGAAATATTCATGAATATTTTAATATGGGATACTACAACAATTTAGAAATTTATTGGAATAAAATTTTTGATACTTCGATGGGTGAAAAAAAAGTACCAAAAAAAGGGGTAAAGGCGGGAAATTACATTTTATTCAAACTTAATAATGAATTTTCAATTACATTAAACATAGAAACATGAAATTAAGAAAATGTAGATAAGAGTTCACAAGAGTGGAATTTGTTGTACTTAAAGATACATGTTCTGTGGGTCAAGAGAATGGACTTTCTGGTACTTTTTCCTTCTTTTAATGGTACTGTTTGAATTTTCTGTAAATATGAATCTAGAAACATGAAATTAGGGATATGTGGTCCTTAGTTAATGAGATTCCATAAGAGGGGACGTTGTGGTACTTTTTTATTATTTTAATGGTACTTTTTGAATTTTCTATAATATTTAACCCAGAAACATGAAATTAAAGATATGAGATCTTAAATGAGTAAGAATCCATAATAGAGGTTTTTGTGGTACTTTTTCGTTCTTCTAATGGTACCTTTTGAATTTTCTATAATTATGAGCCTAGAAACATGAAATTAGGGATATGTATTCCTTAGTTAATGAGAATCCATAAGAGGGGACATTGTGGTACTTTTTTGTTCTTCTAATGGTACTTTTTTAATTTTAGAAACATGAAATAAGGATATGTGGTCCAAAATGAATGGGAATCCATATGGTACTTTTTCTTTTTTTTTTTGTTGTTCCTATGGTATTTTTTTAATTTTCTATAACTATGAACCTGGAAACATGAAATGTGGTGCTCAGTGAATAAGAATCCATAAGAGGGGACTTTGTGGTACTTTTTTGTACTTCTAATGGTACTTTTTGAAGTTTCGATAATTATGAATCTAGAAACATGAAATTAAAGATATGTAGTCCTAAATGAATGCGAATCCATAAGAAGGGACTCTGTGGAACCTTTTATCGTTCTTCTAATAGTACTTCTTGAATGTTCTACAGTTTTCATCTGATATTTATTTTTCATTATTCTAAGATTAAAAACCTGAAATTAAAGAGATATTGTTATTTATGGATGACATAACACCATTATTAAAAGTGTTCCCAAGGGAGTTAAGAATCTTAGTTTAAATTTATTATACAGTATGGTTTTCATAAAAAAGTTCCGCTAACGAAGTAGCGGGTTTACAGCTCGTCTTCATATAAGATTGCGAGATGTTGTGTATCCGGCCACAGTGGATACATATAAATACTGTTTTAAATTAAATAAAGTACTTTTCTGCTTTAATATGATTTTGTTGATTTCTGGAAGAAAGCTACCTATTTTTTATACTCAATTTTCCCAAAAATGTTAACAATTCGTAAAGAAACTTTACTATAAAAAAAAAACTATAACAATTAAAATTGTGCTGCAAAAACTGAAAAGTTTTCGATCGAGGTTCGTAATAATAGAATCATAACAACCTTTTTTCGCTGATACTAACTTTTATTTGAAAAATTACTAAATGTGGGTATAATAAATTTATATGTGCAATCGTTTGATGTGTATTTTAGTAATGATGAAAGCTACACTGATTTTTTTCTTACAATGTTGGACCATCCTAATGTACATAGTGAATATGTAGGTAGGGTGCATGGGGAAGCATTCGCCACAAAATATTTTACCAATTTTGGAAGTTTTAATTCTATTAAGTCGGCTCAAAATATACTTGGAACATAAATTTCTTCTGGGAACATAAGAAAACAATTGGAGGAAGCTTTATTTCTTTGGAAGACTTTTCTAGAGTTCCCAGATGCTGAATTATCGACCTGATAATTTGAAATGGTAGTAACCCTCTCCGATATATTAGTAACACCATTATGCTTAATTGTACAGGGTGTATTAAATGTTTCCAAATCTGTATTTTTTGAACCCATACGAAAGTTCTGCTACCAAATTTAACATTTATATACTTGTATAAAATAAATACTCCCTTTTTTTATAAGATAATACGAAATTTTTATACTTTAGGTTACATGAGGATACTATTTAAGGCCTTTCCCGGTCTGTATTATAAGACTGGGGCATTCCAGAATGGTATGTGGAATAAATTGTGTTTTCGCCAATTGTCTTCTCATATTCTCAGAAAAAATTGAAATTCCTACCGAATTTCGAATCGACTTATTGGCATAATAAATCCATGACTTGATTAAAAATTTTTGTGATTTTCTGTCCCAAAGAACTTTTTTTACATTAAATCATTTTAAATTGTCTATAACTGCTGCCTTTTAATTGAAAATAAAATTATTTAACTATAATGATCGATTTCAGCACTTATATTTTGTTGTGTCCTTCAATTTTACCCATATTTTTAAGTTTCAAATCTATAGATCCTTTCTGATACGAATAGTTCCCGGAATTGGAGATCATCGATGATTCTCATCTTTTTTCAGTTTTTTATTTTTAATATTGTTCTCGAGATTTAAAAAATGTAGTTTCATAAAAATTTTTCAAATAAATTTAAACAATTTTAACAAAATTACTGCTGACCCTATTTTTTTGTCCACATTGAAAAAGGACTTTTTGTGCCTGAGACGATGTACTGTTTTCGTGATAATGTTAAAAGATATTATTTTTGTATAGGTTTATAATTCAATATATTCGCAGTGATTTGGCATTAAAAGTTTTATTGTTTTGCATAAAAAATTGTCGAAAACTCAAAAAATTTTAAATAAATATACTTGACCCTATTTTTTTTTTTTTTGTCCGTAACTGTATGATGGTTTTTAACTTTATTTTAAAAACAAAATTAATATGTTTAATTAAATTTTATGTAAAATAAATAAAAATTCAACTAACAATGCCGACCCAAAATCAGTGCATGGGAAAATCACTAAATGACTTTCGTTGAAATTCCATTAACACTAGAGAGTTTATATGTACAGTAGAATGTCCCGTAGACAAAAATTTTGTAGGAACACCCCTCAAACGATGCGTAAAAATTAGTTGAATATGGGAATAATATTAAAAAAAAAAAAATTTAATTGATCTTCAGTTCCCTACCAGCGATTGAATGTCACGAGTCTAGAACATTTCGTCCAAAAAAATAGTATTGAGTTTAATCTTGAAATGGGTAAAATTCGTAATTTTAAGCCAATTATATAAAAAATATTTTAAAAAATTTTCGCAAAAATTTTGGTCCATAAACCGTCATTTTAGTACATCATGCAAAAAAAATTTCGATATTTTTCTTTAAAAAATAGATAAGAATTTTATAATTTTGTTCCTTTTAAAGCTAAAATTTTAAAAAATTGTTTATAGTAAGAACTGTTGATAATATGTAATTTTCCAGATAAAAAAAAAAAAATTCATCAAAATACCTTAAAAAGTCTTCTAGCGAACGAAAATCCCATTGGAAAAATTTTTAAAATATTTTTTCCATAACCAGTATAAAATTACGAATTTTTTTATACCCATTTCGATTAAAAAATCGAAACTTTTTTTTTACCAAAATGTATGGGACCCATGATTTTAAAATCGCTGGTAGGGAACTGAAGACCAATTTTAAAATTTTTTTTAATATTTTTCCCATATTCAGCTAATTTTTACGCATCGTTTGAGGGGTGTTCCTATATCGAAATCTCGAAAAACACAATTCTCGGGACACTCTAATGTACAACTAGTAAACGCCTCATAGCTAACTATGACGTTCCTGGAAGATAGGTTATATCGACCTACCAGCAGTTTCCGCACAAGTGATAATTTTGTTCGCACGGAAAATATTTGATTAATTCCAAAAACTATGAAAGCTATCATAGAAAATACCCACAACAACAAAATATTTTGAAGAGTATTCAAAAAATAATCACATCTTTCTCTGATCAAATGTAAATTGAATATAACAAAATTTGATATATGATCAACGATAAAGAAAATCATTTAGTGACATACAAATTACTACTTCGTTTTCAAGATAATTGGCAGAGTCATATGTGTCACTATGACAAATGTTCCTTCAATTCTACCCTACTTTATTTTTGATAATTTATTCCTTTGGACAATTTTTGGTAATTTTTTAAAAATTTGATACTTTAATTTTTTTAAATATATTTTTTATATTATTTGATTGCTCTTTTCGTTTTTTGATAATTTTTATTATTATTATTATTATTTTTTTGATAAATTGGTACTTTTTTTGAATGCGGTATATTTTTCGATAATTTTGAATTGTTATTGAAAATTTATATTTTTATTTTAACCGTTTTTATAACTATGTACTAATTCATTTTTGGAAATTAGTATTTTTTTATTTATAATTCTTTAAAATTTGGTAGTTTGCATTGTTTTAAATTTTTATTTTTAAAATATACTTTGAAGTTTTCAAAAGTATTTTTTCACAAACTTGAAATTAAAACAAAGATATTAAATCTAGTTTGTTAAGCCTTTTTGAATTTCTTGAATAGTATTTTTTACAATAGAAGTGTAATAATTTGTGCCATTATGTAATTTAATGATACATGATACAAATGTATATAAAAAAAACAAGTTTGAAATTTCAGGTGTAGTTTCGGAAACTTGTTGTAAACGTCACCACCATGTTTACAACAAGTTTCCGAAACTTTTAATGTAAATAAAATTATACTAATAGAATTTTTTTTTACCCTTCGATTTACCCCATATATTTTAACGTTCCTATTCTATAGATCCTTTTTAATAAAAAAAATAAGTAGTTCTCGGATCATTAGTGATTCTTATCTTTTTCAGTTTTTGAGATTTTAAAAAAGGAAATTGAAAAAAGAAAATGTCCCAAAATTTAAAAGAGTTAAAAGTTATTTGAATAATGTTAAAGGATATTAATTTTGTATAGGTGTCGAAATAATTCGTCTCTAAATTTGCATAAAAATTTGCCGAAAACTCAAAAAATGTAAAATAAATTTTGGTACGTAACTGTATATTCTTAAGGAAAAGTTTATTCTAGAAAGAAGGTGTAGAAGCCAAAAAAAAAAAAAAAAAAAAAAACTCCAAAAAATATAATTTATGCAATTTTCAAATTAAAAATGGTTTATATTTTCTAATTCGATATTAATTTTAAAGAGCATTTATGTCGAAGTTCTTTCTTCAACTTTCTTCAATTCTGAGTGCGCAGAAGAGACAATACTAAGTTTTTCATTCTCTTAAGGATGTTATATACAAACATAGTTTTAAAAGAAGTACTTCAAAAGCAATGAACAAGAAACATAAAAGCAGAGTATCCTACCAATGACAACTTTCGGTTAAAAAAGATCTTCTGCAGCTCCTTTTCAGCACTAAGTACTTGTTAAAGTCATGACATTTTCAGTTCTTTTTTTGCTGAGTATCACTACATATCATTTTATTTTATAAATAACTTTAAGGGAAATCCCATAAATACATTTCAAAGTTTCTTAGGAATGACCTGATGACTTAAATAGACGTCTGTTGTTGTAACAGCCCTGCTGTGATCGAAAGATCGTCCCTGGGGAGAACACTTCTGGTTGATACAGCTTTTGCTGAGATGATCATCTTTGGCCGAGTTAAACTCGGGTCGTTCCGGAGCGTACATCCAATTATCGTGGGAATGAAAAGACGTCTGTAGGTTCCATCAATTCCTCTTGCAAGTCTACTGAAGCCGAAAATTGTTTCCACTGTATTTGTGATTGAAAAGCTGAACTTTATCTCAGTATCGCATACGTTCTAAAGAATCACAAGATCGTGGATCCCAGAATCTATCAAATTTACTGGTAATATAATTTTGTTTCGAAAAAAATTATTCTAAAGGTATGTTCAGACTAGTCAAATATTTGACCAAAATGACGTAACCACTTCATAAAATATTTTCTAACCACCATTTTAATGGGAAAATACTTTTTACTTATCATTAATTTTACCGAATCTTGTTTGACGCTGTTTTCTTTTACAAAACATTTGCAAGATCAATCAACGGTAAACAATTTTTTGCAAAACTAGCGGTCGCGCAAATTTGGTCAAATATTTGACATATGTAAACATAGCTTAAGACATATCAAGCAAACTCTACGATTCTGTTGAGGATGGATATCTAAATTTATATAAAATTCCTTATTGATCTTAAAAACTCATTTCATTTCCTTAACGTTGCCATTGTTTTTATTAAAACATTTTATTTAATTAAATTATTTAATAATGGTTGTAGAGATAAATTTTTAGCATCATTTTTATTTATTTGTATGTTTTTATGTACTATGTCCATTTAACAAGAGAGTATTTCGACTTAAAAAATAACTCTTTATTAAAAAAACACTGATTATTTACAAAAGAAAAACCAGTATTTTGTTTGAAAATTTAAGAAACATATCTTTAAGACGATATGAGAGCGGGACTAACTATAACGACTAAAATTTTACAATAAACAGTTTGTTGTAAAAGTGTAATTAAGGTTGTTTGGAACAAAATTTCTCTCAAATATGTAAAAGAAATTTTGTTATAAAATTATTGAGGACTTCGGTTAGGATGTTAAAAAAATAAAGAAAAAAATAAAAGAAAAAACGTTAAAATTATAAAGATAAACCATAAGAATAAAACAATAATCCAAAAGAATTACAAGATTTAAAAAAAACTATAATAGTTATTAAAAAGTTTTGCTGGAGGTGTTGTTTTTATAATGGTAGTGGTGACTTTTAAGCTGAGATCATTATTTCAGCAGAACTTCCAACGATTACCGCACTCGTTACACATAACAAAAGTGGTCATAGGTTCATCAGATGATCTTGTTTGCAGTTGATTATAGGTACAATTACGTTTCTTACATTTGCCACACTTAAGAAGATCCGTTTTGGTACCTTGTACCGTGGCCAATTGGGCATCATTAATAGCTTCCTTAACAAATTTCTCTCTGAGTTTTTTCATTTCATCACTGGCCATTTCTTCGGGTGTCATTTTAGCCAATTGTTGAGCTGTTATAGCACCACACATATAATTACCGCGCAATGTAGGATTCTTGACATCTTTCAAATTGGCCACTCTAGAACGTATACGATTTTTATATTTCATATCGGTATTTTTAAATTCAGCATAAATGGCTTCTTCTAATTCTATGGCCATTTCTTCTGGTTCCGGGCAACCTTCAATGGGATCGCCTACTTTAAGGGCATTACAAAGCATTTCACGACATTTTAAACGTACAGCATCAGTCATACCGGACGAGGCGGGAAAAGAGGTTTGTGTAGGTCTACGTTCATCTTTGGTTGACGATGATGAGGAAGTTTTCTTCTCATCTTTCTTGTCTTTGTCTTTAGAGGAGGAGGTTGAAGAGGATTTCTCTTTATCTTTGTTTGACGAAGAGCTAGATTTGCTAGCCGATGAGGATTTGCTGTCACTACCCGATTTGCTAGAGTCTTTGCCTGATGAGGCACCAGGAGCGGCTAAGAAACGTTTCCAGTTTTTAATTAGAGTTTTAGCCAAGGCAATTACCTCTTCGTCCTTGCTGCTTTTACGCAGCTCATTTACCGTCATACCAATACGGGTTTTTGTCAAGATTTCTAAATTAATGTTGAGAGACTGTAGAGCTTTCAGCAGATCCAAAGCTTGTTCTTGGCCCTGGAAGAAAAGGGAAATAAATTATTTTATTGGAAAAAACATTTTGGGAAAATGTATAGAAATTTTAAATAATTAAGACTTTTTTGGTGAAAAAGTATCTTTTTGGAAAAAGTATTTTTTTAGGTAAAAAAGTACTTTTGTTGAGGTAAAAAATCATAGAATAGAACTAGAAGTTTATGTGAGAGCCACCCTATACTAAATTTTCAAAAAATTTACTAATTTTTTTGAAAATCTATGTAAAAAATTGTATTGAAAATGATTTTATAAACAAAAATATTTTTTGAAATTTTCGATTGTACTTTTTTTTAGAAAAAATACTTTTTTTATTCTTTTTTAAGTACTTTTTTAAAAAAGTACTTATTAAAAATAAGCAACTTATTTTGAAAAGTGTTTTTTTTTTTTAAAGTACTTATTTGAAACTTTTTTAAAACAAGTACCTTTTTGACTTTTTAGACAAAACTTTTAGAAAAAATACCTTTAATAAACAAAAAGGGTTTTTGAAAGTATTTCCATAAACAAAGGTACTTTTTTACTTCGTTTATAAATTTTCTTTCAAAAGTCAATTTTTAAACAGAAACAAATTGAAATCTTCCATTAATCACAAACATCTTATCCAAGTTTCAAACCCTTACTAATACATCCAACAGTTTAAAAAACACTGCTGCTTAACCACTAAAAAACAATACCAAAACACCGGCTAGTTTTGCTGGCTGTACCACCAATTTGCTTTTAAGCGCTTTTGAAGGAAAAAAATAAAAGGCGCGCATGAGACTTGCACACATTTCATCGTCTGCTGCTAATTGCAATTTATAGCCCTTTATATTTATATGTATATAACAATATCAGATAACCCAGATCTTTTCCTATACTAAACTATATCTTCGTTAAAATTAAAATACTTACCGTGCCATCATTTGTTGTGATTTTGCTCATTTTCTTTTGTATTTTAAAAACTTCCTCTTCGACACTCATTTTTTAGCTTTAATTAAATCTAAAATAAATTAAAAAAATTACATAAATTTCTTTTTCCACACTTAGTATGTTTTATTAACTTTAATATTTTACCTTTATTGTTAAATAATTTAATAAAATTAAGGTTTTTTTTGTTAAGAACAAAATTGGTGTGCTCTCGTTGCAGAAAAATTACAGCCTTTTTTTCTTATTCTTTCTTTGCACTGAAATTCGCTTTTTTTCTGTATTGACAACTAGAATTTGAGAGAGATGCCACATGGTGAAAGGTTAAAATAACACAGCGTTGCATTCGAAAGGTAAAAGGAAATGAGAATTTTAAAGAGTAGCCATACAAAGAGAAAATAAATAGCATGAAAATGTTAATTTAAAAGCTAATTTGAATATTCGCAAAACAGTAGGAAAATTGAAGAAATGGTGTTTTAAATCCTTCTAGATTGTATTCTTTAAAATTGTTGCTTAATTGTTGTTGTTTTAGGTGGATTATATAAAATAATCGTGTTTCTAATACTCTGAAATCAGAGTAATACAGAAAGATCTACGGTCATATAATGATTGCAGACCAAATAATTTTCTTCCAGAATCATAGGAAGGGACGTTATGTCATTACAACTTTTTAAAAATTATATATGTAAAAAGTTTGACATAAATAAACCACCCTAATTCAGCTCCGATTTATTTGATTTTTTCGCACTGATAGCACTTTTAACGGGGAATATAATGATGTTTTTGAGCACAATTAAATTTTTTTGGAAGTTATAGGTCTTTGAAAATCGAATTTCCCTAAGAAACTCGTATCAAAATTTTTTTTTTCTATAAAAAAAGTTGGATAAAAAGGAAGAATTACGTTAGCGAAGCCGCTTTCGGATATACCACAGAGTTAAAAACCCTTATTTCCACAAAAAAAAAAAAATTTGCGCTAGAAATTACAAAATATTTAAAAAAGTTGTGTTTATGAAACATTTATATTATTTTTGTAAATGCACTATAAGAGCTTTTAATTGACACCTAATTCTTTGCAATCGGATAAATAGAATAGGAAATATTTACGATTTTAAGTGCGTTAGGGAGGTAAATGAGTACCAAAAGCTTTTGAATACGATCATTACGATAACAATAAAGATACACAAAAAACAATCATATATTATTGAAAAATTATTAGTTTTCAAATAAATAAAAGTTATAGAAAATGGGTTTAAGTAAAATAAATACCAAATGAATTATCAAAAATAAAATCGTATTTAAAAAATTAATAACATAAAATAAATTTGAAAAAAGTAATATAGAAACAAAATAACTAAAAACTCATAACTGCAAAAAAATAATTATTATAAAAACAAAAAATAAAATAAAAAAAAAAATAATAATAATAATATTAATAATAATTCAAAAACCTTTTATTTTCAGGAAAAATCAAATTTTAAAAAAAGTACCAATATAAAAGAAATTAAAATAAAAAATAGAAGCTTATTTTTAAATAAATAAATAAACGAAGTTCAAATTATACTGCAATTATTAAACATTTTTTATAAAAAATAGTAATAAATAATGAAATGAAGAAATTGCTATTTTGTAAAAAATAATAAAAACACAAATAATCTAAAAATAATTTTAAATTTCAAGAAATTAAAAGGTGCGTTTGAAAAAAAGCAAAACAAGTAAAAAAAATCAATAAAATTTTTCAAAAATTGTAGAAAAAATACCAATTTTAAAAAGATATTGTTTTTACAAAAAATAAATAATAAAAAAAATTTAAGAAAAGTTTTATGTGTCATTTATACCAAAGTAAAAACTAATTGGTTTTTGAAAAACCTCCTCCATATGGTTTTTGATTGTTTGTATATTTCTTAAAATTACTTTTTAAACTATAATTATGTACACTTTTATTTTTATATTATTTTTAATAATGTTTTCGAAATGGTTTGTTTAAAAAATATAAAAAACGATTAAAATTAATTCAATTAATTTGACATTTTTTTTCAACTAACATATACGAAAGCTTAATGATTTAAAACCTATGAAAAGGCTGTATCATAAACAATTATTTTAGTAGTTTTCGTTTACTACATGAAAATGGTATTTGATTTGTATGGAAAAACAAAAGAAATTTATGTAGTTTTTCATTCAAAACCTAAATGAAGCCAAAAACTACTAGTTTTTGTTTGGTGTAAATGGCATATTAAATTTATTACGAATTTTTGAAGAATAAAAATAGACTAAAATTTTTACAAAGAATAATAACAATTCTTTTATTCATCAATATTCAATAACCATAAGTGGTTTCAAATTTCAACTTTACAATATATTTATAAAAAATAAATACTAATCTAAAAAAAATATCGGACGATAATAATTCTTACAAATTTTAATTTTATTTTTAAATACTTGCAAAAATGTACACCAAACAAAATAAATACTAAACTAAAAAAAATATCGGACGATAATAATTCTTACAAATTTTAATGTTATTTTTTAATACTTGCAAAAATGTACACCAAACAATAATAATTCTTACAAATTTTAATTTTATTTTTAAATACTTGCAAAAATGTACACCAAACAAATATAAAAGGAAACAATAAACTCCTCGGAGTGCCAAAGAATGGAAAATTGCTCATTGGTATATTGCGCGATATTGCGGTAAGTTTTTTACTAATAAGCATTTTTTTCTATTATATGTGTTAAACAATCGTCTTGATGAATACGATGATAGTCCTCTGTAAAACACGATTAAAATATAAATCAACGCTAATCAAACCTTCGTTATCGTAAGAAACTTGTCCTACATGTTTAGACTGGTGATTTAAATTTAAAATCTTTTTTAATATTTAAATTTAATGTCTGAATTTGTTTGATTTTTTTTTTTTTTTAGTTAATAAAACTTTACAACACTTTTAACAAATTAAATATATTTTTGAATAATTATTTGATTTAAAGAATAATTAATACTTTTTAAAAACAAACGATAAAATGACCGAAGAATTTTATAATATTGAAATTTATTATTGATTTTATAATTGCCAATATTTTCTATACATTTGTCAAAAATTTATATAGCCCTATGAGCTAGTGAAATTTTATTCAGCTCATATACTTAAAAATTATACTTTTCTACATACTTTGCTACCATATGGCATACACTATATAAAGGAAAATGTCTAATTTAGTAAATTCAAGAAACATTTACAAAAAGAGTAAATTTATCAAAAACATAGTATATAAACTTACTTTGCTTTTAAAGATAATTTTTTCAAATATTTCAGATATTTTAAAACAATTTTAGGTAATATTTCGAACAAAGAAATCACCTGATTGTTTTATTACTTAAGAAAGAAAGGAAATATAACCTATCGGTTTTTTATGTTCCTTTTAAATAAAAAAAATTAATATTTTTTTTATTTAAATTATTATTATTATTAATAATTTATTAAATAAAATTTTATTTTCATAGCAAAAAATTTTTAATTTGTATTTACTTATTTATTGATTTTTTCAATGAAATGTTTATTTAGAAGTTATTAGCCTTTTTCAGAATTTAAAATAATACACAAAAATATAGTTTTCAAATGAAATTTTCCTTTTTTATAATATAAAATTTCATGAATACTACCTTTTGTATTTTTTACATTCGACAAATCCTAAAATATATTATAAAAATGAAGTTATAAGTCATGTCTAAACGGCTAAACCGAAATTTGACACATAGAAAGTACCAGTACCGGAGGTGGTTATAGGCTATATAAGATTTCGATTGGATGTCACGCCCATATTTTACGCCCACCTTTTTAAAACTCATAAACTGCTGCACCGATTTTCACGTTGATATATAGATAGTACCAGTGCCGGTGGTTGTTATAGGCTATGTAAGATCTCGATTGGATGTTTTAAAACTCTTAAACGGTAGTAAATATTTGATATCGCCTAATAAGGGGTTGCGAAGCGCACCGGGTTACGCTCGTATAGTTATAATTTTCTAAATAAAATTGCGTTTTTACCAAATCAGAGATTCTTAGATAAGTAAGTATCTATCATTATTTTAATAATACTCTTTATATTAAGACAAACATTAATTCATATTTTATAATAAATTAAATCCGTTACACAAAGAATAATAAAATATATATTCTAAACATCTTATCACATTTGTTTACTTCCCCTCTTAAACTTAATTTTTTAACATCCGGCAGCTTTACCTTCAATAAATACAACCCTGTTTACTGACGTTACACCTGTTTTTGCTTTCACGTTCTTGTGTTTTTCTTTTCTTACCAGAGAAAAACATAAATTTATTTTATTTTAAAAATTATAACAGAAAACTATAAATTCTATCATGAATAAATTATATAAATTAATACAACCAACATGGCGCCAAATAATACAACCACAACAAAATATTATTAAACGTTTTTATGGTAAGAAATAACAAAAGCCGCTTTAGGAAAATTTCCCCTTCAACAAATGTTATTTAACTTTTTCCTTTTAAACCCCCTAGCCAGTCCACCAAAACGTTTCTATAAAAATACCTCTGTACTTTTCAACGATGGCAAATATGAAGTGACTTTAGATCATCGTAAGCTAAAAACCCCTAAGGGTGCTCCCTTTACAGTCAAAAGTGAACCTTTAGCTATAGCTGTGGCAACAGAATTCAATAATCAAAAAGAGCATATAGAAAGATCCAAAATGCATTTGTCCGCCTTGTGCTTTACCGCCATTGATAATCCTAATAATCATTCAAAAATTGATATGGTTAATTATTTATTGAATTATATACCTACCGATACTATACTGTTTCAATATGATGATGAAAAGGATTTACATGATTTGCAGCGTAATGAATGGGATCCTTTGATAGAATGGTTTAATGAACGTTATGGCACAAATTTAAAGAAAACTATGGATATAACACCACCACAAATAACAGCTGAAGATAAAATGATTATTTCAAAATATTTACTATCGCACTCGGAAGATGTTTTATATGGTAAGTAAAATATATTTATTAAGGATAATAGAAGTTTATATAAATTTCTTTTTTAGGTTTTGTTTTTGCTGTGGACACTTTAAAATCCATTGTCTTAGCCTTTGCTGCCATTGACCAACGCATTTCAGTGGATAAGGCTGTTACCTTGGCCCGTTTGGAAGAAGAATATCAATTGAAATTTTGGGGTCGTGTTGAATGGGCCCATGATATGGCTCAACAAGAATTACAAGCCCGTTTGGCTGCAGCTGTTTTATTTGTACACCTCAATCGTTCGGAATATTTTGTTAAAGAGAAAACATTAGTTTAATTTATTTTTATTATTTGAAGAAACAATTGACTGCTTGGCGTTTAGTGTTGTAAATAGTGTTTTTTTAAAGTTGTTATCAATTTAACCTCAAGTGTCCCAAAAATTAGGAAAAGAATTTGGCGAACAAAGGTAAGCTGTATTAAGATCTTTTTTAAAAAAAGGATCTTGAAAGTTAAAGAAAGAAAAAATAAAGAAAATTTTCGAAAAAATCGAAAAAAAGGCTTAACTTTTTCAAAATTTTAACTGAAGCAACATTAAACTAATTTTGAAATAGATATCTTAAAAACGATAATATGCCTGAGATAATTTGGACATTGAGATCAACTTAATTAGAATAATAATTATGAGTAAATTAAAATCGTCTTGTAAAAAATAATCTAATCAAGCTTGTATAAACGATTTACCCCTTTTGTAAAGTAGAAATTCAAAAAGACTTAGTAGGGTTAAAATGCGTTTTTAAATTACTATCTGTAAAGTTCTGTTAAAGTTTCATGATTTTAGCTACTGTACTTTATTGAAAGTTTACAATGGTTAATCCCCTAGGAACATAATAAAATTATAATGTCATGTATATTATATAAAAAATGTCTACATATATACATTAGTTTCCGTAAAAACCTAATCATTAAAGACGACTCTGCACCAAATGTTGATGACATAATTGTTGCAGGCTTAGATGTCATTAAAAAATCATCAAAGAAAACAGTAATATCATTCATTGATAAAAAACCTACATTAAATTGTCCACTAGTTACACTTTATGATATTAGTATACCTTAGTAAGATTATGCTTTACTTAATTGGCATTGTTCTTTTTAATATTGAGCTGGCTCGTAGTTGCTCGGAACCAGATAGGTCTTTCGTGGAGATATCTGTTAGAATTCCAATTGGGTCCTATTTTAGGGCCATAATGGATTGGACTCTGGTCAACACGAATCGAGCCTGAAGGGATAGAACGGACTGCAGGGTATCTAGAGCTTTGTGGCCTAATCTTAAACTGGCAGATTCAAAACACTTTCTGGGTATGAGTCGTAGTAGTCTGAGAGTCATAGTGGGAATGATTACTTATCACTTTTGTAGGACGTGCGGTGATGTAGAGGAGCTAGAGATAGGGGAGCATATACTCTGTCATTGTGTAGGGCTTTAGCGCGAAAAGCTGAAGTGGTTTGGGAGCCATACACTGCACAAACTAGAAGAGGTTACAGGCAAAGAACTTATTAATTTCATTAGCGTTGGCTAAGGAGCAATCATAATTGATTAGTAGGGTATAGGTTCCACTTTTCTTTATCTATCTTCTATTCTGTTTTTCTTTTTCCTTCACTATCTTTAAAGGGATCACAATGGGTTGTTTGATCTCTGGATGGATGCGTGAATACGCCACCCTTTCTACCTAACCTAACTGATTTTTTAACTTTTACTGACTTAAATGTAAAATTGGCCGTAACAGAAACTTAGCATTAAAAATTATTGTATGATTTCTTTAATGATATATTTTTATTTTTTTTTTTAGAATTGAATCATATATTATCCAAGAATTCCTTAATTATTTAAATGGATTACTAATTTCTTACTGAAATATTTATATGTAACTCAAGACAACTAAAGCAGACATATTAACCAACACGTCATTGAAAACCATTACTAACAAAATAAATTGCAAAAATACAGAACTCATTCAAAATTGATACAATATAATTTTAAGAAACTTAACAAAAAATACTGAAAACAAATCCATGTGAAGGTAAGTATTCAACAAATTTTTAATTAACCTGAAAATGATTAGCATTTATTAAACTTAAAGAAAAACTTCTTGATTTAGTAATAGACATTTTGGCAGAACGAGCTATCTAATGATTTATAAATTCTTTTTTATTTTTTTTTTAATATATGATTAACCTCTTTATACAAATTTTAACTCATTCTTACCTTTTCTTTTATGAACCAAATTCAAAAATAAAACTTCTTAGTTTTTTTTTTCATTTGCATTCAAATTTGTTAAAAATTATTATTTTTTTAAATATATTTATTGCGTACTTAATTTTTTTTTTATTATTATTATTTTTTTTAATTTTTTATAACTTTTTTTCATTTGTATTTTTCTGCTTAAATCCGTTAATCAGCATTTAAATGTAATTATTATTTTTCTTTTGTTAAAAAAAGGAAAAATTAATTAAATATTTCCATGTTGCTAAAATATATATTTTTTATTGTAATGAAATTGGTTCTTTAAAAATGGTAACAATGCGCTTTTTTTATTAACTATAATTTTTTTATTATTAAATCCCTTTTGAGTGTTTATTAATTAAACATTTTTATAAACTAATTTTAGGTTTTTGTTTTCAAAAGAATTAAAATAAATTATCATAAGAATTTATTTACTAGTTTTAAAATATCGTTATACTTTTAGTTCAAAACAGGCGAGGTTTTTATAAATTTTGTTTATTGTTTTCAAGAAAAGAAACTTAATTTTAAACAAGGCCTTAATAAATTTTTTTTTTAATATAATTTTGTATGGTATCAAAAAAACAAGGGCTAAAAACTTTAGAAAAAGAGATAGAGACATTAGCGTTAAGCAATATTAGCGAGTAATTGATTAATTTTGTTCTTTGTAGTAGTTTTTTGGTGTTTTGTAAAGGTTTTTTTTAATAATTTGTTAAATATAAAATACAAGCATATTAAATATATTTTTTTATAAAGTAATTGGAGGGTATTTTAAAACTATAGTATTTTTGCTAAATATTATTAACAAAAAATATGAGAGGAGTTTTGTGAACATAGTTTTACTCAATTTCTAATGTTATAATGGCTATAGCATGAGAAAAGTGCGGTATAAAAAATTTGTTTTAGTAAAAAGTCTGAACACTTTTAGCTTTGTGAATTTCAAACCCCGATATTTAAATTTTATATAAAAATTTATAAAAATCTTTAACCCTTAGTAAATAACGATTTAAATGGAAAAAGGGCCTTAATTTGTGATCACTACTATTTCATGTCAAAAATTTAAATTTTAGAAAAAAAATTCATACAAATCTTTAACCCTCGGTAAATAAGCATTTATATGGAAAAAGGGCCTTAATTTGTGATCACTACTATTTCATCCCAAAAATTCAAATTTTATATGAAAATTCATAAAAATCTTTAACCTTCGATATCTTGGTAAATAAGCGTTTATATGGAAAAAGGGCCTTAATTTGTGATCACTACTATTTCATGTCAAAAATTGAAATTTTATATGAAAATTCATAAAAATCTTTAACTCTCGATATCTTGGTAAATAAGCGTTTATATGGAAAGAGGGCCTTAATTTGTGATCATTACTAATTCATCCCAAAAATCCAAATTTTATATGAAAATTCATAAAAATATTTAATACTCGATATCTTGGTAAATAAGCGTTTATATGGAAAATGGGCCTTAATTTGTGATCACTACTATTTCATGAAAAAATCAAAATTGTATATGAAAATTCATAAAAATATTTAGTCCTCGATATCTTGATAAATAAGCGTTTATATGGAAAAAGGGCCTTAATTTGTTATCACTTATATTTCATCCCACAAATCTAAATTTTTATATGAAAATTCCGAAAAAACTTTATTCCTCGATTTCTTGGTAGATAAGCGTTTATATGGAAAAAGGGCCTTAATTTGTGATCACTACTACTAAATAAATGGACAAAACTATCATTATTTTGTATCCCTTTTCAGTCCCTAAATGTTCAAAAGGTACCAAGCACCTGCCTGTATATTCTGGCTTTATTAGCTTAGAAAATATTGTTACCAGCAAATTAAAATGTATGTATTGTTTTCCATACAAATTGTCAGAACAAATTTAAGTTTCATTTCATAAAATCAGTTGTTGACTATGATTTCACCTTGTAGACTATCAACATATGTAAATTTCATATATTATTCTCGACGAAATATATTTCTAACGCACCCAAATCCATTTGAAATTTCAATTTATTATTTTTTTAGTTTTATATTAAGGATTCTCAGAAATTTAATTCGATCTTCAATAATGTTATTATAATCGGTTTAGTCCGTTTAAATTTTTTTTGTAACTAAATTTACTTTAAATTTATAATATTATCTACTTTGTTTAAATTGAAAACATTCGCCTAATAACCTTTCCTAAAATAATAACTACGTGCTTGTGAAAATGACAAGATTTATGTTGAAAAATGGGGAAAAAATAAATGACAATGAGTAAAAAAACGATTACTCGTTAAATTTTTCTTTTTATTCGATTAATAAAAATTTTTATTAAATAATAGCAAAAAAATTGTTATTAATTAAAATAAGAACAACAGTGGTTTTATTTATTTATTATTATTATTTTTTGTTTGTTTTGATTTGATTAATTAAAAATATAATGCAATTAAGCACAGTGTTAAGCCAGGAAGATGTTTTTTTTTTTTTTTTCAGGGGGTGGAAACAAATATTTTTAGAGTTTACAAGATTTAAAAAGAAATATATGAAATATGTTATTTAAAAACATTATTATTTATTTTACTTTGACCCAATGAAACTATAAATTGAAATTTTAACATTTTAATGAACATTGATTTATAGAAGCATTAACATGATTTTAATAAACTAATATTTTGATCAAATAACCTATTGAAAATTTTCCTGTTCTTTAATTTTGCTACCGAAAATAATCTTCAGAGTTCCTTATTGTATATTTTACAAAATTACCTCGTGTTGTTGTCCTTATAATATAATTGAGTAATCATGTAAACAACACAATAATTTTGAATCAACATTGTCTTGAAAAAGAAAAATCAAAAATTAATTTAATAAAATTAATTGCTAAAAAATTCATCTAAATGACAATTTTCCTTTTTTTTTAATTATTTAGCTATCACATTATTACCTGTTTATAGAAAAACCCTTATTTTAATGAAATAAAGAACATCTTTGACGATTGCCAGACGCAACGTCAAAATCGTATCCAATTTGTAATATATTTTTATTACTTAAGTATTAAATTTATTTATCAACGAACTGATTTACTTATTTTATTAAGTAATAAATGTAACGAATGGTTTCAACATAATGACTGCGCAAGAAAAAATCGCTGCACACTTCTAGGCTTATAACTTTTGACATGGTGAAAAAAGAATAATTCCGTTAACTTGTCTACATTTGTTATTATGATCAGCAGCCATTTACTATATTTAATTGTAATTGATATATTTTTATAAAAGTAGTTTTATATTTATTGAACAAAAAATCAAGATTCAAAAATTAATTAAAAATTGTTTAAAACAATAAAATTTAAAGTTAAGTTCATCAAATAGATTATTTAAAATAAAGTTAAAACATCAATTATTCTTCGACAATTTTTGACTAATAAAAGGTGAAAGGTTTTCAGGTTTATGTTTCAATCGCTTAGATCTTCTTAATTGTTTTGCAGTTATATTTGCATTATCTCTATTTCTATGAGCAGAATTCTTTTGACTTTAAGTAGTAGGAACTTGATCTATGTTTTATGGAGCGACACTAGAATGACTTATCGTAATATGAAACCTGAGTTTGGTTGACGTAATACACTTGAAGAAGAAACTGGACTATGATAAACATTAGGACATGGCTCTGAGGAATGTGGTATAAAACAGTTGTTTACTAAATGACGCGCAGCTTAGATTAATCAGATCCGGTTTTAAGAATTTTGATTTGGTTCTTATGACGCCTTATGACCTTGTTACCAATTTCAACTAAATACATAACATTTGCAAAACGTTTTAAAATAATAACTTGTAGCCACTTTTCTCCCGAAACATTTAAGGCTCAATTGCATAGAATACTTTCGCTTCAACTGCGGCTGACAGCTACGCAACGCATAAGTGATATTAACCCAATCGTTGCATTATTTTGTTATTAAAATTTTATATAATAAAATATAAAGATGTAAAAATTAAAATTAAATTCAGTTGAATTAATAATTTCAAATTAAAATTTCGACACAACGAAAATATATTAAAATAAGAATAAAAAAACGACAAAATGTATTTTCGTACTTCGGCACTTCAAAGTTGAAAAATTTTCATCTTTGAAGTAATTCACGCAGAAGTTTGGCGTATTGATTTGGTTTCGTTCCATATAAATGCATGTATTTTACTACAGCTCTCAGTTGAGTGGAACGTCAATAGAAAATATACTTTGTAGTGATTTGATTGTAGAATTAGATGTAGCATTTTTAATCTTGGCTACTTATGGAAATTGAGAAAATGCATGAACTGCAATTATCCACGTACAATCTTTAAAGGTATCAGCATAATCTAAATGTATTCGTTGCCAAAGAAATATTGGCTCTGGCCAAGAAGAAAACTGTTTAGGTGGATCAGAACTGCATATATTGCATGCAATATAAGAGGTCACAACATTAGATATGTCGTCGTCAATACGTGGCCACCAGCAATAGCGTTTGTTTATTTGCTTCATATGCAAAATACCCCAATGGCCTTGGTGTATAAGTTGTAAAATTTTTTCTCTCAACTGTTTCGGTATTACAACACGACTGTAGTCCGTTTCCATGATTAAAACTCCTTTGTTATGCGTTAAGTTAAAACGATGGCGAAAATATAGAAGGTATTCTTCGAAACTTTCTCTGGCCAACCATTCATAACGTAACTCTGCAAATTTTCTTGAGTCAATTGAAAAATTGACATTTATGTCATTTACTTCAATTGATTTATCAAAATCCGGATCTCCTTAATACGGCAGTCTGGATAAAGCATCTGCATTACCATGTTGTTTGCCATTTTTAAAACGTATTTCATAAGTATGGTTAGACAATGTCAAAGCCCACCGTTGAAGTCTGTGTGCTGTATTACTATTGATTCATTTTGTTGGATTGAATATTAATACCAAGGGATTATGGTCCATGTATAATATAAATTTTCGGTCATATAAATACTGATGAAATTTTTGAAATATAATTGAAAGACCCTCATTTTCGATCTGACTGTAATTCTTTTGTTGATCTGTTAAAGTCTTTGAAGCATACGCAATGGGCCGTTCTAAACCGTCAGGAAATATGTGGGAAATTATAGCTCCAATACAATATGAAGATGCATCTGTAGCTAATAAGATGGGCAAATTCTAGTCAAAATGCACAAGTTGTGCTAAATAAGCTAATTGTTTTAACTTACAAAAAGCATTATCTTGTTCTACACCTCAAACAAACTTTTGATTTTTCTTACGAAGAAGATTAAAGGGACCACAAACTTGAATAGTTTTTGACCTTTCCCATAAAACATTGCAGTTCGGCCACATTTTTAGGTCTTGGAAGCTGTTTATGACATGGCCTAAATATTCAACACTTGGTTGTAGAAAGCAACATTTGGAAAAATTACAACGAAAACCACTATCTTTCAGTTTTTTAAATAATAAATGAAGATTGTTTAAATGTTCTTCTTCAGTTGAACCTGTACATATAATATCATCCAAGTAATTTACACATTCCGGAATGAAACTAATTGTTTGTTCAATTAAACGTTGATATATAGCAGGTGTAACAAGTGCACCTAAAGGTGTATTTACAACAAGAAGTTGTTTCTATTCCCCGTCCATTTCTACTTGCAAATACTCATCTGACAAATCTATTTTAGAGAACGATTCATCATTTTTATTTTTATGAAAAAGGTCACGAATTCGGAAAATGAGCAATAAAAAAGGAAACTGGATAAAATTTAAACTTTTTTGTTTGTTTTTTGAACTTTAATTAAAAATGACGTAGCTTCAAGGCTAACAAAATGCCAGGGTGTACATCCAAAGAAGCCTCCTCCGCAAAACTTCCAATCGATCTACACCTTCGTGTAGAAAGCTAGATTCTACGAATTCAGCTCCCCGAGTTTAATGGTCTCCACCAATATCAATACTGAGATTTTTTAATGGTACTCCACCATGTGACAAATGTATGGTCGAAAAAATGTAAAGATACAGTCATGCGACAGCTACACACTTAGCCAATGAGAGAATGAGACGTAAAATTCTCGAAGGCCAAACAACAAAAACCCGCCTGGCTGCACTTAAGAAATAATTACAACGACGCGAGAGTTGTTCCACAACCCAGAGTTACTTTGCGACTGTAAACTTATTTAATCTTTATTTTTTATTTTGGATTTTTTCTTTGTTTACTTTGTAAAAACATATGATTTTTGTTTACATTTTCTTATTTATTCAGTGTTGTAAAACAAATTTATTCAAGTTTTTCACAACACTGAAGAAACATCTCGATTCGTTTGTTATCGAGTAACATCATTAGAAAAATAAGTACTATCGAAATTATTTTCGATTCAAAGTTTATTTTGATAATGAGTGCGAAAATTACCCCTCAGATATTTTGTTAAAAATCTATAAGAAATAACTTATTCTTTTAAATTTAGAACTTGAACATAATCGTTAATAAACTAGCATTAATAAAAATATGTATAGTTTTAAAAACATTTTACGCTTTGTTTTAGTTCTTATAACTAGATTTGTATGCATGTATCTTTTTTGTGCGCAGTCCTTACCACGCAAAATTGGGTTGAATATTTTGTTGCATTTCAATGAATAATTTCCTGGAAACAACGAATTTGTAAATTGAATCAAAGAATTTCATTTACTGTACTCATTCGTTTAAATTACTTTTTTTCAGTGTAAAGGAGTCGATATATTATGTTGAAATTTAATATCAAAGATCCAATTGTCTCAGAGAACTTCTAGAACTGGTTATTGGCAAACAGATTTTTAAAAATTTAAGAGATTTTAAATTAATTAATTAAATTCATGAGAAATATATTTTTATTTAAAATTATTAGTTTTTTCCCAAAAAAAAAAACTTCGTCCTGGCTTCACACTAAAGTGTTTTTTTTATAAATGAGTATTATTATTATTATTTGTTTTTCATTTAAATAATTTCTTTAATTATTACACAGCTTTTTTGGTTTTCTTTTTTTGAAACTTAATGAATTTTTTTCTTTGTTTTAAATTTTATTTTGTTTGTCCTACTTAATAATAAATTTTGAAAATAAATTAATTACAATTACAATTTGTTTTGATGTTTTTTTTTTTTTTAATTAATTAATTAAATAAATAAAATATTTTTCTAAGCCTTTGTTTTACGTTCATATTTGAGATTTTCTTTTTTTATTTAAATTTGCTTAAATTGTTATAAATGGGCTTGATTTTGAATTTGTTTTTTTTTTTTTTGTAAGTTCTTTTAAATACAATTTTATTATTATCCATAATTTTTGCTTAATTTTTAGCTCTTAATGGCAAAATGTATTTATACTATAGGGTTTTGGTTTTTTTGTTAATGTTATTATGGGTCTTAAGTATTTTTTAATAGGCTGGGCCCTTATTTGTTTAGATTTTTTATGCTTTCCCTTTTTTTATTAAATATTTTATATGCTTACAATTTTGTTTTATTGTGGGTTTATAATTAAATGATTTTTTTTTTTAGATTTTTTGAGAATTTTTGTAATTTTTATTTATTTAATGTTTAACAAAGTAATGTTTACTTATGCTGATATGCTACAATTAAAAAGCTTAAAAAACTAAAGCTTCTTAGAAGCTGAACTTAATAAAAAGCCTCTTCTCTTTTTTTTTTTTTGGTTTAATCTTTTTGTATTTTTAATAATAATTATTATTTAAATATTTATACATTAAGGTGAGGAGTGTTTTTGTTTTTTTTATTAAACAAAAATTTAATTAACAAAAAAATTAATTAAAAATTTTAATTTCTTAAAAGAATTGAACTTAAATAATTGTTTCTCAATTGCTAGATTGCTTTTTAATTTGTAATTAAGTTTTATAAGGAGCGAGCAGGTTTTGTTTTTTTTTTTGCTTTAATTTGTTAAATTTTTGTTTAAAGATTTTGAACGAGTAATCGGTTTTTTTGTTATTGATTTTTTTTAAACTTATGCGAGTAATTTTTATTTTTGTCTTAAAGTTTTTTTTATTATATTTATTGGATTAAACAATGCAAATATATTTACATAAATTGCCTCAAAAAATTGTTGTTATTGTTTTGTGAAATTTTTATAAACATTTTTTGTTTTTATTATTATTTTAAATTTAATTATAATTATTATTTTTTGTTTAATAAATTTGTTTTAAATTATTAACAATTTTTAGCTAAAGTAACTATTATAATTTATTTAATATTTATAATTTATTTATTTTCAATAATTTATTAAATTTTGAGGTTATAAAGTTACTTTAGTTAAAAAAATAACCTTTTTTTTATTAAATATTATCAATTTTTCAAATGTATTTTATATAAAACTAATCTTAAATATAATTAAATTTAGCTTTTATTTTTTTTAATAATTACTCTAGGCAAAAAAAAAAAAAAAAAATTATAATGATAATTCCTTATTATACGTATAAGAGTTTTTGGTTTTCAAAAGCAAAAGTAATCGGTTTTTTCTATAATTTTTTTGAGGTAAAAAATAATCGCCTTAACTTTGAAGCCTTTTTTTTATAGGGGATTTATTGGTTTAAAAAATAAGCTTTTCTATAATTTCCTTAATTTTGAAATAAACCGTTTCTTTTTCCATAAATATCAAAATGGTTACTTTTTTTGTTTGAGGGATTTAAGAAATTCTTTTGCTTTAGCTATTGATTTTCCAGTTAATGATAATTTTGATCTTTGGTTTAGTGTTTTACATGAAGATTATCTTTAATTAGCCTTTTATTACTTTAATTTTTTTGTAAGTAACCGGTTTTACTTTTTTTTTTTAATAATTATTTAATATAACCTATAATATAATTATTATCATCACTACTTTATCTTTATTATTTGTTTTAATTTTATTATTAAACAACACGCGCCTTTATTGCTCAGCTACTACTTTATTGGGGGATTTTAAAGATTTTGGTGTTCTTTTTTTATAAAAAGGCTCTTAAGTACTCGTTATTTCTTTGGGAAGTAGTTGGAGTATTGATAAAAATTTTAATAAAAAAATTTCTTTTTAATATCTTAAAGTTTCAAAAATTAAGTTGTTGGATATATATAATCTGTCAATTGCGATGAGAGAAATTTTTCATTTTATGATAACAATCCTCTTACAGCCAACACACAAGAACAAGAACGTAAGAAAATAAAAATTTTGATTTTAATCAGTCCCTTTTAACATGTTCTCCTTGTGCCGATCAATGGTATAGACCAGTGCCACGCAAAATGTTATACATGTGCATTTGCATTCTTAGTTTGTCACACCTAAATCCTCTTTAAAATTAACACAATCACTCGTTCTCGGTTGAGCTTTCTAAAACAAAGATTGTGGAGTCGCATGATTCTCAAAGAACACTGAAAGAAAGGTTTCATTAGATATGGATGACAGAGATACAAGCCGATCGGCTCCAAGCCGGTTTCGCGCCGCCGCCGTTTTCGTCGGCTCACACCGGCTCATAATCAGCCGGCGAAATTTTCAAATCTTTATTCAAATTCAACAAAAAACATATTTTTCTATCTTATTTGAAGAAGTGAATGCAGTGGCTCCATTTATTATTATAATTTTACTTACATACGATAAATTTATTAGAATTAAGGATAATAGAACGTATAAAAGTGAATTAATAATTAATAAATGATGAAATCCTTACTTCTATTTCAACTACTTTAAGTTTTTTATAGATGGGGAGCACCTGGGCCGAAAATTTCGCCGCCGCCGATTAAAAAGTTAAATAGAATATATACAAAAGCAAAATGTGTTCTCATTTGCTGTCCACACTAACCTTTTTCTTGTTCGCACATTGAACAAAATGTTGTGCACACATACATTTGGATAGTGTGGACCCAAGTTGTTCATGTTTTGTTCTTGTTCGCACAATTGTTCGAGCAACCATGTCTGCCATCAAACGTCATTTTGTATGCGGAAGAAGAGGCGCTGCATGTAAAAGTAACGAAGCGACACTGACGGCAAACAAAAAATTATGATTTGTTCGACAAATGTTCTGCCCACTGAAAACAAAATGAACAAAATTGTGTGTGTTGCTCTGCCGACGTTTTGTTCTTGTGCGAACAAGAAAAAGGCTAGTATAGACGGTACGTCAGAGAGTAGTGGTACAGACTAATGATCGGCACCTAGGGGCTGAGTTTATTGTTTAGCTTCATTTATCGCAAACCAATGAATTTTTTGTGTTAACTTATAAAATCTATACAAAAGCATGTGAGTAGTATTTTAGACCTCATTGTCTAATGCAAAATTTCTTAAGCAGACTTAATTCTTTGTGCAAGAACTGCAGTTGCTTTAAGAATTTTCCCCAGAAAGCGATATAAACTGCTGTCTTGAGATCTTTCGGATCCAAATTATTTTATTTTTATCATAAAGCCCTGCACAAAACCACTTGAAAAGCAAATACCACTTGCTTTTTAAATGCATTTATACGTTTTGCTTGTACAAGAACAACAAAAAACTTACAAAGCTAAATTTTCTTTGTTGAAGCAAACAAGTATATAAATGTCTTGTATGTCTTGAATTTTTGATCGACTCCACTCTCGTGTCTTGTTAGTTTACCACCACACTACTTGAAGTATTTGGTTGCACTGTTAAACACTTCAAACAGTATTTTAAAGTTAGAGGTCCACACCACGCGTTCTACGCGTTTTCGCATTCTACGCGGCTGTCAAAAAAGTAGAATTAATGTATTGATTTGGTGAAAGTTACACGCACAAAAGCGTAGGATGCCTTGACGCATAGAACGCGAAAAGTAGATCTACTTTCTACTTTTGTAAGCATCACAAGCGGCGCGCGTACAAAACAGCTGATTTTGACAAGTTGTTTTGTTTTAATTTATTTAAATTTTTTGATGGACAATGGAGGAAAAAAAGCTGTAAAAAAACATAAAGTTATATTCACAAACTCAATTAATTCTATAAATTCTTAAAAATTTTCAATTTCATTTGCCATTTTTGTACGAAATGTTTTATTCAAGTATTTTCAATCAAATTTTTTTATTTTGTGAAGTGAATGCAGGTGGTGGGTTAACAGCTGATCAAAACAAATATTGGCGCGTAAAAAGCGTTGCATGTAACTTGAAGCGTAGAATGCGAAGAAGGTATGAAATGCAGGCAACGATTTGACGCGAAAACGCGTGGTGTGGACCTCCAGCTTAATGGTTACTTTAAGTCTACATTAGAGAAATTTGTATCAAGACAAATGTCAAATTTATGTTTGAGTACCAGATAATTTTTTATCCCTGTCAATTATAGGGACAACGTATATCATAATAAACCATGCAAAAAGTACCAACCAACAATCAAGTTGGCGTCTTTTATCAAGCATTATAAAGACAAAGTTGTCAGAGCTCGAGCGCTGACAATTTTCTTTTTAAATTTTGTTTTAAAAGAACAAATAAAAAATAAAAACCGAGAATAAAATAACATTTTCCTTAAAAAAGACAAATTAAAATGTTTATTTCTCATGTACGTTTTCTCCACCCCTTAACATAAAGTTGGAAATAAAAGCTTTTTCCTGTTATTCTGCCGACGTTATTTCTTGTGTTAGGAAATAAAAACGTCTGCGTGGTGACGTAGAGTTGGACAAATCTTTATCATGATAAAATTTTGACGTTTGTCTTGATAAAAATTTGTATAATGTAGACTCAAAGTTAGTCTGTACAAGCATTGAGTATTAGTATCGAGTACTGAGTATTTGCAGTTTTTTTTTTTTTTGGTACCCAATACTATAATGTAGTTACTCAATATTTTCAGAGTTAAATTTTTTAATGATATCGTATTAAAAGTATAATGTCTAAAATACAACTCTGTATAAAGATACAAATAAATTTTTAAATATATGAACATCATTTTTTTGATTTTTATTAAAGTAGAATTTAAAGTTAACGTTTTTATTTATTTTGTGTTTTGTATTAACAAATTTACAAAATTTCATAATAATTGGTTGAATATATTTGTTTAAAATTTAAATAAAATAACATTTATTAAAAATTACAATAATTATTTGAAATTAAAAAGTTCGTTAAGTATTGAGTATTCAAAATTAGTAGAATTGCCAGCACTACCCTGCATACAAACAACAGTAAAGCATTTAAAAAATACCAAAGGTGTTGAAATGTCTTGTAAGACATGTATTGCAGGTCTCTATTTTATTATAAATATGAGGTTTTCCAAAGTGACCGATAAAATTTTATTATAGAAATTATTTTTTGTGTAAACTTTGATAAATCATTGGGGAGTCGACTTTGTTACCTTTCACAGTCGACTCCCCAATGATTTCCCCCAACTTCGAGAAGAATGATTTGGTTTAAACTAAAACCAACGTCTGTATGTTACCGTTACAAGAGAACCATAGTCAGTCTATTTACTGCTTTATAAAAGTCCTAATTTTGGACACATTTTACTGTGGAGGTGGTGACCTTTCATTTGCGGCCATCCAACCTTCGCACAGTGTCACATTGGCAGTTTTAGAACGACAAAAATCCAGTTTTCGAGATATTGATCTGAAATTGTGTACTCTGTTAATAGATAAGGCCGTAAACATTCCCACTAAAAATGGGCGGGTAGCATCACTTATTTTGTTTGTATGAATTTCGGACATATTTTTGTAAAATAAAGAACATTTTAAAAGTAGGCGTGGCAACATCTAATCACATCAATCTTTGCTCAACATTTGCATAACAAATTTGTATCTATTACCTTAAAATGTTTAAATAATTCTTAAAAAATTGCTTATACGAGGTACCTCACATTTTCTTCTCATATTTTAAAAATTCACAAAAAGTCGCAGCTAATTTTTTCAAAAATATACTTTTATAGATGCTTTTTTATATAATAAAAAAGCATATACGTATTTTTAAATTGGGTCTCGTTTGAACTTTTTAGTTCCACTCCATTAAAAATAAAATTACAAAAAAAAAAATTATATATGTTTTATAATATTATGATTTAAATACAAAACAATATTTTCAGTATTGATTTTTTAACCTAGCAAATTTTTATAGAATAATTTGGATATATTTAATATTATATACCAAAAACATCTTATATATAACATCTATATCTGCAGTATTTACTGAGAAATAAGAAGTTAAAATTAACATTCTTCTTCACAAAAGTTGTAAATAAAATTAAAATATTTTTAAAAGTTGCAACTTTGAAAATCCATAATTTGCACTATACAAACTTTCGAATACTTAAGGTATTTTTTCCATAATAAATGATATGTTTACTAATAAATCCGAAAAGAATTAATTCAATTAATAAGCTTTTATGTTCGTATTTTTGTCGTTCTAATTTGTATAAATGTGACACTGTGAGACGTGGCAGTGGAGTGTATAAGTTTAAAAGAAGGGACCAATATACCCCTCATGATTAGAGCTATTGGATCTCAAAATAGGGTACCTCTGACATAACAAATTTTTTTATCTTTCGACTCTCTGAGATCATTGAATAATGTACATTTTTCGACGTACATTTCTGTTTAAAGCTCTTCGGTATATCAAGTTGTATATCAGAGTTAGAAAATATTTTTTATACCCCCAAAAGTGTCCTCATTTTTGAGTATATAATTCCACAAGAAAAATTTTTCAATATTTGAAAATGTATATTTAAATGCTTAAACAATCGATCAATCTACTACTTCCAAAAGAATTGAGTACTTTGGATTTGAAATAAATTATTAAGAGAGCGTAAAACTAATGATCAGCGATATTAATTAATGATCAGAGTCTAATCTTAGCAAAAAGAAAAATTCAAAATTTTATAACAAATTTAAAATTAGTTAAGTTTTTAATTAATTAAAATTTTGTGTATAGTAGGTATGATCTAGAGTTTTAATTTTAAAACCAATAAAATTTATTTTATTTTTTTATGTTTTTAATGTTTATTTTAAACTTAATATTACTGCCTTTTAATAATCTTTTTCACTCTCTTCTCAACCTATTCAATTCCTTAAGCCTTTTTTAAGCATAAATTTCCAATTTTTTTCTATAATTATCAATTATTATTTATTTAATTTTAAAGTGAGATTCCTAGTAATTGTCTTTCTTTTGTTAAATACATATTTAATTACTTCATTTTTTTTTGTTTGTTCTATTCTCATACGTTGTTTTTTTATTTTATTTTTTTGTAAAGGACCTTGTAATTTTTTTTCTTGCTCTTGCCTCCTTTAATTAGTTAAATATTTAAATTTAATAAAGTTAAAGAACAGTATTTTTCTTCTTATTTTGTTACCTTATTTAAATTTGTTTTACTAGGGAGGGAGTTGATTTTTCTTAAATTTTTTTTTCTTAGTTAGTTACAATTTGGTATGAGTTTGTGTGTGTACGAGTATGTTTATGTATGTGAGTTTACCTTTACACTTCCGTATCGAGTATATTGCCATAAGTTTCTTCGACAAATTTTGGTGCTATATAGTCTTCGTAATAATTAATAAAGATTTCCTTGTACTCATCTGGTATATATTCGAGGGCATGTAACATTTGCATAAGTTCCTTATCGCCACATTTGTAATTGCTTAAAGCCATGACATCCCAAAAATAGGACATATATTGGACATATTCAATGCTGAAGGTACGATATTGGGCCGATACTATATGCAAAGCACTGCGCATAATAGAGCCCAATTTATTAAGCTCCCATTCATCAAGTTGTTTTGAACCCTCTGTTGTTGGTATTTTGGTGAGAGGTGAAAGAAAAATTGGAGAGAGAAAGGAAGAGAAAGAAGGAGATTAAAATTAATTTGTTGCTTGATTTTCATTTATAAAAATTTTGGACTTAAAGCTAAAGTTTGTTACAGTTTAAAATTTAATTTTAAAAAGTGTGAGATTTAATACGTTTTTTTTTTTTTTACACTGGTCAACAGGGTTGGGGTTTTAGAGATGTACGAAAGAACAATTCTGCATCTAACTTGATTTGACTGCTGATCTAGTTCGGTTCTATTTCAGTTCTAGTTTAATTTTAATTTAGTTCAGTTCTAGTTCAGGGTCAGACTGAGATCGGTTCTAGTTCAGTTCTAGTTCAATTCTAGTTCAGTTCTAGTTCAGTTCTAGTTCAGTTCTATTTCAGTTCTAGTTCAGTTCGAGTTCAGTTCTAGTTCAATTTTAGTTCAATTCTAGTTCAGTTCTAGTTCAATTCTAGTTCAGTTCTAGTTCATTTCTAGTTCAGTTCTAGTTCAGTTCTCGTTCAATTCTAGTTCAGTTCTAGTTCAGTTCTAGTTCAGTTCTAGTTCAGTTCTAGTTCATTTCTAGTTCAGTTCTAGTTCAGTTCTCGTTCAATTCTAGTTCAGTTCTAGTTCAGTTCTAGTTCAGTTCTAGTTCAGTTCTAGTTCAGTTCTCGTTCAATTCTAGTTCAGTTCTAGTTCAGTTCTAGTTCAGTTCTAGTTCGGTTCTAGTTTAGTTCTAGTTCAGTTCTAGTTCAGTTCTAGTTCATTTCTAGTTCAGTTCTAGTTCAGTTCTAGTTCAGTTCTCGTTCAGTTCTAGTTCAGTTCTAGTTCAAATCTAGTTCAGTTCTAGTTCAGTTCTATTTCAGTTCTAGTTCAGTTCTAGTTCAGTTCTATTTCAGTTCTAATTCAATTCTAGTTCAGTTCTCGTTCAGTTGTAGTTCAGTTCTAGTTCAGTTCTAGTTCTAGTTCAGTTCTAGTTCAGTTCTAGTTCAGTTCTAGTTCAGTTCTAGTTCAGTCCTAGTTCAGTTCTAGTTCAGTTCTAGTTCAGTTCTAGTTCAGTTCTAGTTCAGTTCTAGTTCAGTTCTAATTCAGTTCTAGTTCAGTTCTAGTTCAGTTCTAGTTCAGTTCTAGTTCAGTTCTAGTTCAGTTCTAGTTCAGTTCCAGTTTAGTTCTAGTTCAGTTCTAGTTCAGTTCTAGTTCATTTCTAGTTCAGTTCTAGTTCAGTTCTAGTTCAGTTCTAGTTCAGTTCTAGTTCAGTTCTAATTCAGTTCTAGTTCAGTTCTAGTTCAGTTATAGTTCAGTTCTAGTTCAGTTCTAGGTTAGTTCTAGTTCAGTTCTAGTTCAGTTCTAGTTCAGTTCTAGTTCAGTTCTAGCTCAGTTCTAGTTCAGTTCTAGTTCATTTCTAGTTTAGTTCTAGTTCAGTTCTAGTTCAGTTTTAGTTCATTTCTAGTTCAAGTTCAGTTCTATTTCAATTCCATTTTAATTCTTTTTCAGTTGTAGTTTTGGTCTCCGATTTTAGTCCCCAACTTGTTGACCAATGTAATTTTCTAAATAGTGTGTGTATAAAACTTAATTTAAAAATAGTTTTTAGGCGGAATAACCTTAAAAAAATAATGGTTAAATACTGGTTATTTTAAAACTAGCGAGTAGATATTATTTTGTTTAATAATTTGTGAAATGTTCTTAAATTTTTTCGCAATAAAACATTAACAATTTGTATAATTACAAGTGATATTGATCATGTTTAAAGGAAACCTTAAAAAAATATATACATTTTATTAACGAGTAACGAGTTATTACGTTTGTTTTAAATCGTACTAGTTTGTAAATAGTTTTTTTTTTTTGTTAAAAAATGGGGGGAATTATTTATATATTTGAAATAATATTACACAAAAAGAAACCAATAAATACTTTGAAAAATTATACAAAAAGAAATCTATAAAAAAAATTCTTTAAATATTTAAACTAGCGAGTATTATTTGTTAAATAAAAAATTATTTACCTAAACTATAGCTACAATTAATTTAAATATAAAAAACTAGCAAAATCTACTTATTGTATTATATAAGTAAAATACTTTATTTTAAAGAAATTTTTTTTTTTTAAAACAATTTAAAATTTCTTTAAATTAATTACAATTTGTATGTAATTTAACCACATTTTTTCACTTTTTCTTTCAATTAATTCATTAAAGAAAATTTACAAAAATAAAAAAAAATAAAAGTAAAAGAAAATGAAATTTTACCCAACATACCTCTGTGTATTAACAAACATTGTTCGACTAATTGACGTGCTAGTGCCACTTTCAATTCATGCGTATCGACGAGTTGTTTATCGGCTCTCTCAATGGCCGCATACAATTTACAACGTTCCTCGATTGTATCACAGTCCATCAGGGCAGCGGTGAATGTCCAAAACCATTCAAGTTTTTGGGTCTGTTCACATTCGGTACAAACTAACAATTCGGAACCATTATTTTCGGGTCTTCGATAATAATCGGATTTCCACCATTGTAGATTACGGGTGCGTTTAAGATTTGATGGTGTAAAGATTTGTTTGCAATTCGGATTATCACAGCGGTAACGATGAAATTTATGCTGAAATTTTTGTGTCAAGTGGTATTGGTTTTTTGCTCTATTTCTTTTTGTTTTTTTTAGTTTTTAGTTTGTATGTAAATAAATATGTTTTGTTTAAATTACATATAATATACAATACAGTTATATAATGTTGGTAATAAAGAAAAAATAATTAAATAAGAAGCATGTGGTAAAATTATTAATAATAATGAGTAATGATAATAAAAAATTTAGTTAGTAAAAAGTTAATGCAAAACTGAATGAAAAGCGTAGTGAAAAGTGAAAATGAACTGATATAATGTTGATAAAGAAAAAAAAAAAAAAAAAAAAAAAGAAATAATAATAATAAAAAAGCTTGTGGTAAAATGATTATTAATAATGAATAGTATAACAATAACAAAATATGTTGTAAAGTGTTAAAGTAAAAAAGTTAGAAAGCGTAGTTGAGGAATTCTTTAAATAGGCTTCCGATCAAGAATATTATGAACATAGGGGGCGCATTTTTATGCATTTATTTTTTGAAAATATGCGCCTAAAAAGTGCACTTACAAATTCAAAATATACCCTAAGAATTTTAAAAATATGTATTTATTTTTTTAATTTTAATTAAATAAGAAGGATAAACAAAAATTATTCTATAAGAAAAAACCCAAAATCAGTCCATGGTAAGCTAGGTAATGTATCACATTTTTTTTTTTTTTTAAAGTAATTTTTTCGACATTGGGTTTAATACCACCTAAGTTAGATAGACTTTTATTTTTATAGACAAATATTTTTTATTAAGTTGTCAAAGTAAACGATTGTTTATTTTGGCGAAAACATTTTTATACATAGAAAATTATTCTTTAACGTTTACAGATAGCAGCGTACAGATTGTAGTTCAGAAGGATAGTATTATTCTAAACACGATATCTGAACGATCTGATTTTGATTTTTTTTAATTTAATTTTTTTCATCAATAGCAATATCAATTGAACTGATTTGAGTTCTTAAAGAATCGAAGCCCTCTAATGAAGTAATAGCTCCAGAAGGAAAACCAATACATCAAATGTATCAGTTTTGCATATGATAAGCAGGTTATATGTAAAGTTTTCTGATAAAAAATCTTAATGGCGTTTGGTGATTTTACAATATATGGAGCCGGATCCGATAAATATAAGAACTTATTAAAGTTCTTCCTCAAACTTATTAAAGTTTGAGAATATCCGCTAAATGAAACATAAAGAAGTTAAAATACGGTGAAAATATCCAGATGCATGTCGATTCTACAACTGGAAGGCTTCACAACCCCGTGGGAGGAGGCAAACTTGCCCTTTTGAATAAAGCCGATGTCGAGCGATTCTTCAAATAATTGGAAAATAATATATAGGTCTGGAGACCGATGGAGAGGAATCACGAAAATGAGGAGAAAGAAGGTGGAAGATAGAAAGGCTTCATACTACCTGACCAATGATATTACTATTACAGATCAACCAACCATCTTTGGAATAAAACAGCAACATATGCTTTGATGTAACAAATAAGTAAATGTAAGATATATTTAGTTTTTAATCGGGACCGTGGACCATTAGTAACAGGGTATCTGGTTATAACTGTGTCTCGACCTATAACATAAATATATATACTTTTTAATTGGGGACTAAATTTTCTTTCCTCCCCAGAGTTGTCTAAGGCAGATGCCACCTTAGTATATTTATAACAAATGCAAAATACTTTTATATATTATGATATAAAAAACTCATGTATACACCAGAGAAACAAGCCGTATCTGCTTGACCGGAGGCTAGCCGCTAAGCCGATAAATTTTTACGAGCCGTGCCGCCGCCGACATCATCGGCGGCTTATTTTCAAGCCGTTTTAATCGGTTAAAGCGTGAATTAAGGCTCAACTACATAGAATACTTTCGCTTCAACTGCGACTGACAGCTACGCAACACATAAATGATATTAACCCAGTCGTTGCATTATTTTGTTATTAAAATTTTATATAATAAAATATAAAGATGTAAAAATTCTATTATGTTCTCAGTTGAAATAATGAATTGTAAATTAAAATTTCCGACGAACGAAAAAATATTAAAATAAGAATAAAACAACAGACAAAATATATTTACGTACTTCGGCACTTCAAAGTTGAAAATTTTTCATCTTTGAAGTACTTCACGCAGAAGTTTGGCATACTGATTTGGTTGCGCTCAATATAAATGCATGTATTTAACTTAGCTGTCAGTCGCAGTTGAAGCGAAAGTATTCTATGTAGTTGAGCCTTTAGTTGGTTGCTTATGTGACGTTTCCTCCCGCGATGGAAACAGCTGATCGTTTATATTGCATGTATTGTAATGCTAACAATTATTGAAACTTGACGTTGATGTGGTATGATGTCTGATTCTGTTGAAAACAGAATTTTCTTGCGTTGTTCCGTGACAGTTGTTAGCAGTGTTGCCAAACAATCACTTCTTTCTTACAATTAAACAAATATTTAACGAAATAAAAAGGAAAAACCACTAAATAAATAAAGAAATAAATAAACAAAAATAATTAAATACACAAACAATTAAATAGATAAATATTTGGCATGTTTAATTTCAATCAGAGTTGCATTTTAGGTTTTTTCTAGTAAATAATTTATGGTAACTCTGTGTTTTTTCTAGCAAATGCCAAAAACATATGTCACGTTATTAATTTTGGATAATTGCACAAAATTCTTCCCGTAAATAAACGTGACATCAACATCACATAAACAACCAACTAACCCGGCCTTAAGTCGATAAAAACGGCTAAGCCAATTTTACATTCTAACATCATAATTACGTTTATACGCACGATTAATGCAAATTAAAATAACTTGTGAACAAATAACTTACTGTTTATTCACAAAATGCACAAAGAAATATATTTATTTGTCGTGCCAAATGGGAAAAGTACAGTTATTACATCAAAGGATTAGTTACTAACTCGAAAATAAAATACTAAGCTCACCATTTATACGCCAAAATGTTCATATCAAATGTTTTATTGATAAAACATTAATAACATAAAAAAAAAACATTTTAATTAAAAATTTCAGGCCCTTTCATTATATTTTCAAATAAATCGTATTGAATTATAATAGGTTTTAATTTATTTATCGATAATTTAAATAATACAACCAAAAAGAAACAAAGATAATCTTTATAATCTTAATAATACCTCCCTTTAGACAGTACAAGGAAAGCAGCTTGAAGCAGCATTATATTCATTATATCGGGAGTAAAATTCGATTTTCATTTGTTATATAAGATATCTAATGAAATTACATATTACCAGGGAAACCACAAATATGCAATTGCATGTTTATTCCTGGACGTTGATTGAATCCATCGATTAAATAGTTATCCCTTTCAGAACAAATCATTTTGGCATCGATTTGTTAGTGCATATTTTTGCATATTTTATCCTTAATGGCATATTTTTTCATTTGGCGATTTTTAGTACATATTTATCATGGTATGAGATACAGTAAAAAATGTAGAATCAAATTTAGACGCGATTGATAAATTTCAGTTTTGCCTTATTTTATAAGGTTGAAATATTAAGAAAACCCTTTGTTTTAATGAAAAACATAATTTTGTAAAAAAATTATGCAAAACCTTTGTTTTTTAAGTGCATATTTTCTCGTTTTTTAGAGCATATTTTTTGTTTTTTACTACATATTTAATGCGCATAAAGCCGAATGGATTACAAATCGAAAACAATTGTGATGTATTTATTTTTTCGTTTTGGTTATTATGTATATAAATTAGATTTTAATCACTCTATTAGATTTTGCTATATAATTTTCTATATTTCTCTAAAAACATAAATTAAAGATAAACATAATTTATTTTTAACAAATAAATTCGGCTGAGCCGAAAAAAATCTTAAGCCGCCGATGAAAAATACTCTTTAAGCCGCCGCCGGTAAAATATAGTCGGCTTGCTTCTCGTAGACCCAATGTAAGATTTATAGTTTTATCGGCCAGGAACACAGGTAGGAATATTCTAATAGACTGTGACGCAAGCTTACACCATCTCTCTTGGGGCAGCTTTAACTGCATCAAAAGAGGAAATGCTTTATTAGAACTTGTAAATGTTTATATAAATGCTTTACTCTAAACAATGATAATAAAGAGATCTAAACAGATTCAGAAAAGTGGTAATATATGTTAGAGCAATGACTGCGCACTAGCACTCTAAAAGAAAAAAGATTATAGGGACACTAGTGAATCTCAGCCTACCGAAAGAAAAAAACTCTACACAGTAGAAACTCGATAATTTGAATAATATATTGCAGACCTTTTTTTTTGTTAAAAAATAGTATAGACACATATGTATATTTTATTAAAATTTTGTTCAACAATTTTAACTTCGTCTTATATAAATAAATATAAATAAGGTTCTATTCAACTACAATAAGATCATTGCTCATAATTATTATTGTAAATTTCAATCTATATTATTTCTTAAAAGAATAAAAATACAATTTCCACTTAATCCAGATTAATATATAATCAATCTGGATTAAAGGTATGAAATGAGTTGGGAAATGGCGTTAAGATTACCGAATTATTCGGATTATAGAGATTCGAATTATCGAGTTTATACTGTATTTGCATGATTACAATAAAAAACTCAATACAAGAGAGTAATACCAAGCGTCAAACGAAAATTCTGGAAGCTCTTTTTCAAAAAAAGAAAAAAATTGCATTTTGAAAATTAAAAAATTTCTATCGAAAAACTATACCCAACCCGAAGCTCTTATTGACTATAGAGAAACCATTCTCTTATGGAAGTAATGTCAAAAGAAATATAATCCTTACAATATAAATGACTAAGTATGCATTTAATTAATGATTAAATAGATGATAAACTGGCAGAAATTTAAATTGCTTGTCAAATAGTCTGGAGAGAAGTTAGAACTGTCTTCATTCCATAACCAGGAAAAGAAAGAAAAACATCATTTAAACAAGTGTACAATCATAAATTACCTTACTGTCTGGCCAGCAGAATAGAATATGTAGTTTCTATGAAGCCTAAACACCTTGGAGTTAAATTCGAAACAATGGTAAAGAGACAATATCAGTCAAAGCAATGAAATTTTCTGCCTGTCCCATGATGTCTAAAGTAAAATTCATTTCGACAATTTATAAGGAAACAATAAATAAATTTTAAATTGTTTGTTGTTTCTCATGCAATTAGTTGAAATTAATTTTTTGGTCGATATCCTGGGACATGCCCTTATCTAAGGCAGATCGATTGAGACTGCACTACACTTCTCATTTTTTGAGACCAGAAAAGAAACGAATCAAGGTAATTTTTGATATCTTGTGTTGAAGTGAAGCATCAAATCATTGTTTTACCCAGTTAATCAGTTCATAGTAAATGATACTCTTCTGATCCCTCGAATACACAGTGGGACAGAATCGAATTTTTTTGGAAATAAATCTGTTACTTCTGATCGGCTGGTTGGATTTGCATGAAATTTGGTATAGGCGTAGCAGGGGAGTGTACAATGTTAAATTTGGAAGGGGGACGAAAAAAATCAAGTCTATACTTTTTCTGATTTTCGCAATTAAAATAATATTTTTGTAAAAAATTGTTTTTTTGAGAAGCTATAAATATTTTATCTTTAATAAAATCTTTGTTATTAAAAATATCTTAACAAAATTTTCGGTAGGTGTAGACTATGTCGTTTAAAATGAGAAAATGAAAAAAACTTTAAGATTTTTGTAAAAGGAATTCCACAATTCTCAAAAAAACTCCGAAAATCCCAAAAATTTATTTTTTTACATTTTCGGCTATAAAATCCACATTTTTCCGAAGTTCCGTAGATTTTTATTGAAAACTTTTAACAACATATTAAATATTATTAAACTGCATTCCGTCTGCCGATTCGTGCTTTGGGATTTGAGAAAATATTGGCTAAACTCAAAACTCTCATATAAAATGGGTAAAATTCGGGAGGGATTGTACCTTGACTATTTGAGTTATTGGGCTTAATTTTTATCTTAAAGTCTTCACTGTGAAGATACCTTTCAGAAAAGTATAAAATTATTATATGTTGTTAAAGAAAAAAGAGTGTAGATACTTTTTCGGCCAAAAAACACAAAAAATCGTAATTTTTGCAATTTTCAAATTCAAAATCGTTTATTTTTGGACTCGGTAAAGATATCGACTTAAAATTTTTTTTATTCAATAGATAATTTTGTTCCCTAATTAGTTAAAGAAAAAACAAATAAAATCGGTCGGAAATACTAGGATATATATGAAGAAAACTGGTCCAAGAACATGCAAAATTGAGGTACTTAAAAATTCAAACATAAATAACTCAAAAACTATAAGAGATAAATAAAAATGCATAGATCTTATCAGTGCCCACAATAATTTGTAATAATGTTTGAAATCGGACGAGAAACAAAAATTTGGCAATCGATTTAAAAAATTTTATGTCAGAGGTACCCAACTTTGAGCCTCTTTAGCTTCGCCCCTGAGGGGTCTGTTCGGACCCCCTTCCAAACTTAACATTGTACACTCCCCTGCTACGATCAGAAGTTACAGATTTATTTCCAAAAAATTTCGATTCTGCCCCACTGTGGAATATAGATCATAACCTTGGCTGTTATATAAATTTTCTTGATTATCTGGGTTTTACGTTCGATTGTTTGCGCCTTGGATTATAAAAATGGATTCACTTGTTATCGACCTTAACAATTCGATATGGAAACGACAACATTTTATGGCGTTAAAGTCAGATGTTAGACATGCAAAATCGAAAATCGTCCGTCTCTTGGCTTTGGTTAGTGTGACACTCAATTTAGCATACTTTTGGACCAATACAAACATTTAGAAATCGTTGCTCATCTACCTCCAACGATTGTGGTATATTGAGATTAGATTAAGTAGCATCCTACGAAATGGCCATTTTTAAATCGTTTAAAATACTCACAAGAATATGCCTCAGCTAAAGCATGATCTCCGTGAGGTTCCATCAAACTATCATGAAGTTCCTCAGACGTTTTATTTAACCCTTCGTTATACAGATGTTTCAATTGTCACATTCGTAACAAATATGGTCTGGCTAGACCAGCTCTGTAATTCTAAATATTGCAATGGAAATTTTTATGATTTTTTTTTTAATTATTACATTTGTATAACAATATTCTATACTTCACTTCATGTTTCTCTCCCTGTTTTGGGTCTAAAAACGAATACAATATTTCTTTTCAAACATTTGAGGTTTTATAGGTATTACACTCACAAGATAAAATATGAACAAATAGGTGGAATATCATAAAATAATGTGTGTAAACTGATGAAAGCTCAGTTTAAAAGTTTTTAATAAAATAATATACAATATAAAAAGAAAGGATAACATCCTCAAACTACACAATTTTCGATACAAAATATAACTGGTCCAGCCAGACCATATTTGTTACGAATGTGACATGTACACCAATTTATCCTTATATCTATCCTTGTATTAGTTTTGTCATTGTGTTTTTTTCACAGATCGTTCGAACACAAAATTGTAGGATGGTACCTGAAATTTCAAGTCTCTAGCTTAATTACAAATATATAAAATTTACATTTAAATCTTCAATTGGTTGTAAGACGAAGGGTTAAAATCAAATAGCAAATGCTTCAGCACGAAACTGTTCATATTCAAAGCTTTAAAAAAAAACTGTGTTTCTTACATCAGAATGACATATACTGAATAAGAAAGTACATACTTCACATGGCATATTTGTTAAAAGGGACCACTTGGACAAATACTGCTAACGCAATTTAAATCAATCATACACCGAATTTACAGTCTATTAAAATTTTTTTCTGATGAAGCTTCCAAACCCGTTTGTTATGCAAAGGTTGTCGTGATATTAAAGATCTATTTATACGACAAAAAGCTCACAAGATATCATGTAACTAAAGACCGTATCAGAAAGAGAGCGAGAGAAAAAACGTGTACCCAACCTATTAGAATAAAATGATACAAAAAACACGAAGAGTAATAGGAGCAAAATGAAGCAAATAAGGAGTGAGATCGAAAAATTCTTAACACACATTTTGCCTCATAACTTTTTTCGGAATCAATATTAAAAATTTTTTTTGATCTAGTTATCATGGAAAAATACTTCAGTTATTACTTTTAATAACAACCATCTTAATTTGTCCTTATTTTCATCAAAATAAGTGACAAAAAATATTTACGTCCTACGAGTTATTAAAAAAATTCAAAAAATCCAAATAGGTCTTACAAATAATTGGCCACAGAATTAAATGTTGTCCGTAAAACCGTTTGTAATGTTATTAAACAGTATCAGGAGAATTTGACTATTGATGTGAAACCTAGTTCGGTAAGAATAAAGGACCACTTGATATTGGGAAGGCCAGAAAATTGAAGGAACTCCAAACACATCTGGTAGAAAATCAGCTAAGTTTTCTCAGTGCTTCGACTATTTGGTGCAAAAATTTAAAGCTAATGGGAAAGTTGATAACATATAAAGTTCAAAAAATTCAAAACTGGAATTCTGCAAAAAAAATTACAAGCCAAAAATAGGACTCGGAATTTAAAACCAAATTTCATATAAAAATACTCAAGCTGTATAATTGACGAAGAAACGTAGATGCTGGCAGAATCTTCGCAGCTTGTGTCTCAAAAATTTTTATTGCTAATGCTCGAAGCAATATTGGAGATAAGTTTAAGACCCAAAAGCAGCAAAAATTTCTTACAAAATTCATGGTATGACAAGCTTTTTGCAGTTGCGGCAAAACAGGAAAGTCATTTGATACATTCGGATCTATAAATACCAAAATATGCGTAAAGGAATATTTGCAAAAATGACTTCTTTTCTTAAGAAAGCACAACGTGTCCACATATTTTTGGACCCATTTGGTATCATGTCACTACGGTAAGAAAGCTCTGGAGTGGTACCAAATCGATAAAATAGTTTTAGTACCAAGAGAGGTCAATTTTCAAAATTGTCCATAGCTTAGACCAGTGGAGAGATATTGAGCTCTTGTGAAAAGTGAATTAAAGAGCACAAACAAGGTGTCCCAAAATACCGAAGATTTTAACAGAAGATGTGCACACTGTTCCAAAAAAGTGAATGAAGCAACTATCAAATTTCCAAAGAAAGGGTTTTCAAAAATGGTCCACAATTTTATAATTAGTGGTTAAAACCATAAAAATTATGTATTTCTGTGATCTGTGCTAAATTATCAAATGATTAAAAAAATAATGAAAACTCTAAGATCAACCGTTTCCAAGTTATTGAATATTATGTATGTTAAGAATTTTTCGATCTCACTCCTTATGTTGCTAGTTCTTTAAATAGACCTCTAAGAAAATAATAAAAATCTTATATTTTTCATAAAAAATTAATATTTTATATGAAAAATTTAATTAAAGAAAATCACAAAATTTGAAGAGTGAGAAAAATCTGAATTTAATGAAAATCTATGATTAAAACATGAAAATAATTAAGATGATTAAATTAATATAATTTAAAAACTAAAAAAGCAACAACAAACAAGTAAGGAGAAGTAGCTCAAAATAAAAAGGATAAAAATTGACATTTTACAAAGAAATAAATACATTCATATTAATGCTACCATAAATATACAAATGACATTCGCAATTAAAATAATAGTTTCAAAATAAAAAACGAAAAACTAAAAATGTTAAAAAAATTTACAATAATAACAACTTTCATTCCATTTCCTTTGTTAATTAAAACAAAAAATTATTATATATAGTAGGTATATAGAATATGGACAAATAGTTTTGTTAAGTAACGAGTAAAGCATTCTGCTAACATTTTTTCAGTGTCTTGGAGGGTTTTTCGTTAAGTGACTGAGTGTTGAAGTGTATTTGATTTAAGAATAGAGTTAAGTAAGAAAAATTGTGTTAACAAAAAACTTAACACACACATACACACTTTTAAAATAATAAAAATCCGCCAGAAAATACAAAATTGTAAAGGTTTGTTATATTAAAGTAGTTTCTCTTGTAATAAAAGTTTTTTTTTAAGAAAATAAATACACAGCCATCAATCAAACAATCACAACATCAAAAATAACGTTTATACGTTAAAAAAAACAAAAGAAATTAATTAACATTTATGCATATTAATTATTATAAATACACCGTTTACAAAAATGAAACAATTTCAAATAATAAAAAAAAAAAAAAGAAAATTGGTAAGAAAAATCATAAAGTAAAACTAACATTCTTATAGCGTTAAATGAGGGATATTAGTGTTATTGTTGTGAAGGGGATTATTGAATAACTCTCAAAAAATACTTACAAAATCCTCATCAGGATATGGACGAAAACATTTTTCGCATTTGCAATCAATGCCTCGTGTAGCCAGTTCCAATTTACGTTGACTATACAGCGATTGTCGATAGTTCCCACTAACGAAACAATTACAAATGCAAGCATCTGCTGGTATCTCACTTGTGGCATAGGCGGTCAGCTTGCAACCATTGATTTTACGATAAATCATATCAACACACGAGTGACGACAATGGCTGAGGGTCTGGGGGAATACCGCATACGCTACAGTCGTTACATCACCAGCTATAAGATGTAGATAGCCACGACGTACATGACGCACGGTTTCCCACAGGGTGAACTCATCGTTGGGCGAGAGTACATGAGGATCGGAGGGCAGCACAAAGGATGGGCAGTGAACGAGGTTTTTGTGCCGCAACTGGCAAATGTGACGCAACAGCAAAGCGGACGCGAGCAATTCCCATTCCTGACGCGCTAGCTTTGCTGCTGCGGGCATTGTCAGCTCGAGTAGTTCGAAAAAATCGGTATACTCGCCCAAATAGATGGCAAGTATGTGTGCGACAATGGCAAAAGAAACCATACTTGGCTTTTCCTCCTTATCTAAGTGGGATTCTAAACGCAATAGGGCAGAGTATGATGTGGAGGAGGCAGCTAGCGAGGCGGACGAAGAGTTACAATTGCGTTCGGTCAATATGCTATTGAAGGCATTCCACATCTTACTGACCGTGGGTTTTTTACGACAATGTGGCACCACCTGAGGTAGGCCGTTGATGAGCATACGAAAGGCGAGTTGTAGTAGGCGTGGCTTTGAGAATTCAACACCGAACTCTTCGAAAAGTTCAATTTGATGGGCATAACATTCGAGTGCATGTATGGAAGCGTGTGCTGCACGGCACTTGCGTGAACAGTAGACGGCTGTACGATTAGAGCAAAAAATGCATGGAAACGGTACGAATTGTGTGACACCACAATGATCGCAAATGCGTGCAGCGCCACTGGGCACAAAAACGGCGGCTTCCTCTTGAAATATGGGTGTATTATTGGGTATATCAGCAATTGATCTCAGATAGGCGCTTTTTGTAGTCGTTATAACATTAGTATTGTCCAACCAAGCCCTAGATATTAGAAAGATATCAAAGGAAAAATTAGAGCTATAAATAAATTTTTAAAGAATGCAAAACAACTTACACTTCATAAATTTTGGTACCATTACTTATTAAATCGTTGTCGGTTTGTACACCCATTTCAATTTTTTCAGCTTTTTGAACTTCACATTCATGCCACAGTTCATGGGTGCGTGCTTCAAAGGTTTCGGAGAGTTCCATGTGTAAGAGTTCATGCAAATGTTGTTCGCATAAAGAAAAATTACGCATTTTTAAGGCACAAGAGGCTTGACGCAGTTTTATCAATGGATGATACTCTTCCGGATAGCCTAAGTCCAAGGCGCATAAACAATCATCATAAGATTGCTAAAATAAAAGAAAAAAAAAAAAAAATGTATATAAATAAAATTTAATTAAAATTCATTTTAACATTATTCTCTCCTTGTCCCTAATAATAATCTTTAATAAATTCTCTGTGTTTATTTGTTTGAAAATATTTACACTTATTCTCTACATCTCCCTTATAATTATAATTAAGTTATAATAGGGAATTTATAATTATACATACATATATGCATTATTACTTATTTACACGTATCACTGCACTCTTCACTTTACTCCACCACACATTTCACTTCACTCCAATGCACTTCATTCGCTTTCAATAACGATTATCACGACATTCTCATCATCAACAGCAGTAGCAGCAACTAATCACCTTCATATTCATGTATTGTATTCATTCCAGCCACTGCTTCTTGCCACACAATATGCGAAAATAAATGTAATTGCAATGGTTGTGTTTCATGTGTTCAGGAGTAGTTATGAGGAGTGCTGCGTATGTGTGTTTACATATTTGCAATTTTCATATTTTTATTTTTTATTTTTGGTTTTTTTGCCTTACCTCATACATGCCGCAGTCATGCAATACTGTGGACCTGTTTGCGTGCGCCATTGCGGCTGCTATACTATCTTGTGATGGCGCCAAAAATATTGCTTCCGTATAGAGGTCACATGCTTTAAGTGCATGTCGTTCTTTACGATAGGAATCATTGCCGGCTTCTCTCATTCTTCTTGATTCTTCGTCGGATTTGAAATCTTCAGTTCTGGCGCGAAGTTGTTGAAACCATTCAATTACTAGAGACCTGAAAGTAATGAAGTAAATATTTAGAAAAAATACTACTATGAAGATTAAAAATAATAAAATATATTGTGTATTAATTAGAGAACAAAAGGTAAAGAGATTGTAGACCTCTACTAATAACTTCGCTTTTTATCCAAGCGGTAACATCCCAACAAAAAAATAAATGGAAGTCAATTTTGAGGAAGTACTGTTTCATTACTTCCAAAGTATCAAATTGTGTATAATTTCTTCTTCTTAAAATATTATTTAAGCAGCATCCGCAGATGTTATTAAAAAGCTTTTTATCCAAGCGGTAACATTCCAACAAAAATAAATAGAAGTCAATTTTGAGGAAGTACTGTTTCATTACTTCCAAAGTATCAAATTGTGTATGATTTCTTCTTCTTAAAATATTATTTAAGTAGCATCCGCAGATGTTATAAAAAAGCTATTCAAATGAAGTTTACTGTTGCAAAACAATGATGAACGGTTTCTGTTATTGCAAATATTTACCTTGTTGACCATAAAAAAATTATGTCTATTTTCAATAAAAATTACTTTAAAAACGACATTTGTTTCTATTCGAAACAAATAATTCGATAGAAGAAATTAAATTACATTCCTTTCACTGATTTAAAACAACACCATAAAAGTACATTTTTTATGACATCGGGGACATGACTTCCTACTAATTGAATAAGCGTCAAAAAAGAGAACATCCTCCAATGACAAGCCTATGTTAAATTCATTGGAAATGATCCGAATTTGCACTACTTCTGGATCACAAATTCAGGATCTCATTGACTTCTTTTAATGTTCTTTTTTTGCTGGGATTGGGATTAAGTAATTAAATGTTGAACTAATTAATATATTATTGTTATAGCGATTTCTTTTCTGAAGAAAAATGTTACCTTATTACATAGAAAAAATATTTTCGAAAAAATTTTAATTAAATTATTAATTAGAATTTTAAAATAATTTCATATATTTTTGTAATTAAACTAATTACTCAAAATCAATCTGGAACTTTGCTCAAAAATTAAGTTTTTTAATATATTAACTGTCTGTTTTTTTTTATGCAAACGAAAGTTACGTTCGAGTAATTGTATTGAAAACAACAAATAATTTTAAAATTTATTTGTTATTTTCAATACATTTAGTCGAACGAAACTTTTGTTAACATTTAGTAAAACAGGCAGTAAATTAAAATTTTACACAGAAAAATATAAAATAATATCTCAATTACGAAAAATGCATGTTGAATTATTTTATTAATTGATTTGTCATTTCGTTTGTAATTTCCAAAATATTCATTTAAGACCCCAAAAAATCTATATATTCTGGATCCTTATTGATAGGGAAGTTGATATAATGATGTCCGTCTAACCGTCTGTCTGTTGAAATCAGTTTTTTGAAAGCCCCAGTTATCGAATATATATATTTTGTACATCAAATTTTAAAAAATATTTCATAGAAAAACGTTAATAAAAATGAGCAAAATTAGTTAATAAATAACTGAGACATCGCCAAAAAACCAAACGAACCTTTAAAAATCATTTTTTCGGCTTTTCTAAGCTCTTATCAAGCCACTGACTTCGTTCTTGCATGAAAAATTTCAAAATTTTTTGCTGAAGAAATGAAAAAAATCAGTTCATTAATATTCAAAATATCTGCCAAAATGCGTTTTAAACTTTTTTAAATTTTCCGTTTTGCGACATGGCGAATTTTTTGGCGATTTTTAACAAGGTGGCGATATATTTGGCTAAATTTTAAAATTTTATTAAATAGGTATTCGCATAGTAAAAATTATAACGTTTTCTTACTAGCCAACGTCTATTTTTACCATTTTTCTATCCAAAGCGGCGGTTCCCAAATGAGGGTCCGTACAAAGATTCTTAGGTGGTCGCTAAAACCTTTTACTTGAACATAAAATTAAAAGTATTTCTATAAAAACAGATAACAGATAAATAAAGTTGCAAAAAATATAGAGTAAAAATTCTAAAACTATTGTTTCATGATTTTTATTACCATTTTGGTAATTTTTGTAAATTGTAAAAAACATTTAATGATATTTCGTCCTTGGCATAAGACATTTATTAGCAATTTTAAAATACATTTTTAAATACAAAGGTTTTATCTTAAATTTATAATTAATTGAAATCAAATGTTTTTACTATTTTCTTAAAAATAGGTACCAACTTAAGAATATGCCATTAATTTTTATCTTTAAGTATTAATTTATTTTCGGATTAAGAACTATTTAGGAATAACATTTGATATGAAATTGAGAAAGTAGCACTTTTTTCAAATGAATATTCATTTTTATTCAAACTTGATATTTAACATACCTACGTATTTTCAGAAATATCTTTAAATTATCAAATTTAAAGGCACGAAGCAAAAATTTGTAAAAAGTTGTGGATCACACACAGCAATTTTTCCTGCTGAAATTCTGAGTTCGAAGGGGAGAGAAGAGAATCCTAAACATTTATATTCACTTTACCTCTCTCGTCTACGAACTTAGAATTGCATCAAGAAAAATTGCTGTTTATGAACCCCGACTAACAAAATAAAGATCCTTAATTTAAAAATATCTTCAAAAAATGTTTGACAATTTGTTTGCCATCATCTTTCAAATATGAATATTATGATTTAATGGGCCATAATGAAAAGAAAATGTTCATGAATAAATTAATTCTTCGAAACAATTTATAAGTTTTATAAGACAAATGTTCATTATATACACAGAAAAAAGTAAAAATGGACTTCAATTACGAAATTTGTAATACTAATTAGTTTTTAATTGATTTTGCTCCAATTATAAAAATGATAATATTAATAACTAGAATAATTGATATTATTATTACTTCTTTTTCTTAAATAGATGCAATGAGCTGAACATTTTTGAAAATTTACTTAAATTTATTTTATTTCTGTACTTTTATAGACAAATAATTAATTTTTCTTTATATTTTATTAACAGCTGTCAATTTATTAAAAAACAAAACTGAAAACCAATTAGAAAATTAATTATATTAATAAATCATATAATTAAATTCCAATATAAAGATAATTAATAATTTTATTAAAAAATTATTTGAAATATTTTTTTCTGTGTAATTTTAGGGCCTGATTCAGCACAACAATTTAATTGTTTGAAAATAAAATTTGTATGAAAATTACTAATTTTTAAAAATATTTTTTGAGTAGTTTTCATACTCGATGTAGATGCTGAACTTACTTTTTAAAATTATATAAAACTTGAAGCACTAAATATTTTTGTTGTTTTTAGTTTTTCCTAAAAAAATATATAAAATTTAATTTTAGCGATTTCTGATTTCTGAACATTTTGGCGACAGAGGCTCAAAAAAATCTGACAACCCTGGTTATAGGACGTTTTTTTAATTTGGGGTTGGAGGAGATTAAAAAGATTCTCTTTCTTATATTAAATTTTCTGTAAGAAAGAAATTGAGAGATTTTGAACTTGATTTGGAAAAACATATTGGTTCTACATACGAATGAACAGTGTGACCGATATGTGTAAGTAACGAATTGAAATACCAATAGAAACTCAGCTTGGTTTAGATAATATGATGGCTTGGATGAAACTTGTGTATAGAAGGGAAAGAGAAGCATTAAACTTATCTATCTATTCATATATGTACACAGAGAAAACAGATTCGACGTCACAACCGAATTTTTTGCCAACCGAATTTGGCTAGTTCCAAGAACTAACTCACAATTCGATTGGAATAACCGAATGAATATAGTATACAGTACTGCATTGTAAAATGACTATTGTGAATTAATTTCAAAAACATTTGACTTTTTTTTACTATTTTCGTTTATTTGAAATAAAAACTCACAAACTAAAATAAATAGATAAAATACAAACAAAAGAAATGTAAAAAGTTATAAATAGAAAAATATTGCAGTTCTCAATACTGATGACATCTTAAACATATAACACTGTGGACTTCTACAAAAAGATAATTCCATCGGCCGAACTTATGGCATTTTATTGTAATATGTATATCAGCAATCTGATTCTCTATAAAGACCACAAGAGTATTTCAGCACGCACATTTTAATCGGATTGCAAAAAAAGAACATTAATAATTAGGACTGTTTCTCCGAAAAAGTTCACATACATGTGTTATACCTGTGATGACTTCTTTGAAAGCCTAAACAGACATAGCTCTATGCTTCCTAAGCAATAACTGTTACCAATAACTACGAAAAATTTCTTTCTGGATCTTCTTAAAACAATCTGAAATAAGTTAAAATATCAAATAAAGTGCTAGCTTCTATTAACTATATAAAATGTACCTTTTATTTTTGTTAATATTTCTACTTATTGCAGGCTGCCTTTTGTAGGATTATTTAAACTTTTATTTTTGGAAATTTTTTTTAACAATTAAAAAATTATCACAATTTCTCCTTTAATTTATTTTTGTATGTCAAAATTCTTTATAATTTTTATCGTTTGGGAATATCGAATTTAATGTTTTGTTCAACACAAATGATTTTTTTGATTGCTATAAACAATATATGCTATTGATATTTATATTACTTAATTAAAATTTGTTGTCTCTTATAAGTCGCAATAATTAATTTTAGTATATGTATGTATTGATTGTAGGAACTAATATATCAATGATACAAACAGAAAATTCATTATAATAACGTTTTTACAGTTTTAAATACAAATCTTAAGTCGAATAAATTAAAATTTAATATTTTTAATTAAATATAAGGCCTTATATTTTCATAGTTGTAACTATTTTCTAAATAATTCTTTTTCTGTGTGTATATACAAATGAAACTGTATTTGTTTGTGGGATTTTCTTGAAATTTTCACAGTACCATTTTGTGATACCCGAAAGTAAAATAGGCTACTTTATTTTTCGTTAGGAGCAGAGGGAATTGTGGCCCCCATACGAAGTAAATATTTATTATCATATATCTCTAGAACTATGACAGATAAAATCCTGAGATTTTGTGGAAATACTTTTATTATTAATCTACACAATTGATGAAAATGGGGCGGGTAGGTTTAGGAGGAGTGATAGCCCCCATACAAAGAAAATACTAATTATCATATAACTTTAATACTGTTAAAGCAAGAATCTTAAAATTTTGCGGGAATATCTTTTTTATCATTAATACACAGATTAACCAATTTTTTTAGGAGCAGGTGCACGTTTAAAAAACTAAAATAACAGAAGTTTTAAAATTTTTTGTGAATAACCCTATTATCATGTTCAACAATTAACATGAAAATAGGGCATGTATTCGAGGTGGAATAGTGGCTCCCATACACCGAAAATATTTTAATATACTGTATGTAGGCAAAACTTTCTCATTAACCTCCATAATTTAAGACAAAAATGGTACGAATAGATCAAGGGAGAATGTTACGCCTTATTCAAAGCAATTATACTTAATGGATATTAAGAGCTTGTGCCAAACGGTAGCAAAGTGCTATGGAAAATTAAAATTTTTCTATGTGGAAAAAATTTCAGAATTTTCCTGTGCCAAATGAAAACTTTTTTCCATGATAATTTTTGACAAATTCGTTTATAAAACTTTACAACACTTTTAACAAATTAACTATACCCAGGAAAAATTGTATTAGTTCTACAACTAGTTCCACAACACATGAAAATATCCTGTACTTGTTCTACTTTGCCGTTACGACCAATGATTTTTGTTTGAAATTGTCACCTCCAGAACTAGTTCTGTGGAAGTGTTAGCTTGCCAGTACCCATTCTATGGAACGGTTCCAGAACTAGTTCTTTAATCAATGATTTTTGTTCGAAATTGTCACATTCAGAACTAGTTCTATAGAAGCGTAGGAGAACGGTTTCAGAACCAGTTTTTTTTTTTATTCAAATGGGCTATTTCTTAAATTTCAGTTTTTGAATTTTTGAAAATTTTTATACAAGTTTTTTAAACAGTTCTAGGAAGTTATTCGAGAACCAGTAATTTGTTCTTAGAAGTGATGCAGAAGTCATACAGAATTAGTTCTTAAGCTCCAGTTCTCTAAAGCATTCATTAAAACGAATTTAGAATCACAATAAAGTTCTACTCCATTAGTATCAGAATTGGTTGTGATAGCACTAGTTCTAAGGATGTTATTAAAGAATCTGAAGTGGTTCTGATTATACCAGTTCTAGAACTAATGATTTTAGAACATGTTCTAAAGTTTTTCCTGGGTATTTTTGAATAATTATTTGTTTTAAAGGAAAAATTTATAATTTTATAAAACAAACGATAAAATTAACAAAGAATTTTATAATATTTTAATTTATTATTGATTTTATGATTGTCAATATTTTCTATACATTTGTCAAAAATTTATGTAGCCCTATGTGCTAGTGAAATTTTATTCACCTCATATACTACAAAATTTTACTTTTATACATACTTTGCTACCGTTTGGTACACACTCTAAAAGAACTATTTTGAGAAAAGACCACAAATTTTGTAGAAACTACATTATCATATTGAATTGATAAAATTAAATAGGACTGATAGGGGAGTAATTTATTTAAAATTGTAATAGAGAGAATAGGTCGAGGGTAGTAGTAGCCCTATATAAAGTTAATATCTAATATGGCATCAAAAGGGATAGCAAAGTGCACCGGGTTAAGCTAGTACTTTATAAATTATCTTAAATACTTCAGATTTTTTAGTTTTTAATTTACCCGTTTAAAGTACAATGATATCCGATCATTAACAGTTTGGGTGATACTCTTAGGCCTTTTGGTTTAACTATCAAACAATGAATTTAATGTAGGGAAATAATGGATTTAGAAAAGCACAAGATAAAGTAGTCTCATATTTTAATTACATATTAAAGCCCAAATTACAATAGCGCGTAGACAGCAGCAGTGTGTGCTGCCATAATCAGCTGATTATTTAGAATGCACTGTTTGTTATGGTGTTGATTACATTTAGTCAGCAGCAGTTTGCAGTGCTGTATCATTTAGCCCTGTTTCTAAATTCACTGCGCTGCATTCAGATTGAGAGCGAGACAAAGAGAGTGAGCAAATAAATGAGAGGCTAAAATACACAAATAGAACAAAGCTAGATGGTGGTTGTAAATTGTGGCTGCCTACGCTGAATTGTAATTATAACAGCAGCATCATGTTGTACTGACAGTGAACAGCTGATAATTTTTGCTGATACTGTTGCTGACTACGCGTAATTGTAATTTGGGCTTAAGTATTAAACACAGTGTTGCCACCAAACATACTTTAAATTACACATTGCTACACTCTAAATTTCAAATGTTTTAATTTTTTAATTAATAAAATTTAAAATAAAAAACATATATTTCAATTCAAAATCCAACTTAAAGGTCGAATATGAAATCCATTAAATTGCCGCAATTATTTGAAAAAATAATAAGTAAATTCAAATTACACATCAATTACACATATACTTAATTACACATGGACTACATATCAGAGCAAAAATTACATACGATATGTGTAATTAAACATGAAGTGGAAAACTGATTAAACAAGAAAACTAAAGTTGCGAAATTCGATTCAAAAGAAAACACTTTTGAAACTCAATACGAAAGATTTTGTTCTGTGTATTACATCAATTGTTTTTAATTAATGCCAGGCGGTCTGTATAAATCTGACAAAAATTGCATGCCTAGGGGATTGCAACCAAATGAGGCATATTTAAGTTCTTTGAGAATCTCTGCTATCTCCTTATACTGGACGGGGCATAGCTGTTAAATCCCTCTAGGTGGCTTAAAATTGTATGTAGAGTTCTGCCTTAACTATCCGCATGAATGTTTGTGTTCTCTTATCAACAAGATGTATTAGATTCATTAGAAGCAGGGATCGGCACTCTTAAATTTCACATTTTATATGCTCTTGTTTCCGTGCACAATATAAGAGCACGGAAACAATTTTTAAACTTATTATTTTAATAATATCTGTTGCTCTTAAACAATTTATGGTCTGTAATAAAAACTATAATTGAATATAAAACTATTTGCTTAAAAAAGTATTAAAAATATATAAAATTAATAAATAATTATTCTCTCCTCACATGTAAGAGCATATAGATGTGAGAAAATTAAGAGATCATTTGCATTTGTGCACTATTTTGCGGGTCGTTGATTCGAAGTCAGAATTTCATAGCATGATTATAAGGGCTGTAAAAAAATCCTTTCGTGATGCAATGTAGAGAACACCTCTTACTTTTCTTTAGACAATTTAAAAGAAATAATAATAAATATAAATATATAAAAAAAAAAAAAAACAATAAAAAATATAAAATTCAAATTAAATTTTGTTAATTTTGGACTCGAAAAAAATAACGACATTTTTTAATGTTTTGATAACTTTTTTTTTTAACTAAGGAAAAAAAAGGGAATCCAATGAATATATTTTTCAATGCTATATTTTAAAAGAAATCTGAATCACAGTGTTGAGAAATAGTGAATATGAAAATAACTCGCTAACTATAAGAAATAAAGATATTAATGAGAACTTAAAGAACTACTTTAAATCGGATGAAAAACTTTGTTCCACTGTACAGTGCAGTGAGATTGAATGCTTAAATCAAGCATTTGTTTTCGTTTAAAAATCAATTTTTTGTTTCTGGAAAAACCGTATGACTTATTATTCAGATTATGAATTAATAATAATAATTTTGATTAAACTAGGAGTTGAAGAATACGTTAATGTATAATGTGACTAGCCAGAGAGCCATTTATTTGCATTGCTAGCTAGAGAATCGGCTTTAAATGTGCTTTAATTCGCATCGTTTTACACCATATTGCTTTAATAGTATTTTTCCAAGCGTTTTATTTTTACAAATCTCCCAAATTATAGTGTCATTGGTCTTTCTTATTCACCATGAGTTAAAACAATGAAGTCAATGGGGATCATGCTTTACCTGAACCATTGCATATATCAAGCAGCAATTTCCAGACTTTTAAAAGTATTTGTGTGCCACATGAACTGAAGACAAGAAAAGTCGATAGCCGATGCATGTCCCAAGTGCAGTTTTTCTATCACAAAACGAAGTCGGTTTTGCACTGATAATTTCGCTCGATTAAATGTGGATCCATTATGATACAATGCGTAAGAAATGGTGAAACCCGACCAACTAGGAAAATCGACTTCAATGCCAAATATAGTGGAAGAAAAACTTCCCAAACACTATAGCCAAGACATGGCTCCTTTTGTTTACTTTTTGCTTTGTTCGATTCAGAATGAAGTAGCTGAAAAACGCTTCATTTCAAAAGGATTTAAAAAAAAAAAAGAACTAGCTTGATGCGCTTCTGGCCCCTAATCATGAATTCTGTATCCAAATCCCAAAGCTACCAGGAGAATATTAGAACCCTTTACTTATATTTGTGGTGACAATAGGCTGTTGAACTTAAAAAATAAATGTCAAAAGATTAGATCATTGGATGACCTTTAAACACGCTCATAGACTTGGACTCCTAATCAAATATTATATACCTTAAGAATTAGAATGTTTGTCGGATTTTTGAGGGATGAATTTGAATCACAATTTCTTATGGAACATTTACAAGAAA